>CM027093.1:10555461-10864588 GCA_015343265.1 Pao palembangensis
TATGGGATCTATTTTCTGTTAAAATAGCTAGTGTTGCATCTGCAGTTCTTCCACATTTGATTAAAAATCAAAAACTGATTCTTCTTTTATTATCAGGAATCCTTTTTGGCTGCTTCTTCAGATGAGCTAGCTAACCAAAAGCAGTGTTGCTGAGCTAGCATGCAATTGCCAAGAAGCCAATATGATATTCTGGCTTGTATTTGTCACAATTTTTCACTTGTTATTTATTGCTAAAATGAAAATGAAAATTTGAAGCTTTTGCAATAATCTTTGCATTTGATAATGTCAAATTTTATAGTGTCTTAGAGTACATTAACATTGACTTAATCAAGGTTTGACGTGGGAGTAAAATAATTATTAAAAAAAATTCAGTCGCTTTCTGGTGGTGGGTTACGGTAAGTTACGGCCCACTGCAGTTGGCAATTGATTTAGATGCAGTCCACACAGAGACAGGCTTAGGCGTATAAAGCCCTTTGGACTTTGATTTTTGCTGTTGATCTTTGGAGGATCAAAGGTCAAAGTTCCTCCGGAATCTAGAACATCGCCAAAATGTAATCATCTGTCCTGGCTGAAAATGTCATTAAAATTTGTTTAAAACTTTCTGAGTTATTTTGTTCACAATCAAACAGGCAGACTGATGGTGGCTGTCACATAACCTCTTCCTTTGGCAGAGGTAATAAAATAACCTGCGAATTAACAAAAAAATGAGATTTCACAATTGTCTCTTAATCACAATTAGGAAGTAAACTACGTTACGGTCGTGTTTCAAAACAGTTGCGGTTAAGTGAGTTCCACCATAAAAACTAAACTTCTGCTGTATCGATCCCTTATGTTGATTGTATTCTTCTTTGCGCTGCAAACATAGGGTGTGTGAGGGAAAGTAATTACTTTCAAAGCGGATAACGATAAGGCGAAACTTTACCAACCCCACCTGGGTCTTCGATATCCCGCTCATGGCGGGCTCGAAGACAGCAGCGTAGCTAACAATAGTCTATGAGAGTCGATTGAGGCAACAGGCCCATCACCTTTTGTTTCTGGCTGGCTGCTCGGTGTAATCACCAGGTGCACGGAAATCTCATTATCTCAGGTCCTGATCTCAGCACGCCGAACTGAATAGCAACTACGTTCCACCAGTGTATTAAAACGTTGACCCCGACAGTAATTGGGCGCGATTTGTTCCGAGCCTGCATGGGAAGGTGGTATTTGTCCAGCTCGGTGTTATTTTTTTTTCACTTCTGCCTGGCAGCTTGTGGGCATTGAGGGCACCCCAAAAGGGAATGGGTGGAGTCGGCTCGAGTTTTGGTTTCGGATCCATGCGACAGAATTCTCCAGGACACAGTCACAGCTATTGTCTGTCGCTAGAAATCAAATGCACGTTAATAAAACTGACTGACTGCGAGGAGCCAATAAAATTCATTAAGACAACGAAGGTGATAATAATACTAAGCAAATAAGAATGAGCCTTTGGAGGGAAAAATACTGAATTTAATGTGCTGGGAGCTCCAGATGAGTGTGTGTGTGTGTCTGTGTGTGTGTATGTCTGTGTGTACTGAGTACCAAAATTCAAAATTCAGCAAAGTGACATTTTAGCTGGTCCTCACAATTTCAAAGGCCTGTTTGAGGGTTAAGACTCAGTGTTAAGGTTAGGATAAAAACTGGGTTTAGGATAATGTTCGGTGGTTAGCGGCGATGTTAAGGTTAGGGTAAGGGGCTGGGTAATACATTACATCTTTGAAAGTCCTCGCAAAGATAGAATTGCAAGGATGTGTGTGTGTGTGTAGAGCAAAGCTTTAGCAGCAGACAACCTCCCCCTCGAGATTAGAGTGCAATAAAGGAGGATCAACGCATACGCAAAGCTCCAGAATGTGCTCTAGACATCCCCTTACTGGAAATCAATTCGTAGGGTCAGGACCCCTGCGTACCTAGTTTAAGTGGAAATGAAGGGAAGGAGTGAAGGAAAGGGAGGAGACGGAGTAGAGTGGTAGAGCCAGCGAGGGCTGATTGAAAGCTCTGTGGCTGCGTGGGCTCGCCAGGCTTTCTCTCTCTTCTCACCACTCCTGGAGGATTGGTGGTCTGGGAGGAGGTCAGCGCCGGTCAGAAGAGACCGGAAGGTGCGAAGGCTGCGCCACGTGACGTTTGTTTGTTCGCCGCTGAAAAGGTTGATGCTGGGATTCATTGAACGTTGCACTCGAAACGCCGATACCTTGCACGCGCCCGAGAAGAACCCACTTATAACCGCGGCTACAAAAAAAAAGGAAAGAAATTCAAGAAAGGAAAATGCTTAAAAAAAGAAAAGTTTCCTCACGTTACGAGTCGTGGGAAGAGATCAGCAAGGTGTGATGCGTGACCTTCCATCCCAGCGACACGTCGGAAAGTTCAGCGAGACCTGCCGTGGAGGTGTTTCATACACTAGCATAGTGCAGGTCCGCTCATTTATCGGCCTTTAACGATGCACTCAAATCATTTGGAGAAAAATGGTGACAGTTTGATTCAGGCATATCAAGGAGCGGTCCCTCAAGAAGATGAAAAGAATTTCCCTTGACATGATAATGAATCCTTGTAATCAAATCGCGAACATCATAACTACGACGCCAACATCCGTAGAGTGATACTGCCATTTTAGAGAGCAAACTAATAATTCCACTGTCACATATGTAGCTGCCGTTGAAAAGTGTATAGGGCGTATGTCTGTGTATTATGAGGAAAATCAATATGTTAATGGGGGGGTCTTATGAATGTGCTGTTTGTATTAAAGCCATCAAAGACTGTCACAAGCGCCACGCTGGGCTTTATTCACAAGTCAGGCTGTTGCTTGTCATTTGGCCAAAGCCACTCAGAGCTCCCAGAAAAGAAATGATCTATGTCTTCATATGAAAAGAGAACCGCCTGTCGTCAGGTCGATACTTCCGTATTGAATTCATGAACAAACAAAAAAAAAAAAAAAAAACTCGCCTGTTGAGGCGCCAAGCTTTGACCTTCAGAAATGCATGGCGACTCTTTCAGTCTGGCTGTCTGAAAGGGCGTTTCTTTTAGGGCATAACCATGGCCTTGGCTGCACTGGTGCATCTACCCACTGTGTCGACACTGAAGTGAGATTTTTACTTTTTTCCTACGCTTGTTGCTCCTAATTTTGATGAGCAGATGAGCATCCGCCCATCCCATTAGGTAAAGAAATTTACCAGAAATATACTGCCGTTCTCACATACTCTTATTGTATCAGCGCGCCCATGGATCTACCGATGAACAGAGGAAAAAAAAAAAGCGTATGAAGCCGTTGTCGGCGATAACGCTAGATCCTCTGCCGGAATCCTGACCATTGCTGATTGTTGGCATGACAACTGATTGCTGCTGCAGGGAGAAGACGTGATCTGATTCCTGCTAGACTATTCATCAGAGTGACACTTGTGTGGCAGATGTACCAGTTTCCAGTTCCAGCTCCATTCACACACACATTACATTTTAAATTCATCACGTGTGTGTCACTTTCATTAAGAGGTGTTATGTAAATTGAGATCTAAGAGGAGAGGTGCTGCTATACGTCAAAAAAGCAAACACCACATTACGACACCCAGGCAGGCATCATGACACACCGAATCTGAGTTACGGTTACAGTATACAGCTACTTATTTAAAATAATACATGGTTTCATTCTTTCCGTACCATCTTTGCAGTCATGTGACCGCTATGATGGCGATCAGAACTATCAGTATGGTTTTGGAGAACAATACCCAAGTTCAATTCAACTTTACTTATAAGGCATCTACAAAGGTTTTGATCGTTCTCTGTATTTTCTGATTATTTTCTGAACATTGTCACACCAAACAAGATGCACCACGACGACAGCAGCATCTTTAAATGTATGACTATTTCAGAGATTCTTGGTCTGAGATGATCATGAAAAGGATTATCAATACAACAGGCCAGTATTTCTTTGTTGTCTGATCAGGACGCAGGTGTCCTGTCACTGAGTGAAACTGTGAGAGGAACTATTTTTTTACATTTCTGCCTTCATGGCTGCCTGCTTCCTGGAAAACAACAACCACCAAGACCAAACTCATGGGCCTAATTAGAGCCACAACGTGTCAATAATAGCTCCCCTGTGAAGCATCACCACAAGACAACCTGGCAGCCCAAGCCCCTATATTTATCTTTTTTTTTTTCATTAATAGATTAATAAATCTACAACTGCATCTTTTCATTACCCAAAAAATGAAGAGAGAGCCTTTTTCAGGTAAATGACTAACTTAGTGAGCTAAAGGTGATGCAGTGTAACCAATTACAGAAAGCAATGTGGTTGGATGAAAAGTAAACACTCACCGCTACAGCCATTGAAAAGAAAAAAAAGACAAACTTTTTTTTTTATCAGCAAAAGCTAATATTTATTTACTATAAAAAGTTTTAGAGTTTAAAGTCTGTAACTTAAAAAAAAAACCAAACATCTGAGATATGAGGCAGGGATGGAGGACAAATTCAAAAGTTTTTACATGCAAACTGTGCGTGTGTGTGTTTATTTGTTCCCTAACCACTTGCCAAGCTGGAGAGCACACTGACACTGTTGTTATTTGTGTGTGAATGTGTGTGTGTTCATTTGTGTGCAGTCTTTTGCTCCCCTGCTGACAGTGGGTGGGCGACGGATGGCAGCTTTGTGTACTGACTGTTTTCACACACACACACACACACACACACACACACACACACACACACAGGATGATAGTTTTCTCTAATGGAGCAAGCTAATGCTGTGTCACATGCTCCCTTGTACTCCTGATCATCTGGACATCTCTGAGCGTGTTGCTCTGTTTTGTTATGAGAAAAGTCTACTTTTAAAATCAAGACTGGAACAAAACACTCCTTCAGCATTGCAGCAACTATTTCCGCAGACGTAACTCACCGCCGTCTGTCTGTGTTTGCTCTCTGCACTCGGCAACCTGGTGGAGACAGATGTTGGTGGAACTGTCTTTACACAAATCGGTTTTAATGTTCACACAACAGCGTTTATTTTGTGGACTAATGCCATCGGCACACATCCTGGTTGAAGCACACGTTAGCGATATTTGCTTTTACTTTCACACTGAATTATATTGTCAGAATGATAAAAAAGTTTCTGTGTCATTCACATAAATAAAGCTGATCTGAGATACAAGGCAGAAATAACAATTTCCGCATCAAAATATGACTGAATATAGGATTATTTACATGTGACAGCAACATTTGACGATAGTTTAGCAGATCAAAACTATAATCACCTTTTTAGAGATCGTGTGATAGGTGAAACCCTTTTTAAGTTTTGTCACCTGAAGGTTGATCATCACCCCTATGATGGCATTTGATCTGCTTCATAAAGGTAGATATTTTAGATTATCGGTCTAAAATCAAAGCTCATGTTTTAAGGCTTAACATTAAATGTTGAAGATGTGATTCTCTGCCAACAAATGTCTGGCTGCATCTATATGACCTTGTTTATATATTGCGTATGTGCGCATGCATGCCTTCGCACCTGTAGGAATGCGTCAAAGTGTCTTTTGATAGAGTGACTGGAAATTGAAGCGACCTTAAAATGTGACGGATGAGTGTGTTGAATGAGGAATACTAAGTCAGGGACCCGCCCCTGTTCACTTAAAGGATAAGGTCACCGAGCAGTTCCGGAACTGGGGCGGGTAGAGAGAAAAACAGACAGAATTCATCACATCACACCGTGAACCCCTGATCCCTCGTCACAACATTGTCTTGGTCTTTCGTGTATTTGCCCAGCCAGACGTGTCACACCGGATTAGCCGCGCTCACCCTCTAGTAATTGGTTTCTAAGGATAGGTTCTGGGCTGACATTAGGAAAAGGGTGGCTTCCTTCTCTCCTTAATTGAGTCGGCGGCAAGAGTCAAAGTACACGGCGGCGATGTTTCTCCCATTAAATGGACCTCGGCTTTCAAAATTTCTGCCTCCGTCGTTGAGAAACCTGTTGAGCCCTGCTGCAGAGTCCCGCAAGAATTCATA
This sequence comes from Pao palembangensis, assembly GCA_015343265.1. Taxonomy (NCBI): domain Eukaryota; kingdom Metazoa; phylum Chordata; class Actinopteri; order Tetraodontiformes; family Tetraodontidae; genus Pao; species Pao palembangensis. Next base: position 10,561,453 of record CM027093.1, read on the forward strand.
TGTATGATGATGAGGGAAAAGATTAAAAGATGCCAGGTGGAATAAAGCCGCCGCTCTCGCAGGTAGTTTCATTTGGAGCCCTACGCCTGTCACGGCAAATATGCCTGACGCGTCCTGCCAGAGTTCACGATGAAAGTGCAGGGTTGCTGATGAAATACTGATTCGAGACTAAAAATGTTGAAATGCGGTCAAAGTCAATTATAACCATTTGTTATAAAAAATGGCAATAAAAATCCCGATAGTTAATGGTCAGATGTATAAGCAGATGATAAGAACATCCCTTTAAAGCAAACCGACGTTGGCTGCTGTTGGTCTTTTTTAGCGTCATCATGAAATGACTGAAATTCCATATAAAACAGAGCCTCTGTGCCTGTAGATCAGGGGTCGCCAACACAGTGCCCGCGGGCACCAGGTCGCCCGTAAGGACCATGTGAGTCGCCCGTACGCCTGTTCTAAAATTAGCTCAAATAACGCACTTATACAGTGAGCTGCATCTATTTATTTTATTTTATTTTATTTTTTTGCAATTCTCGTTTAAATCACACTTACACGAGAACTGGAAATGATAATATATTATTATTCTAATGATTAATATAAATGAACTCTGACCTACTATAGTTCAAGGGTCAGTATTGTGCGCAGGCCCAAAACGTAGCGTTTGTGGCGCTGCAAAAATGCGGTGATTGACCCCAAAAAAAGATGGCAGAGAAAAGAAAGAAAACCTATCATTTTCACGATGAATGGGAGGTAGGGTTTTTTTTTTACCATTGTGAAAGGAGCCTGCGTGTGTCTCATTTGCAGGGCAACTGTGGCGACAGCAAAGCGGCACAATGTGGAGAGACATTTTACAACTTGCCACACAAGCTACCATGCTAATTACCCACCGTGCAGCGCACTACGAGCAGAAAAAGCTCGCGATTTAAAGGCAGCTCTCAGCAAACAGCAATCTTTTTTCACGAGACCGGTAAAAAGCTCCCAAAAAGCAACCGAAACCTCATTAAGAGCTACGCAATACTTGATTAAGAAAAAGAAGGCATTTTCAGATGGGGCAGTTGTCAAAGAAGCATTGCTGTTAATTGCTAAAACTGTGCTTGAAGACGAGAATATAGACGAGAAAATATAGAAATAAAGTGTTGCATATTGATATTAATTTATTTCCTATCTTTTTACATTGTTGATATTTTTATGAGAAATCATTAACATGATCAGTGTCTTCACATAGCTAAATACCATTAATTATTAATAATAACATATAATTTAAGCTAAATTGAGCAAATTGGCTATTTCAGAAGTATGTATCAAACTGTTAGCCCTTTGCCTTTATCACCACCCAGGAAGTAGCCCTCGGTTTCAAAAAGGTTGGTGACCCCTGCTGTAGATGTTTTCGGGGGTGTCATCAGACCATTCACATGTTCTGGTTTGTGAAAAGATGAGGTAGCAGGACAGCGGCTGCTAATTCCCGTCGTATGCTGATGTCATCACCAACTTCGGAGAAAACGGGAGAGCTGTCGGCGACCATTAACTCAATCAGGCATTTCCTGTCAGTGATGAAACGTGGTTGGACTGGATCCCCTTCCACAGTCTGTGGAGAGCGTCCGTGGCCTCAGAAATGCAACCGCTTAACAACCAGGCAGAAGAGAAGAGAGATAGATGAAGGGATGATGATGATGATGATGATGATGATGCGGAGCGGCCCTCATTAAATCTGAGGATGGCTGATGAGGTGAAGGCGCTTTTCAGGAAATACAAGTTCTCATTTTGTTCTGGGTCAGCTGAAGAGGGGGCAAATTGTAATTGCGGCAGAAACAGCAGGCCGGGTGAAAGATGCTGAAATACCTGCGATAAAAAATAAAATAAAAAAATCTAATCTTTGCAAGGCCCATTTTAAATGTCTGATACTGGAGCGCTTTTTTCGGGAATGGATGGATTCTGGCTTTAAAATGTCAAGTTAAAATCTGTTTACTTGCAGTTCTGATTAGATGCCAAAACTGCATTTTGTTGCCCTGTACTTGTATATGTGTAATGACAATAAAGTCTAACCTCACCTACTTCTTGTTTTAAAATCAAAAACGTGTTTTTTTCTTTTTTTAAAATGTTTCTAGAAGCCGGTTTTCTCTTAAAAAAATGCATTTGTGCAGAGTAATCACTTGCACAATGGCACTAGCATCATACGTGGCCTATACATTGTTAGTCTGACATGATGGATTGACCAATGATTTCATATGCATTCACGCTGTGGGATTAGTAAAGTATATTTATTATGTTTTTGTCTTTTAATCAAATTTTTTGTTTTAAAGCTCTTCGTTCTGTGAGGAGCGAGGTGACATTATTAAAAGCACAGTGCATGAAGGGTCAACCCATTTACCGGAGTTATTTTCGGCTCCCTGGCTGCGATCTGATGGCAAAGCTTACATTACAGCAACAGCCACGGCCATATCTCTGACAGCCCTAGTTTGTTTTGAAAGGATAATATTGGCGTCATCTATCTTCTGTGACGACGATGACATACGCGTGTGTGTGAGTATGTGTGTTCTTGTCATTACTAGATACTGAATAAGAAAATACTCATTCTACTAGCAAAGTGAGGCCATTTTCGGGAAGCGAGGACATTTTGGGTGGTTCTCACAACTTCAAAGGCTTGTTTGACAGTTAAGGCTTGTTTTTAAGGTTGGAGTTAGAATTGGGCTAAGGTTAGGGTTAGGTGGTTAGTTGTGGGTTATAGGGTAACCCACAGATAGAAGTAGAATGATGTGTGTGTGTGTTCTTTTTCGTTGATTACATACCATGTGTTCCACCATTGTGAGTATTCCATCTAGGAATCTACTTTTTCCGTACTTCACCCTCTATATTGTAAACCTTGCGCACATAAAATAACAGGAGAAATAGAAATAGAACCCCTATGATCGAAACAAAACTTCTCAGCTTGCGATCAGAAAATGAAGCCCCCGATTTGGCTTCCTGCTGATGTGGCCCATGACAAAAGAACACTTTAACGATTCATCTCAGATTTGGATGTATTCAAGTTGAACATCTACACTGATTACACGGTGTAATCTATTACCGACACACCCCAGCACCCTTGAGCACTGTCATCTATCAGAAGAAACCTGCTAGCAAGAATTATTCCATTGGGGGTTTGACTATGTCGTCCCTTTGTTTTGTTTTTCTTGAACAGTGAAGTTCTGTCCTCCTGAGGTATGGACATTAAACAGTCGCGGCATTTTATTTATGCTCAGCAAAAGGCGTTCAAAAGTCATTTCCATAGCAACAAGAGACCCCTTGTGTTTTCCTGCTGCAAATGCATTTCTTCCTGCTTTGGTTTAAAAAAAGGGAAAAATATTACAAATAAAGCTGTTTAAATCACATAAACATCCTGCAGCAGCCCTTAGTTTGTCTGTGAGGGCCAGACTTTCTGCGCTCTCTAAGGCGAGAGGAATATAATCAAGTCAATTATACATATATATTTGTAAACTACTTTTCAATTCAGTTCAATTCAGTTTTATTTATATAGTGCCTTTTACAATAAAAATTGTCTCCAGGTGATTTACAGAGGCCTTTCCGTTTTATTATTATATTATTATTATTAAAAGTAATATTAGAATATTACTTTTGGGGGCCTCTGAGGAACTCGTGTTGAAAGATGGGTTTTTATGAGGGCAGAGGCATTAACATTGAAAATACACAGAAGAGAATATATCAATGTAAGTTCCAGGAAACAACTGAACTTTATATACAAATCGACCGCATTTGAATCACTCAACGCCTATATCTGGTTAAAACCAGTTTGCTCGTGCGGCTTCAGCACATCTGTTCAGTTCTCTTTAGCGGTTGAGCCAGTCACAGTCTGCGGCAGAGAGTGGATCAGGGTAAAAATACATGCCGGTATTTACAACGAAGCTTCTGAATCACCAGCCTGGAGCCAAGAGCAATGGATGAATGTTAAACTCTATTGATTTTAGCTGTTTACTCATGCTGGAGCAGTTTAAATCCGCTACCATATTCAAATCTCTCTGCATGATGACCCAACAGCACAGGACGGGTCCGCTTCTACGTGTCTTTATGACAGTAGCTTGCGGCGTGAAAGTGGTTTCATAGATAAGGCATAAAAAAATGTGTATTTGTTATAATTTTACAAAACCTTGGATTCAAGGTGGATAATAAGGATATTTATGAAAAGTCTACTATAAGGAAGATGGTTTCTCTGTCCATGTTTGGAAACATCTCATCATAATGTTGTTTGGAAACATCTCATCATAAGATGATCTCATCTTCTCTGACTTAAGACCATTTCTGATGTCTGTGTAGATTCTCATTCCTCCAAGTTATAGTTATCCAAAGTTAGATCTCTGTGTTCAACTGGACTGTAAGGTTTCCTTGAAGATGTTTCGCCTTCTGTCCAGAAGAGCTTGAAAATATAGCCCTGTGGACCATCGGCATGTTAATGACCCAGATGGTCACCTGAGAGTTGTTGGCAGGGTGGTTGGCAGGGTCGTTGACCTAGTTTCAGTTTGGGTGCTTCCCCTTTGTCTGTTGGGTCACATGGTAATGAGTCACCAGGTCTCGTCAAACGGTGTGAACGTTTGGATTGTTGACGAAAAGAGTGGAGGACCGCATTGTACGTGGGTGATAGAAAGTGCCTTAGTCCACCACCTCTGTTTAAAGATGGTTTTTCCAACTTGACGTGGATGGCTTCCTTGACATCCCTCTCAAACCAGCGATCTACTCTGGCTGGTACACATACTTGACTGTCCTCAAAGGAGTATCCGCTTTCTTTTAGGTACTGCTGAGTCCTGTCCTGAAGAGGTGGCACGCCTGTGTTGGGCCATTTGTTTATGGAGGGGCTGTTTTTTTCCCCAGTGTAAAGTTCCTTGCATTACTCCTGGCACTGTACAGCATAGACAACATTGCTTTGTTTGTGTCTTGGTGTCTTGTCCTTTGGGTGGACCAGTTTCTGTCTGAGTGTGTTGGAGGGTTTGAACTGTACTGGAATGTCATGTTTTTGGAGGATTCTCCTGAATTTTTCTGAAACTCCAGACAGGGGATAGAAATGCTGTAACGTTTATTTCTCTCCTTTTCATTGCTGGGGTCTCTGGGGTCTTTGTGAAGGCCCAGTCTGGGTAACCGCCATGTTTTGAGTGCTGTTTTAAGATGTTCTTTCTTCTTCCCTTGGGTTGTGGTGGGTACTTCTTTGGACCTATGTTGTAGGGTTTTGATAACACCCAACTTGTGTTCCAAAGGGTGGTGTGAGTCAATAAGGAGGTACTGATCTGTGTGGGTAGATTTTCTGTAGACCTCAGTGCTAAGGTTTCTGTCCTTCTCAATCTTGCACAGTCCAAGAAGGCCAGACTGTCTACTTTTATGTCTTTTCTGGTGAATGTAGCGTTTAATGTACAGACGATTACGTCTTCAAGGAAAGCTTACATTACAGTTACACACAGAGATCTAACTTTGGATAACCATTCCTGATGTTGTCAGAATGAAATACAGCTGCCTTTTCCTTCACTTATTAAAGTCTCTTTTGGTAATGTTTACACTCTGGCGGCTGCATCTCATTATGAAGTTTCATCCTCTTTAACATCTGCAAGGTTGACGTTTGCACGGCTGATGACAGCTCCCCACTAAATCTCTTGAGTGAACACCTAAAGGTAGGTTTGGGAATTTATGAGGTGGCGCCACACATCAGCATACTTTGGCATTTCTCTGGCTGGAATATTTTTCACTTTTGAGAAGATAAATTTAGATGTAAGTAAAAGTTCACGCACTCTTCCAAAGGTTTGACCTTGACCATAGTGCCCTTTCACATGAAGCTCCATTTCCAGGGAAACTGAAAAGATAGGGGGAGGAACCGGAGTCAGAAACTAGCTCCATCAGTCCGGAAGCTACTACACGGTGCTGTGGTCACGGTTTTTGTCCCCCCAGGTAAATTTGATTTTGGCCCCCTCCAACGCCTTTTAGCCTCAGATGAGTGGAAATTAAGGTCTGAACCCGGAGATTAATTCTGAATTTGGGCCACTTGGGAGAGACAGAATTCTACATAAGATAAGATGTTTGAAATAGATGGGAAAATATTTCACTGCACTTTTGTGATGTGAAAGACACAAACAGAATCCTGCCCCCCGAAAAAGATTACCTTATCTCCCAAAATAAACAAAATTTGCTTGACAATGAGGTTGTTGTTGTGGGCCGGACTGCAGTCGTGGGTGTAGAGGCAGTAGAGGAGGGGACTCAACACACAGCCCTGTGGAGAACCGGTGCTCAGCGTGCGAATGGAGGAGAGGTGGGGGCTGAGTCTCACAGTCTGGGGCCGGTTGGTTAGAAAGTCCTTTATCCAGGCACATGGGAGAGCCGAGAATGTCCAGTTTGGTGGTGAGAATGTCGGGAATGATTGTGTTGAAGGTGGAACTGTAATCCACAAAGAGCATCCGGACATAGCTCTGCTGCTGCTCCAGATGGCTCAGCACAGAGTGGAGAGCTACGGCGATCACGTCCTCTTTGGATCTGTTTCCACGATATGCGAACTGGTAGGGGTCAAACTCTGGGGGGAGACAGTCCTTGATATGTTGGAGAACCAGTTTCTCAAAGCACTTCATGATTACCGGAGTGAGGGCCACAGTCATTTAGGCTGGTGATGGGAGACTTTTTCGGCACTGGTATGATTGTGGCTGATTTTAGGCAGGGAGGGATGACTGCTTGGGCTAGGGAGAAGTTAAAGATTCTGGTGCATATGGGGGAGAGCTGGTCGGTACACGCTCTGAGCACCTTACCAGGTACTCCGTCTGGGCCGGCAGCCTTCTTGGGGTTCACTGCCAGGAGCACCCGTCTGATATTATGCTCCCTTACAGTGAGTGGAGTAGAGCAGGATGGGGGCAAGGCTGGAGCAGATGAGTGCTGCTGTTAAGGTGAGTTAAAGCGAGCAAAGAAGCAATTTAGCTCCTCTGCCAGAGGCGCACACAGGTTATTTTCAGTTTCAACAGGCTAAATTAGCTCTGAAGAAACCCACCAAGTGAAGATCTGACAGGCATTTCCCAGAACTTGGACCTCGAGGAAATCTCAAAGAGGCTGCGGTAGCCTGTCAGATTCGGTGATGACGTAACTGGTGACTGTGGTTTTGTATGTTTTTGTGCTGTGTTTATGACATAACTGGAGCTGTAGCACATCCCCGACCCCCTCCCCCAGCTTCGAACGCCACCAAACCGTAGCGCTAAAGCTGATGTCTGCCATTGCTCAGTGGATAATTACAGCAGCGCTCTACATCAGAAAGCAAAATTCAGAGGTTTCGGTCAACGACGAGTGGTGAATACTTTACTACAACTGTTTCCATTCACAGATATCTTTCTTTTAATCCATTAATCTGAACTAAATTGATTCAAATCCCTGCTGGGCTGTTGATGTTCTCTGAGACCTTCGACATCCACTGACTCCTGACAGATCTGCCATCACACATTGGAATTCCACCAACATTTGCCACTTAAAAACACGCCTAACAAGTATAAAACCATAAGTTGTCATGGCAAACATTTTATCAACAATATCACACAATATCTGAGTGTGTGCGGGCAGCTGGAGTTGGAAATGAGCGAGCGCGAGCACCGCCGTTTGAAGATGAGTGATCCCTCGCTGGGATCACTCGATCAGGGGAACGCTTTGCGTTTTAAACAAGGTCCGTGCAAACGTTCTATCAGCAGGAGATTTATCGCCACGTTGCTTCGGCGTTGCCTGGAGGGAAAGATGCGGGCTCTGGTGATGGCCGAGCAGCTAATAGAGAGCAAGCACGTGATAGAATCCAACTAACTCTTAATCCTAATTTATGATTTATTGCAAAACATTTGGAATTAGCCAGACCACTGAGCACCATAAGCAAGTTGTAAAACAAATGAGGAGGATCCACATGCTAATTTAATGTGCGCATTGTTATTAAATCCAGGTTCTCATCCAAAATGAAAGCAGTTAGAGGGCTTTCAGCCGCAACTATAGTGTAAGTGGAGACTTTATCTCCTTATCCCTCCTCATTAGCCAAATCTCCAGGCTACCGCTACAGAACTGATTGTTTTGTTTTGGAATATTGCCATTTGCAAAGTGCTCGGTGACAACCATTAAATTGCCATTTCCTCTGCCAGAGCTCATTTTTGAAGTTCTTTTTTGTTGTTGTTGTTTTTTTTTAAAAAGTAGATAGCTGTTTTTTATGATTATGTGCGAACGTGAAAGCGTCAGCATTAACATGGCTGTGGAAATAGTCCCTAAGCTCCAAGCTGAACGCTGGCGGTTCCTTCTCAACCTCGGCACTTAAGGCTGATATTGAAAACATTTATATTTGCTTTAGAGTAGATTCAAGCTATTGCCGCAACGATATTACAAGTTCCAAGTGATCTTTCTGCCTCCCCTCCTCCGCTTCTACCACACAAGGAACCCCAAATGAATATTCTTTATAGCCTTTATGAGGACAATCAGGGCAGTTTGGGACACACACATCTGATTTCCCATAGTCGGGACATTACCGTAAGCAAGGTGCTTCATTACTGCCAATTTCTGCGCTTCTACCACTAGAGCTCAGTATTAAGCATCACACTTGAGGAGTGGAGCCTTAATAAACCTCAACCCCCTCAGCATGAAGGCGTATTCGTAAATTACACACACGATGCATCTCTGCTTAATCTGGGTCCCATAAAAGTACTCCCGACAGTTCATGTACCTATTTGAAAAGAGCTGAGTTTGGCTGTCGTGTGCAACAATGCAACACCAATTCCAAGGTGTTGGCAGGCTCAGGCAATCAAAGGTAGGTAAACTGTCAGAAAAAAGAAGCGGAAAGTGGTTTGCAGCGAGTTAGAAAACACCCAAGGGAGAGTGTGGGTAGCGCAGGAGAGAAAGAGGGTGAGATATAGCATTAGCGAAGAGTAATAATGAAGAATGAGAGCAAGTAGGAGGTGAGCTGTCAAAAGAGAAAGAAAGTGATCAAGTAGGTGTTTTGCTACAAGGGAGGTGAAGGAACAGAGGGACGAAGCTGTGAGGAGAGTGTTTTCAACCACTTCAGTTCACTGCCGCTTTAATGAAATCACATGGATCTGGGTGATGGGTAAAGTTTATTAGATTTCATCAGACCGACGTTAATGATGTCTGCTGATTTGTAAATCAACAACCTTTCCATCTCTCCACCTGAGTTTTTCCTGGCGTCATTCGCGCCAACAAACCGTGGCCGTCGTGATGCCCCTTCCCCCACCGGGGCCGTGCTCTGGGTTAGATACGCGCCTTTAATAGCACGGCTCTTTCCCCCTGTGGGCTGCTTGCGTACGCGGCGACATGGCAACCAAAGGTGCTTCAAGAGGAGTTTACTGGCCGCCTGTCATGAGGTATATAAACACTGTGCCTGGGGGTTTCTAGCTTGTGAATCCAGAAAATACCTCGTTACATGGTGGCGGTCATAACTTTTTCATTCAACTTGTGTTTAAGTAAAGATCCTTGATGAGGGACCCTGAGGAAATGGAGCATTCTCAAATGGCAGCACCGGTAAAGAAACACTCCCTCTGCACAAACACGCATCAACGGCGCTTTTATACCCAGGCAAAGGCGCTGTGTGAGTTTTAAGCTTTGCCGGTATGAAAAGATCATCAACTTTCTCTTCTTTCTCCTCCTGTCTGGCCTCGACGTGAGCAGAGCCAGAACATTTTTTTAAGACGGAAGCTTCAAATAACACGTGGTTAAAAAAAAAAAAAAAAAAACAACAACAACATTAAATACAACACATTCGCAGTACGGGAGACTTAATGATCAGACGTCAATTTCAATTTCTGCTTCAATGTTCTCAACGGTAGAATAAAATTGATCATTTCAATTCTGACTCTTCTGCCTTGCGTGAAGCTTTTTTCATTCGGCGAATGTCTGCAGTCACTTGAACGATTTGGAAACCTCCGCTGAGGAGAGCCGCTGCTGACAGATGGCCGGTGCGGCGGCAGAGCTACCGGATGCAGACCGGAGGAGAGGTGGATTAAAACTACCATCTCCATGGTGACAGAGACACTAGACACAATCCAGTGCTGCTGCAGACATAAAGTTGAGTTATATATACCGTATATATATATATATATATATATATATATATATATATATATATATATATAGAGAGAGAGAGAGAGAGAGAGAGAGAGAGATGTGCTTGCATGTTTTAATACTGGAACTCTGGGTTCTAGGTTTGATTCTGGCTCGGATTCGGTGAGGGAATACTTTGTTCCCCTAATTTGTTTTTTTTAAACCCAAAACTTGCAGAACTGAGAGGAACTGAGTTCTGTAGTTCATTTTAAAGAAGAGATTTAATCCAAAACATTGGAAACTAAACTAGCTTCGAGATCAGAGGGGGTAAAAAAGATGCTTGGTTGGGTTGCAGGACAACCCAAATATCAAATTATTGCATTTGACAATAACTGGCAAAAACTGGACTTTAAAAGTGTCTGTAAGTGCGTTTGCTCAATTGAAACCAAAGTTTTAAAAGAATCCTAACCTGATAGTAGAACAGCATGTAGACAGAGAAGCTTTAACAGCAGAAGAAGGCTGAATATGGTTGTAATTGATTTTTGGAAAGATATAGACTTCAAGCTGTGTCTGTTGCTAACTTGCTAGCCCGCTGTTAGCTAGTGTTGCGGACTGTGACGTCAAAGGTCAAATGGACACATGTACATCAGCATCATCGCATTCTTTGAGGGTCAAGATTAACTGGAGAGTTCTAATTCTGGTTTGTGGACTCTGAAACTTGATGAGATAGTCGTGACTTTTGCGCCGTTTGTTTTTTTTGTTTTTTTTTGTTTTTACCTTTGTCACAGCATTACCACCTACGATATTTCTTTACGTGCATCTGCGGGTCCGTGAGCAAGAGTCAGACAAGCGCCTGATTCACTGGACGTGGTTGATCAAGTGCGAAAACCCTGCTGGTTTCAACAATCCCATCAGCGTCTGGACAAATTGTGTTGGATACATTCCCGTTGATAGACTTTGCTTTGTTAACTGTCCTGAAGTCATGCCAATGCTTGTGCACAACCTCCACAAATCCAATTTTAGTTGCGTCATAGATGACCAGCGTGGAACATTTATTCCTTTTGAAAAATCCAGACATGTGTCACATGTGTTGTTTTTATACTGTAGAGTAAAGCATGATAATGCTAATTGTTGCTTGTACATCATGTGTTTTTTGTGCCATCAGGAAGAACTGAACCTCTCTGTGAGCGTATACATAGAAAAATATGCATCTCCAGCTCCGGGGGGGGGGCGGTCAGACGACACCTTCTGTGTCAGTCACGTTGATAAAAACACAGGCCGGAATGAAAAAAAATTAATACGCATCTAGGAAACCTTTTTTTCTTTTCCTCATTCCCTACCACCTAACGCATTCTGTCTCATCTAAATGCTAAATTCTTTCCGGAACAAGTCCTCCTGTAGCGTAGTTCAGTCTATCTAAGTATTCTACCGAGGACCGGCGTGGCCCCATTGCTAAAGGCCGCTTGGTCGCCGCGATAGTTTATCTAATTTGTCTCCAAAGCTAGTAAGTTCAGTCCCTTGTCCTTGCAGAGGCGACGCCATCGAACTGAAAGTCACTCCTTGCCGTTTCAATTAACCGAATCAAAGGCAACAGGATGCAGACGAGAACTGTGATTCAGCCTTCCGAATGGTTTTGCAGGCATCCTTGGTTAGGCTTTTTCTTTCAAATTGAAATAGCCACTTAGAAAAGAACTTACAATGCGCGGTGCAAAAGAATGGGATGTCCTTGGTGTTGCCTGACAACCGGAGCCATCTCAAATTCATTGAACCGCTGTGCTTTCATAATGGCGACAAGCGGTACTTCTGCGGCTCAGTCAGCTCAGAGTGCTCACCCCAACGCGCGTGACATTCTCACCTTGCGTCGTAATACGTGAAGATATCGATCAGTTTAATAATAGCGTAAATATTTTCGGTGCTGCAGCATAGCGCAGCCGTTAGCGCTACTGTCTCACAGGAAGAAGTTCATGGGTAACTGTGAAATGAGCCACTTTAAACAAAAGCAGAAGCCTCTTTCCTTCATCGCTCTTAGAAACTTTGCTTGTACATAATCTTGTTTGTTCTCTTGGAGACTATTTCTGTAATAAGTGGGGTAACATTAGCGCCAGTTGCCATTAATGTTGCAAACACAGTGCAGCTCCAGACTGTAGTGTTGTTCCTGACTGGCCTGAGCTATTTTTTGTTCGGTGGAAATGGATTTGAACTGATGATGTGCATATTTTGGTATTTTTCGGTTTGGCTTACAATTAACACTTCATCATGCAAAAAATACATGCATGAAGTTGTTGCCAGGAGACGACGCATTCCAAAGCGGTGCTGGCTTTAATGCGATGCAATATTAGCATGCTAACGAAAGAGCTGAATGGCAAAACAAAAGATTTCAGAGGCTGCAGAGTACTGCTTTTATCAGCAATCTGACTCCTCCATTTAAACAGCTTTCTATTTTCAGCTTTAGCTCCACTCAGTCTTGGCATCACACTGAGAAAGAAGCTCTGAGGTATCACATAGCGCATTATTTCTGCTCTGCCGTGACGCCAGTAAACAACATTGTCAGATAGGGGGAATCTGCACTCGTACCTGCAGTTCCCCGCAGAATTCGACTCAAAAATAAAACACATAACACTGACAATGCCTATAGAAATGTTGAATTCTATCAAAAACAAAAATAACCTCCATGTCAGAAATGCACGAGTGCTGCGATACTTCCGTATCGGATTATTTCATGTTGTGTGCAGCCAGGGATGGTCCTACCTTGTGTGGTACCATCTCTGGGTGACTCATGTCTTCTGTAACCAGCAACTTTCTGGGCATGCTGCACTACTTCGTGTACATGTGGTGTTATTCAACCATAAAGTAACCCCGGAATCGGGTGAGGGTGACTCATATGCGGCAAGCCGAATGCATTGGAGGGTAAAAGTTTAGGGCAGCTGTAAATATGAGGATACTTGTGTGGATGTGCAGGAGGTGAAGGCTTAGACTAAGAATAGCTTAGTGTGTTCGGATTATAGCAGCTATAGATCCATAAATCTGGAGCTGCTTTTGGACTTATTGAAACACAATTATAGGAAGAGGAAATCTGGGAGGCTTCCTCAAAGGTAAGAATCTGCAAAAAGAACATATATTTCTTCTCTCTGTTTAGCAGTAAAATGCACATTTACATTTACAAACACGGCCTTTAACATGTCACATGATGGCGCTGTTCAGGAAAATCACAGATGTGCTAATAAGCACATCTGTGATTTTCCTGCATTCATGCAGATGCGGTCATCATCCAGCATCTCCTGGGTTTTGCGTCAACGTGAAATTTAATAAAACTGAACTGTCTGATGCTATATGACACAGCGTGTGCACAATCCACTGCGTTTTCCTCCCCTGACTTACCACTCGGTCTCGCTCAACCCTTCTGAATCCGACCGGAACCGGTTCAGTGTCACATGGAGTTGGTTTCCATGGCACTGGTTCGTTTCACGCAGGCATGTTTCCATGGCATTTTTTTTGTTTGTTTGTTTTGTTTTGTTTTTGTCATTCCTGTGAGAGCGCGCTCCCGTGAATGGCCCTGGTGGAATACACTTCCAGGTATAGGTTTGTTATGTTAGCATAAAATAAATCCAAAAAGCTTCCGATTTAAGAAAAGAACAGGATTGAAATATAAAAATAGAAAAAGACATTTGATAGTTTTGAACCTTTTTTTTTGATTATGTTTTGAGGGTTCACCCCTCAGAATTTCTATTTAGCTCATAAATCGTGCAGGACATGCTGTACACAGGAAGATAAAAGTTGGAATTTCGCAGCATTTCTGGAACATTCTGTGATTAAGTGACAGGACAAGACTGTGCTACACTGCCTTTTTTCACAATTGGTGCGCCATTCAGCAAATTATTTAGGCTCAAATTTGACTGGAAAGTTTGCAGGAAGTTTTGTTCACACTACACAATTTTAGACGTCGGCGACTCACCCTCCGTCAAATCGGGGTGAGTCACTGACAGAGTGTGAGCACCTTTGAGCACCTCAAAGATGCGAGCAGCAACTTCACCGACCCAAAACTGGATATAGAACCTGCTAGATATCCAGTCGGGTTGTAGTGACGTAGAAAGAGCTACAGCCAATGAGAGCAGACATGGGCGTTGTCGCAAAATAAGGAAGTAAAAAGAAGCAGTACAGCGGCTGCAGCAGAGCAGAGCAACAACAAGAAACAATAAGAAATTGAAGAATGGACTCAAAAAAGGTTTTGCGATCTCAGTGGACACAACATACAGTCACCCTACCACAACCGGCTGGAAAAAGAAGAGTTGGCAAGAACTTGCACCTGTTCTTCAGCAGCCAGAGGAGCAAAAGTGATTGAGAAGAAGACGCTAAATACAACGCTAATTTAATGTGCAAACATTGCGTACTATAATCCGATCTTTCTGTATTTCAGTTGAAGATAATTGGCCACGCAGTCGGCCACACCTCCTGACGGAGAGAATCATGTAGTGTGAACAAACCCAAACTTGACACTCAAGCAAGCAACAGCGGGAAGGAAAGCTCCTCTTGAACAGGATGAAACTTTGAATAGGACCAGACTCGTTTAAGGGGACCCTTGTGGGTAAAGGAGGAGGAAAATGAAAGAGATGAGGGGATTCCAATATTTCCAGGAAAAAAAAAAAAGCAGCCAAACTTCTTTACATGTGTTACTTTTGGAACTTCTACTGCAAGTTAACAAGAACAGAAACTAATCATCACCTCATTACTTTCCTTCCACTGACACTGACAAAGGATTGCTCCTCCTTTCCTTTAGACGTAGAACTCAAGGTGGTGGTGATGTTGTCTTTCACAGATCTGTCTGAGACGACAATCTGTCTGGGATGACAATCACAAATAGCGGACATCAGCTTTACCGTTACGGTTTGGGGGGTTTGAAGCTGTGAGAGGGGGTCGGGGATGTGCTGCAGCTCCATTTATGTCATAAACACAGCACAAAAAGACACAAAACTACAGTCGCCCCGGTTGTGTCATCAAGGAATCTGACAGGCTGTCGCAGCCTCTTTGAGATTTCCTCGAGGTCCAGCCTGAATTATAAATCAGCCTGGGAGACGTTCTGTATTATCCAGAACTATTGCTCTTCCGTGTTTCTGTAGTAGCCAGGAAAAGACAAACAGACTAAACTCCGAACTCTGTTATCCATGAACGTCATGAACTCTGGGCATTTGAGATGATGAACTGCTACAGGAAGTGAGCCGTATGCTAATCGCTAAATTACATTAGCACGTGAACCGGATTTGAAATATTTCATAACGTGGAAAAAAAAAATTAGTTCCTCCATGGTGAAGTGATGAGCCTGGAATCATCTGCCAATTAGAGGCCATCCTTCAGAATGTAATTATTCATTAGAACAATTTGCATTAGATCAGTTTATTGCATGTCATCATTACCAACATCATCATATTTATATGTGAACAAAAACAACTAAAGAAACGACAGCCATCTGTCAGATTCCGGAATCAACAAATAAGAAAACAATCCTTTGTTACAGAACAATTAGCAGCTTGATGATAAAAGTGAATCAACGGTAATTCGATGTCTTTGCGTTGGTCATTAACCGTGAGTCTTGATTTAGCCTTCCCATCATTCCAAGAGGCTCTGTCCCTCTCATCTGTCCCACCCAGCCTCCGTCTTACTGTACGCTCCATGTGAGAAATGCAATCGACCCAGCTGACGGTGGGAAAAGGGGGGCAAAAAGCGCTCGGTGGTGTCTGCCGACTGAGTAGGCCCGTCAGACGCTGAAAAAATTGGCACGCGGTGATCTCATGAGCCGACACGTCAGGCCTGATCACAGGGCAGCGTGTGATGTGATGGGGAAAGGGGGGTATTCCTCACAGAGTTGTCTCGTACAAAAACAAAAGCTATTTCAAGGGAAAGCCAATTAGAGTTCCCCATTACCCACTAATTTCATTAATTACTTATTATTACTGTGATATTACAATATTTAGAAAGACAGGGGTGGTCTGAATTGTGCTTTCACACTGTTTTAATCCTATAAACAGGCACATTTATAGGATTATTTCAAATTTATTTGGAGTTTTGCTCTTTTTACTCATGAAAAAGGTTAACGAAAGTGCAGTTCTGTCATCTCCCAGAAGGCAACTCTGTGTTTCAGCCATCGATATTTTAATGTAATTATTCCAAATCATTCTTATAAGGGCTCCATCGTTATAGGGGAAATACATGTGACAGTAAAACATACCATTTTTCACACGAAGAATAAAACTCAAAACTGTGGGAGAATGGTGTGGGTTCTAAAGCTGGTTTTTAGCGTTGACTCTCTTTTGCTAGTTTTTATTCATGCAAATTTACTTTAATTTTTAAATTTTCAAACAGTAATGACAAATGATTCTAATTCAAAGCATCAGCAGTGAATTTGAAATTAAAAAAGAAAAAAGAAAATCTCAATAACTCCTCAACACTAACCACTAACTCCATTCCCTCACCTCCTCCCCTTTTCTTCCTCTTCTCATCAGGCATATGATCTATTATTACGTCACTAACTGTATGTCTAACTGTAAGTCTTCCCCGTAGTTTTGTGTCTGTCTCCCTCTTTTCTCTCTCTCTCTCTCTCTCTCTCTCTCTCTCTCTCTATGTATCTTTCTGTAGGTCTCTCTGCTCTGGATCTTCATGCTGAACGGAACATGGCCTCTGACAAATCCAGTCTATTGTCAACACCTACCTCTTCTGTTCCTCTTTTTAGTGCTAATTAACTATGACAACATATCAGCTAAACCACTAATTAAACACATTACTTAATTTTTTAGCATTATAACAATCTGCCATGCTTGTTCTGGAATATCTTTTGTTTGCCGCATGTTTGTTCCTCTCGCTCTCTTTCATTCTCTCTGTCCTGTCTCCCTCTTCTCCTTCTTTACCCGACCGGTTTTCAGCAGGATGGTTCATCCTTGTAAGCCTGGTTCTGCTCAAGGTTTCTTCCTGTTCAAAGGGAGTTTTTACTTGCTGCTGTGCTGTATCTGCGGTTTCACGCTTTGGGTCTTGTGCTTCTGTAAAGCGCCTAGACACAATTTTAATTGTAAAAGGTGCTATTAAAAAATTGAATTCAATTGAATTGGACTGAATTGAACTGAAGTGCACAAACAGCTGCAGCCTGTAAGCGTTGACGGTTACATGAACACAAAAAAACGTTCCCTCTGACTGTCATATGGAGGTTTCAACACTCCCCAACAACAACAACAACAACAACAACAACAAAAAACTGATGATGAATCACAACATCGAAAGGATTATTAATGTCCTCCTGAGCTCCGGGTTCTCTTTGGTTTATTTACCAATTTTGTGCAAGCTCATGTTGCAGCTGTTGTTTATTTGTGTGCTTAGCTTCCCTATTTATAGTTTTTGCTGTATTCCCTCGGGTTAGGCAAAAACAAAAAAAAGTCTATTAACCAATTATTCGCCTGTCAATCAAATCCAAAACTCGTACAAAATGGCGCCGAAGACGAGCGGACGCATGCTCGCCTTTTGCCCCAGTTTTCTGCTTTGTATTTTCCTGGAGAATGCATTCCAAACAGATGCCCTTCGACGCTCTCTTCCCACTGTATCCTCTTAATCTCCCGTTCTTGCCCACCTCCACCAGACATGTTTATTTATAGAGGCGCCTCTTGTGCAAACAAGCTATTTGGGAGGTGAGCGGCGAGCAGTCAAGAAACAGACTCAAACAGATCAGGAACAGCAAAGCCTTTACAAAGCAGTCCTTTCTGTCTCTGTGTCTCTCTATCTCTCTCTCTCTCTCTCTCTCTCTCTCTCTCTCTCTCTCTCTCTCTCTCTGTCTCTCTTTCTCTCCCCAGTAGAGATTTAGAACTCAAAGTCGCCTAACCGCTGGAAGGCTTTCACTGGTTAAGCCCTACCCAGCGGAGGCCTCTGGGGATGCAGCCACTGCCTGTGTGACTCATGTGCCCAGGCTGCTCTCTTCCTGGATGGTTCCATTAATAACCGCTGGAGCCAAGTTTCCAGAAGCCTCGGACGCCCTTCTGCTCAGGCCCAGGGAAAACTCCACCCAGCCTTAATGCTACTCGCCTGCGGGCGCGAGATTTTCCGACTTCCCGCCTCATACAAGTTTCGAAACTTTATTTATTAGAACTGCATCGAACTGGGAGAATTACTTTTCTTTGGCTCATTTTAGGAGGAAAAATAAAAAATCAAAGCAGTGCGAAAAGGAAACACAAAGTTCCAGGTATAATTGGTTCACACGCACCATACTTCTACTGTTCAGTGCACAAAACTGTCCAATTTATGCTCAAAATACTGTATCTTACAGGCATTGAAAATGTAATGCAATATTTTAATGGTTGCGTTTTGCTCAGGAAACAACACAGCCGAGCGAATATGTTTATATAACACGATTAAAAATAATCATCACTAAAAATAGTTCTTTTTTTTATTCCGTCGTTTGTTTTCCTGTTGGCGTCGTAGCCAATGTGACTCAGGAGGGAGGGGAAGGAAAGGAGTTTTCCCACATTTGGTGATGATGCCCTCTCGGTGTCTATTTATGATTCTGTGTGGGCAAAAATATGTTGATGCTCTGAAACATTACCGATGTTATGCACTTCCAGTTTCGCAGGGCTCGCTAACATAATCTCTGGGCGCCTTGCTTTGCTAAGGTAGGAAGCGCATGAGGAAACTTTTGGAACTTTGATTCTCAGGGAAGAGGTGTCTTTGTGTTTTAAGTATCCTGACAATTTTCTTTTTGTTAGTTGCTTCTATCTGTTTTCCTTTGAATATACAATACCGAGACGGATAATTAACTTAGCTTGAACACTGAAACGTGGGCTGTACTGCAACAGTCTACAGTAGTTCCATAAACTAAAAGAAGGTATACTCACTCTATCTATCTATCTATCTATCTATCTATCTATCTATCTATCTATCTATCTATCTATCTATCTATCTATCTATCTATCTATCATCATAGAGTTATTCAATCCTCGTTGCTCACTGTTCAATGCTTGCTAAACCGGCTTTGCTATTCTGGTAGTGTCACATGACCAGTGGTGTGTAATTTGATTGGTTGGATGTTGAAAGAGTCGAGGCAGGAATCGATTACCTTAGTTACCCCACTGTTTGCAACTTTTTTTTTTTACATACAAAACATTTTTCTCATACAAAAATTCTATTTCAAACTCTGGTGGCACACATTTAATGTGCTGTTATTGACATTTCCCAAATGCAACATTTTGCCTGTTTGATTATGGCAACTTCAGAGGTTCATAGTTTGCACTGGCGGTTTTGAAACCCCCTGGCTCTGGAAGATTCTGTCCAACCCCCCACAACCCCCGCAACCCTGCTAAGGGATAAAACAGTAGATGATGGATGGATTATAGATTATAGGTTTAAAGATTTGTGTTAGTGTGTGTTTAGTTCAGTAGTTTAGCTTTACACTCTTGTGCAGCTAGCATCTTTATCCTTGATAACCTCATCGCATTCTACCTGCAACCTTGCTGCCTGGCTGTGTGACTGCCACACTGGATTTGTTAGCCAGACTGGTTAACGTGACTCGTAACGTAGTTTGGGCTCCATAGTTCGGTTCTGATCCCATTAGTGCGCCACGTCGGCACGTCCGTCCCGCAACCGGTCACGTTGCGGGAGGTTTAAAATGATTCTCTTTGCCCTTTGTCAGGGACGTACAGCAGGAATGTACAGGAATGTCAAATCTACTTCTGGTCAAAAAAAAACAGGAGCCTCGGCAACACCAGTGGTGCGCTGCCCTGACGGGGCTGTGGGCTGCTTGCGAAAAAAGCTTTGCTATCAATTTCAAGTTTCCTCCTCCACTTGTGTCGCTCCTGCTGCCTTGCAGTGACTAATAAATGCATAGTTTTTTTTTTTTTTTTTGGACTCCCGACGGAGCCGGCCAGAACTCCTCCAGATGAACAGAGAGGAAGCCACGCTTTGTAAATACTAAGTCTGCTGAGATTTCAGCAAAGTCTGTAATATTCCTATCAACCTAGCAAGCAAGGAACAACAACACTTCTAACTGTTATCGATCCACTGCCGTTGGACAAAGCATAAAAAAAACGCTGTTGCACCTGAGATCCAATCTTGTTTAACGCCATTAATTCCGAAGTCAATAAGTTACACAGGTAGCTGCTATTATTCTCTATTATGTCACTGTGCTGATCGACGTAGGGAAATATGGCGTTTGTCACCCTGATATTCTTCTCTTTCCCTTCAGGCGTCTTGATTATGGCCTCGAAGTGTCAGGTGGAATAACGGTGGATATACATCAGCGAGACGCAAGGATCGGAATTAGCAGGCGGCACATCATTGCTCTCGCTAATGAATCTTATACCCATGCTGTAGGATTGGTTTAAAAGAGTGTCGGTATGCACGGATATGTGCAAAAGAAAAAAAAAAAAAAAACGTGGGTGGATGCTGGTCTTAAATGGCTCCGGAAAAGCTCACACGCCCTTTGATGCAGGATGGCAAAGAAGCTGACTAACAAGGGTTAGCACGAACAAAGTGATCGTGCCAAATCTGCGGTTTGTGGGGGTGGGGGGGTCGCAGCTTTGACCTCATAGACGAGGTGGTCTTCCAAAGCCGACCGGAAATGTAAAGGCTGCTTGTTAAAATGTGACAGAATAAAGTCAGCTATTTATGCTAGTGGGAGCCCATCAATGCCCAACAAGACAGACATCACACATCAGTTTTGTTTTGTTTTGCTTTGTTTTTTTGTTTTTTTTATGACAGATGATATTTTGGCAGGTGTTTATTTGTTTTTTTTTTCCAGGTTCCTTTAGTCACTGTGGCTCATCTAAAAGCAGAAATTAATGCAGCCAAAAATAGCTCCACTAGCGGCAATGGTTCCTCCGCTTGCGCCCAACCCTCATTACCTATTACACATGCCGCAGCAGCAGCTCAGCAGGCTCCAGACGTCCACCGTTCATTTCAGGAGGTGTTTGTAGCTGTGATGAGAAAGAAAGAAAAGAAAAATCTGCATTTCACATGAAGAAACTTGCTTCACTTGACACATTTTAAAATGTTGATGGAGCTGAATGTGAACACACACACACACTGTATCTTATCTTTGTGAGGACTTTCATAGGCATCGTGAATTACCTAGCTCCTTACCCTAACCCTAACCATCCCAACGAGCTCCCTGAACCTAACCCTGGCAGGTTCAATAGACTGGTTCAGATGCTTCCTTCTAACTCTAACCTAAACCTGATTCCAGCCCCAGTCCTGGTGAGGACCAAAAGGTCCTCATTTTGCTTGCAGAAGACAATATTGTGGTAGTCAATATGTAGCAGTACAAACACACACACGCGCACACACACGTTTGAAGAACTGGTACCTGTACAAATATCGCCGTCTCTTCTTTTTTGTTACAATAGTAAGAAAACATCTTCTGACCCTGCGCCCCCCCACCAGTGTGCTAAAGCGTGCACTTTTAGCTCTGCCCTCCACATCCTGCGGAAGCACTACAAATAGGCTCTCCGCCACTCGCCTTCTTGCCCCCCTCGCACACCTTCAACGTGGTAGGATCACTTATAGCAGAAAAAGGCAATTAAATGACAGCTTTGGGTGGTGGTCGGGAGCGAGCTGGCGTGCAAGAAAACATGGAGTGAGAAAGAGTTAAGTTGAGAAAAGCGTTTCTTGAACTTTCACACGAGCAGGGAGGAGGCAGGACATAAAAAAAAAAAAAAAAAAAAAACAAGTAATGAGCAGCTATTAGCTTTTGGTGCATCTCATTGCTCCACTGTCTGGAGATATATGTCAGCGCTAACAATATATAATGTTACATAATCCCGGCTTTGAGGAAAAAATATCATTAGATATTAGGCCTGATCCAGTTAGCGTACTTTCCTTTTACTAAAAACGAGGGAGGCACAAATTCAATTTTCGCTGCCATAGAATTGTTTTTATGTTATTACCAGAGACAAATGCTCGGTATCAAGATGGGGGGACCAGAATGCTGGCTAAAACCGAGGAGAAAAAATTGGATTACGGTGGCGCGACTGACCGTTTCAAATCATACAGCCGCGGCTACGATGAATCGCCGATGTGGCTAATGTGTGGATGTGACACGAGGTGCCACGTGACGTCTTGCGTCTGCGTAATGAAATTTTCAAAATCGGGGGACATAAAGCACACCTCACTGAGAGAAAGAAAAAAGACAATAATTTCCCAACGTACTCTTTAGGTCAGGGTACGTCTGAGACTTCATTATCTTCCACACCTGGTCACCATCGGGAACTTGTGACACATTGACATTCGTTAGCACGGAACGCTGCAGCAGTTCGTTAGCGATGAGCGGTAAATGTCTCTTGGAGAAAAGTAGCTTTTGGGTGTAATCGCAGTTACTGCTCGTCACACTTTCAAACGCGTGACAAAGTACATTAACAACGTGGCATAAGTCGTTCACCTTGAAGTAACTTGAATTTATGACACGTTATGAGTAAAAAGTTTAGCCAAACGTATAATTGACCTGTGTAGGCTGACCCAGGGTCAGAGGTGGTGCACATCGTGGGCTAACATGTAGAACGACTGTCACTCACAGCATTTGGATGCCGCGGCAGGACATGTGAACGCCGCACTCCACGCCTAGTCAGACCCACAGCTTCTTGTCAGTGTTTCTGAACCAAGAAGGTGGAAAAGTGAAAGAACACAAAGCCGATCTAATGACCTTCATTATCAGTCATTGATCTCAAGAGGCTTTGTGAACAAATCCGCCAGGGAGGGGAATTAGCAACGTTAACATCAGAGGCTGGTGATCCACATTAAACGCAGATGGTTTCTTTGACAAAGACGAACAGGAATTTTGAAGAAATTGCGTGTCTTGGTGCCGCGCCTGTGAGTCATACTTGCGCACTTGCGGTCCTCCCTCCTTTGTTGCTGTCCCATAGCGCCCCCCCCCACCCCACCCCTCGCTCTCTCTTCCCCCTCTCCATCTCTCGCCGCAGCAGTCGGCGGGGAACGACGGATCCCTGCTGCATTACCGGAGGCTTCTGATCTAATTGTTTTGTAATGCTGGGATTTTATTCAGGATGACTCATAACTCAAGGAAAGGGGTGCGGGGGGGAGGGGGGGTGGCGGTTTAGAATGGGAGTAAAAAGTGCATATATCACCCAAAAATAGTAGACGAGAACAGAACAAGAAGCGATAATCAACAGATATAGTCAGCATGCTAATTTCTGCTTTTTTTTTCTTTCATTCAGACTATTAATCTAAATACTGTCATGGCCCTGCCTCTGCGGGTTAAAGGTCAAATTCCAGTCCTTATTTTCAAATGTATAGATCCACAACGGCGAACCTTGAAAAGGGAGGGGCTTAGAAGGTGATTTCCATTCGTGCAATCCCGACTCTCCTCACTAGGGGTCGGGTCACTTACGCTCCCAATTGTCCTCTTCTTGGTGTTTCTCTCTGTCACGACACACTTCGTTCAATTTGCTGGTGAACCACCGGTGGGGGAAGAATAAAATGCAAGCTTTGCCTTATTTCATTTTACATTTAATAGCCCAAAGCTTGTATGAAAAACTTTTTTTTTTTTTGTGCAACATCAGGAGAAACGGATGAAGAAGCCTGGCTGGCTGCACAGCACCTGAGCGAGGGAGGAGATCAAGCCCTGAGAGAGGCAGACCTTCATTTTAATGATCCCAGATTGCCGTGAGTCGAACTGGGGATGTGTTTTGCGGCAAAACCTGTGTGCGCAGCCACATTTTAGACCACAAAAGAGTGAGGATGTGAGACCTCTGTCAGCGATATCACCAATGTCAGGTTTTGACAAAATCTGTCTGCAATAAATTGATCAATTAGGTGGTTATTTAATCCCTCCCCAAAAAAAACGAAAAAAAAAAGTGGCCTCTGTCATCAAGTCCACAATCATTTCCAAAGTAACGGACTCTATTAGTTTTAGAGCTCAAATGCTTGTTGGGAACAGGGAAAGCGGCCTTCAACTGGAGATGATCTCATCTTCGGGGAAAGAAAATCAGTAACATTTGTGTTGTAACAAGGTTCCTTCCAGTCCACCGTCTGAGATTAGGCGGCCTTGGGCAGTGACGGACAACAGGGATTAGACACCTGTCCTCCACGCCGTCTTGTCTCAGAGCATCGAAGAAATTCACAGTGGCCGTCATTTGAACACCGTTAGCTTTTTTTTCCAAGATAGAATCTACAAGTCGACATGTCCCAGGGGATTAAACGTGTGTGTGATCACTTACGTTGCATCAAATTTACAAAACTGCTTTGCTGACATCTGCTCTGAGTGGAAAGATGCACTCTGGCTCCAGCTTTGCTCAACAACAGCTCCGCTCTCTGCTTCTCGCAGGTCTTCTTCCCCCCTCCCTCTCCCTTTATATGATGACATGCTTGTAAATTGATCTGAAACTATGAACCCTTCATCCAAGCGCTCCTCTCTTCTGGACACCTAATTATGCTAAATGACTCAGTTAGCGTGTGAGCGGTCCTCTCACAGGCTCTGCTAATCAGGATGTGGGCTGCAGGAAAGCTGTTAGCTGACCCGCTCATTATTCTTCGGTGTTGACTTGCCTCCATGTTGACTCGTACCTAATTGTTTGCAGCTAGCTGGGGAGTTACCCGTTCGTATTCAGCATTAGCATATCCCTTAATGAGGTGTTGGCCTGTCAGGCTTTCCTGCAGCAAACGAAAAGACAAACAGGGAAATGTGGCATTAATACTGCATATCTGCACTTCCCTGCGTTTGCTAGGCTAACGGAGTGCATTTATGCAAAGGGGAAGAGTTATGAATTACCGGTTTTGCCGACCTGTTGATCTGAGCCCCCTAAAGTAGAGGACTGAGCTGCAGCGCCGTGCATGTCTACCTGTGTGTGTCTTTGTCAGACAGCTTCCTCCCTGTCTTGACAAATGTCAGGGTCGCCACATGGGCTGTAAACCAGAGATTAATCTTGCTTGTAGTGTCCGCCGTCTGACAGGCCAGATTGAGAAAAATGCCTGTTAGCAAGAAAGCGTGTGACCGCAGCATGGCTAAACGTCCTGGCGCTACCTTCCGCACCATCAGCCAACCACCCTGGGCTCGTGCTGCTCATCCTCACGAGCAGTTGTTAAGGGAAAGCGTGATTTATAGGCCATGAGGTATGTAGGTAGCATCTCCGGGTGTGTGTGAATACGCGGATGGATGGATGAGCACACGTGGACAGGAGAAACCTGGTCTTTGCAACCGTTTGTGTTGATTCTAGAATTTTCTATCATATTGTCAAATTTTATATTGAGTTTACAGTAAGTGATTGTTATTGGCTGACCCATAAATGTTTGCGCGGAAGACAAATCAATGCTAACACATTTCTTTTGGCTAAACCTGTGCTAAGATGTTTAGCACCTCGACGTGGATTCCGAAGGCTTGTAGATCTTTTCATTCGATTCGCAAGTCACGAGCCCGCCAGCTGACGCTAATGACCCTGCATATGAAATAGAGTGGAAATCCTTTTTGACATCTGTGCATGCAGCGCAGAGGCCAGCAGGAAACTCAATCCTGTTAGCGAGGACACGGTCAGCCTGGGTCTGGATCTGATCAGCGCGTCTTCTTCTGAGTTGCCCTCTCAGAGATCTGCTGTAGTCTTTCCCGGGTTCTCCTGGTTCAGAGAAGACAACTGCCAGCAGCACCTCCGCACAATAATTGAAAAAAAAAACAGTCTGGAGCCACGCTCATGCGCGTACCCATGGAACCTTTGCGGGCTTTGATCACCTTAGCTTTAAAGTGAAGATCAAGTGGAGTTGTGCGCGGTTAAAGCCTCGCTCGTACGTCTGTTCCCCTCAAGTCTTTCCCAGTGAAGACTCCAGTGCTTTAATAGTTCCTGATTGCCATCAAAGAGACCTGTGTAATCTCATCCTATTCAGTTATTCTGACAGTCTGGCTGCTGTAATGAATATTTCAGATGTTCATTTTTTCGTATTTGACTTGTCAAGAAGAAGCGGCGCTCCTTCTGAGTTTGAAACGTTATACTGTATTTAATCATCCCCGCGCTTTCTGCTTGTCAAACTCCCAAAAAAAAAAAAAAAGTTTTTTTTTTGGAGGTTTCTTGGGCTGGCCGACCATAATTAACACCGTGGATCATAATTTATGCATTGTTTTCTTTGTATTTATCCACACTGCTCTGGACGATGCAGGATCAAGAGATCATCAAACAGCAGATGTACTGTTGAAATATGATACAGTATGTTTATGATACGTAATATTGAATAAATCTAAAAATATGACATCGTATCAACACATCCAGTTCACCAGTGGGACCCCGACAGATGCTGAAGTTATTGTTAGTATGTAGGAAGAAAGAAAGAGTGTTTTGTTTGGGTCTTCGGTTGTCATGTTGGTTATAAATGAGATAAAGGATGGATTTTTCTGAAAATATGAAAACCAACCCACCATAGAAATGCGAGAAAAGTGCTTATACAACTGACAAATAACACGGAAGCTAGCTTAGCACAAACAGCTGGAGGGTTTCAAACTGGGTGTTGCATCACGCCGCAATACAGTGTTGCACCAATCGGCTGCGGGGGGAAGGGGTGCATATAGGAGAGCGTTGCAGAGAGTTGCAAGTCCGCTGGGAGGTCGAGGACCACATGTCTCATTTACATGCACTGGGTAAAAAAAAGGTTAATTGCACACAGAGGAGGGCCTGCAGCCACAACACACGTTAGAAATGCAAAAAGTTCCATTGACCGCAGATTTCGTCTGAATGGCAGCAGCCATCACTTCCATGCTGCTTTTTCTTCCCACTTATATGTATTGTAAATGGGGAGAAAAAAACGAGGGGAACTCATGATCTTCCTATCCAGCATCGCTTGCTGTGGCTCCGGCATGGGTTTTTGGCGGTGGCAGCTGTTGTTGGTTATCTGGTGCCAGGTAGGAGTGGCTGGGACAACAGAGGCAAGGTCAAGCCAAGAGCTCGGGGCAACTGCCAAAAAACAAAAAACCAAAAAAAATCTGGGCTCCTCACAATGCAGTAAAACCTTAATGCAGACAACACGAAAGTCATTATTTGACTTTAGTGTAATTTGAAGGTGCGGATCTGCGATGATTAATTGGAGAGCGTAATTAGATTTGGACCAGAAGATTTTGCAGAAAGTCTAATAAAAATTTGAAAAATGACTCATGCTTTATGATTATTAACGTCTAAGCAGGGCGAATACATTAGTGCGCTAATGACAGCATGTTTCAGCTCCAAAAATCGTGGGGAAGAGACAGTAGAGACCTCAGAAATATGCTCTCTGTCCATAACATGGATTGATTAATAACCATTTTCTTCACTACTTGATACCATATTTGTTAGTATTTTCCCTGAAAATACTAACTTTCCTTATCGTATATTAACGTTTATCCTTCTTGAATGTAACGACGACCCCTTCAAACAGCCGTGGGACGAAGCGCTTCTCCGTGTTGACTCTGGCATTACCGCTGTATAATCGTGTTCATTTCAGGAGTTGGGCTGATTAGATCAGAGATGACGGCTTGTATGTCTTTTGGTTTTGAGAGACTGAGGGGTTCACAAACTGTTGCCAGGAAGTGTCAGTGATTCGGGATCAATGAATGGCTCAAAGACATGGTTTTGGTAAACAAAATGTCAAGGAATTATCGAAGATTATCGACCGCATTTTGACCGCAAAATGTGTCAGTCTCTGCAAAATGTGTCAGTCTCCGCAAAACAAAGCGATACTTTCAGGGTGTGCGAGCCAGAGATGTTCAGAGACTCTGATTGTCGGCTCCAAACTGGCCTAAAATGAAATCTCTGTCAATTAAAAAAAGAAAGGGTGCTACTAGATAAGCAAGGAGATAGCCCTTCATTGTGTTCACAACTTGCTGTAACGCCGCCGCCAGCCCTCTGACAAGACTTCCCTTTTATCAGCTCCCCCCCAAGAGAGAAAGAAGCCGCCACAAGGTACGAGTTGGGGCTCGCCCTCCAAGACGCAATCACTGGCCGAGACAGCCCTTAAATGAAGACGGATTGGCCCCTTGTCTCACTGTACGCTCGCAAAATTGTCTTTCAATGGTGCCGGCACGTGGCTCTGGCCTGTCCTCCCACCATATGTTTCAATATTGCCGTCCCTCTCAAACAAGTTAGCTTGGGCACAGGGTCCTCGCTCTTGCTCGCCTGCCAGCGATCTGCAATTTAGTGATTTACCCGGAGACTCCGCGGATCTTTGTTTATCTGCCCACCTCCTATTAAACAGCTTTGCCTCCGAGAGGATTTGCCGTGCCGGTGTTAGAAGGGAGTTAGTGCGGAACCCAGTCAAAATGGACTGCAACCATTGCTCGAGGCGCGCAATTAACTTTATGGACTCAACATAAGCGAAAGCTCCATGCCAAATCCACACCCAGAAGTCAAACAGAGGAGCTCTAACTGAAGAGGCCGGCGAAACGCGACAAAAAGCATCTCACCATCATCAACAAAGTCGCCCATTGTCGCGCCAGAGGTCCGGCTTTAGCGTCCATTAAGTGTGTCAATACTAGTGTCATCAGGAACAATAGCGTAGCCCGCCAGGAGGGGGCGATGGATGATCGTTAGTCAGGGAGTAACAGCAGGAATTTCTCTTTACACCACTTGGAAATAATCCTATTTTGTGTAATTTTACGAAGATTTAACACCTGTTTAGGTGAAAACTAGCACAGAACTTAAACTGATAAGATCAGAGGACTTCCACTTCATTGCTTATTGCAGTAGATTTTAATGTCCATATCTACCAAGATTTTTGTTGTTGTTGTGGCCATTTTTTTCCCCTTGGAGTTGTTAATCATTATTATAATCAGAGTATGGGGCTGCTGTTTGCTCGATTAGCATTCCCGTCAAGGGAAAAAAGTTGTCAACTGTAAATATCCGGGCACAATTAGGACGGGAGTTCTGCTGACTTTAAATTGAAACAGGAGTTCTAAATAAATAAGAAACAGCAAAAATAACAGGAATTAAACTACATTATACATTCGTCTCCTTACATAAACACTTGTAGAGAAAACTAACCTTGTTTCTTTCAGGGAAGCGTTTTTTCATTTTTTTAATTTTCCTATTTCTGTCAGCATTGTTGCAGGAAGTGGAGGTGTGATATATGTATGAATATTTCAGTGTGTGACAGCGGAGCGCTGGAAACGTGTCACCGTCTCACCGAAAACAGGCTGCTGATTGCATGATGTGTCAGGTCCTGGACGTGTTACGTCCAGTGATTGCCTGCGTGTGGCGAAGATAGTAGTACTGCATGTGACCTTTCCGTCCGCTAGATCGGTACTCGTTTACAGTAAAGGTCCGTTTTATTTTATAGGGGATATCAAGGATGCATAATACTTTTTTGGAATCCAATGTCAGTAACAGCTAGCCGCAGTTGTCATACAGTATTATTCCTAATTATATAACTGCAAACTGCAAATTATATAACAGCAATATAGCTGCTGTCATTTTTAACATTCCAGAACATTCCAGAATGTCAGTCAGTGGTAGTGTCACGTCAAGGTGACCGTCACCGGCGGTAGCGGCAATGCAGATTGCTCGATCCACAAAGTGAGTACAATCAAAAAAGCTAGCAGGCGGTGTAAATCCACAGCCGCTTCATCAAAGCGTCTAACCGCGGCAACGTTATGTCCCCAGTGAAGCGCAGTCTCCATGGGGACCTGTGTGTATGATTTGCAGGCGGGAATAGAGATATTACGGACTAAAATCTGAATATCTGGAAGGGAGGCGGTCGAGATTGTTTTCCCGAGACTGTGTCTGCGAGTATTTCCACTCAAGAGGTTCAGAAATTAGAAATTGGCACTGGAATTTAGCGTTATCAACTGCGGCAGAGCAACCTTCCAGATCTCACATCAATATTTATGTAAATATACGAGTCTCTCAAGCTCTCAAGCATTAGACAACCATACTTGTACAGACTACAGAAACATCTACAGATGCCGTATGCCTCTACTTTAATCCGTCTGGCCAAACCAGATGGCAACAGAGCCAGTCAACCGCCCCCCCACCCCCGTCCTCATCTGTCCTATGGCCCAAGTCCTTTGTATAGGGTTTTCACACCACTTCTGTCCAAACCCTTGAAACAGAATTTTCACTTGCCTTCACCTCCTGATCCCAGAATTACCAGATGATCTCAGTGTAACGTGAATTCGTAAAGACTACCTTCTCTTACCCGTGACGTCCGATATCCCACAGAGGCGGAAATCATCCGTGCCAATATTGTTTTTGCAACCTTTGAAAAAAGGGCATGTGTTATAAATGTTTATGTAAATTGCACGGCTGCTCTCCTGAGTCATCTCATCAGCTCCTCCGATGGCCGCTGGGGACATTATGGATTCATAATTCCTGATGGATATTATGACAAGGAAGCTCCTGCGGTGCAGGCGGCTGAGCCCCCAAACCTGCCACAATAATAAGCAGTCGGAAAGATTCGAGCTGACCTGCGTGTGGATAACGATGAAGCTAATGGCAACGCTGTGTCAAAAGTCGCAGCGGATAATAAGCGTCTTCATTACCTGCAGCAGTGAGCTGCTTCTTCCCGGTAATGACAAGCGGTCATCAATGTCGAAATGCACACAAGCAAGATTTTGCTAGCTGAGAGAAAGTGTAAGCATGGCACGTCTTTAAGCTGATAGTTTGTGGTCTTGGATATATCGGGTTGGGTTGCGTGACGTTAGCGATTTCGCCGCTGATTGCGGTGGATTCATTTTTAATCGTAGCTGTCCTGAGCAACCGTGCTCCAGACGGAAGCAAATTTCTTGCACAATCAATATTACATGGAAATTAAAAAAGGGTCTACGTCTCGTCTGGTGATTAAAATGCCACCACGTCTTCGGCTGCAGCCATCTGATAGGCATAACCTTTAAGCGGGGCCATTAGGAATATATTAAAAAAGACTCATTTCCTGGGGACGTGTCGCTGATGAATTATTAAAACACCTCAAAACAAGGCAAACAACTCCAGAACACCCCCCCCCCCCCCCGACCAAAAAAAAAAAGATCGTGGTCATCGTTCATTTGTTAAAAGACGAGCGCATTAAAAGGAAACTCGTAACAATCGGCATGCAGCCAGGAACAGACCTGAGACTCGCCAAAAGGCCTTTGATATAATTCCCAGATCGATTTCTGCATCTGGCCCCCGTTGATATTGAACCTCTACCCCCCGCTAATCGCTATGCGTTCAGCGGTCCGAGCTGAGGACGTAAAAGCACACCTTTGTGTGGAGGAAAGCAACTAAACTAAAATCATGGACGCAATGAAATTACAAACTAAAATGTAAATATTTAGCTGATATTTAGCTGCTATTGGGATTAGAACAGCCTCGAGCCCTTGATCCATTAATCCACCTCCTTACAGCTCCTTTGGTCAAAGACAAGTTAAAGACAAGTCCATCCATCTACTTTAATTTCTGGATCATAAGCCGCTACTTTTTTAACATGCTTTGAACCCTGTGGCTTAAACTATAATGCGGCTAATATATAGAATTTTATGGGATAACGACCTCCATTCCGCCAATACAGTTTTCCATAAATTCGTTCAAACAAAGTTACAAGACGAAAATGTCATTGAGAGAGACAAGGAAAGAGAGACTGAGAAAGTGCGTGATGTTAGTAATTCTGAGGCTGTTTAATTCCAAAACTGAAGAAGATGACTTCAGTGGTTTTAGTGCGCAGGAGTGAGAGGAAGATAGCCATCATGTCTTTCCTGTCGTGTTACAGGACCTATTCTTAAAAAAAACCCATTTATTTAATTAAAAGTTTAAAAAAAAACATGTCTCCATCTTTGCAATGAAGCCATGTCGGACCCTTGAAAGCATGGACAGTTGGGAGTGGGCACATGTCTAAGTGCCCAGTACCCATATTAATCAGGTATTTTCTTCAGAAGAGTAAAAATAAGAGTTGTCTATATAAAGCAAAATAAAACGTTTTCCTGTGTAGCAGGGGAGACGGTTTCAGCTCTATTTTTTCATGTGTGATGAGGCTCATGGAGTCAGAAGTGCATGCTGTCCTCCAAATGTTTGCGCTACAGGGGTAGGGGTCACGTGGGCTTGATGTGGATTTAACTGATGCTTGCACAGAGCTGCTTTTCCAGGCTCGGGATCCAGGCGTGTGCGCAGCCACGCAAAGCAGCATCGGCAGAATTGGAGATGGAGGGGTATGGTTGAGTAGGCGGGGGATTACGACTAGAGCCTCGCGCCCAAGCAGCTGGGGATGAAGGAGCGTGAGAGAGGCCAGGAACTGGCCTGTGGGTCTCGCAGATGGAGACTTCCGATGAGGAGCGGAGAAACCTGGTCAAGCATCTGAGACAGACTGACGAGCCTTCATTGGTCCACGGAGTCACGAGACCTTTGAATCACCCTTGTCGATGGAGTGGTCAGGTCGGGCACAAATGCATAGAAGCAGAAATTACTTACCATTACTTACCAGTTATTACCATTACTTCGATTTTGATTTGTTAACAAAAACCTGATCATTCTTTCCCAGTTTGATCGCTTCAATTAAATATAATACTCTACATACAACCCTCGTGGAGCCAGTGCCCTGTCTGATAAACTGGTGCAAACCTGTGACGTAGGTGGGTGTGAGACCCCTAATTTTAATCTGCAGAGAAAGTGCGAAACGTGTGAGCACTTAAGGGAAAATCCGGGAAAGGTTTGGATTGATTTTTAACATCGGCGGTGGTGTGTTCACTGCCAGGGTGTTTTTACACCGCACTGCAAATATAGCACATATGATAAATCCACTCTTACACCCCTGACCGCTGTTCCCAGTATCACCACAGCCTGGATCACCGTGAACCTGGCTGGTGCCAGTAGTCTGTCTATAACTGACTGGCAAAATCGTGATTACGAAACAGGATTGAAAATCAGAATCAGAATCAGAATCAGAGTTACTTTACTTTACTTTACAGAAGCAATCCAACCAGAGCATGTAAATCAAACAAGTTAGATAAAAAATAAAAGATAAAAGATCTCACTATAATTATTTACATCAGTGACATATTTACGCTTATCTACATATGTGAATTGTAAGATTAGAGTGCAGCGTTCAACAGTTTGATGGCGACAGGCAGGAAAGATTTTCTGTGTCCCTCAGTGGAGCAGCGCGGCAGCCGCAGTCTATGGTTGAAAGAGCTCCTCAGGTTGTCCAGCACCTTGTAGAGGGGGTGGGAGGGAGAGTCCAGAATAGTCCAGATTTTGTCCAGTATTCTCCTGTCCATCACCACCGTCAGAGAGTCCAGCTCCTCCCCCACAACATGTCCAGCCTTCCTAATGATCTTCTCGAGTCTATTAGTGTCCCTCACGCGCAGACTGCTGCCCTGCAGATGTCAAAGGACCTCAGCCTCCTCAGGAAATAGAGGCGGCTCTGGCCCTTTTTGTAAACTGCGTCCGCGTTCTTGCTCCAGTCCAGTTTATTGTCCAAGTACACCCCCAGGTACTTGTATTCCTCCACCACGTCCACACTGACCCCCTGGATGGAGATGGGGGTCACAGCAGCTTTGGTCCTCCTCAGGTCCACCACCAGTTCCTTTGTCACGTTGAGCTGTAGGTGGTTCATCTCACTCCAAGTGACAAAGTGGTCCACTACAGTCCTGTACTCCTCGTCGTCACCACCGCTGATACATCCTACCACTGCAGAGTCGTCAGAAAACTTCTGAAGGTGGCAAGACTCGCTGCAGTAGCTGAAGTCCGTGGTGTAGAGGGTGAAGAGGAAGGGAGACAGGACTGTCCCCTGTGGAACCCCGGTGTTGCTGACCACTCTGTCCGACACACAGCTCTGCAGACACACATACTGTGGTCTTCCACAGTAAAAAAAGTGATTTTTAGCTTTTAGCTGTTCCTCATCTTTGGATTCTGGATCTGAGGGGAGAAAGCCAAAAGCAGTAAAACTCTAAATACAGATAACAGGCGAAGTGGGATGGCAGGGAACTGTGGGAGGAAGATGGAGCCTGAGCTAATAATCTGGAGTCTTGCTATGAGGCAGCTGCGCTAACCACAGTGCCATCACACCGCTGTTACTGACTTCTTCTTGCACTCAAACTCTTCCGTAACTCGGCAGACCTTTTCTGCAGACGTAGCTTCATTAGCACCCAGTTTGCCATCTGGATCTAGCAAACAAAGGCTCGTCCTTCGAAAATAAATCCGAATTTTGACACACAGACCTCGCCCTGGCGCTGTGCTGTTTCTTTTCCTGCCAAGTACATCCTGTTGGCTGTCACATGACGTTTGCCAGTCGAGGAGGCGTCAAAGTCTTTATGGATACATCATGCATATTTGAAGAATAGCATTTGGTCTATAAATAGTGCCTTGTGGCTAAATAATTCAGAGAGCATTTGCTGAAAATATATGAAGATGGGATGCATTCAGCATCATGGCCAGATGTCTCCGGTGGAATTTACTGAAAACAAAGCACGTGCACAGATGTTTCTGTCCTGGCCCCATTTAAATCATTTTTTAGTGTTCTAAACACGGCAGGTGTGAAATTACACTGGCACAAAGAACAACTGTTGTCTTGTTTTTCTCTCTAGTTTGAACACGGTGTTGATTATTTAACAACTCAAAAGATCAGTAGACCATTTTGTGGTCGTTTCATAGTTTCAGAAGCCACTGCTGCAAAAGGCCTCGTCTTTGGGATGACATGTTGTATCTGGTTGGCAGTTGTATGAGGTCTGAGGTATTGGATTACAAACCATTTAAGGATTCAAAAACCACCAATAAAATCTTGAAAAATATTAGTCCTAAAAGAAACAGGAAGATGAAAGATTTGAGGGCCAATTAAGCATTTCCAAAGGGCACCCATTAAGGGTCTTCTGTCGGACGGTGCTTATGTTTTAACATTTATCCAGGTCAAATTTGGCACATTACCTTTAATTAGTAGTCCAGTTTATTGAAAAAAATGACTGAGTTAGAGGCATCATGTCGAAAGTGGCTGGAGCGACGCTTGGTGAGCTAGCATGATTCCATAGATAGCCCTTTTTATTCAGCCCGTCTTTGCCGAGCAAATGCCGCACGTGTGCCACGTGGCCAGGAGAGAAAGTGAAAAGAGGAAATTCAATGTCAAAGAATCACTGCAATGTGGGATTTCAAACTGAGGATGCCTCTGTCATGACACCATTGCCGAGATTCCAAATCGCTGTCCCCACACGCATAGTCTTCTGAACGCTGAAGTGTTTCTGAGCACATGATGAATGGTAATGCAGTACTGTCACTATTTTTTTTTTTAAGTAAGCAGTCCTTTGAGTCTTGCTCATGAAACCATACACTACTGCCAGCCCCCCCTCACTCGTTCTGTTCTCTGAATTCAAGGAAAGATAAGTGCGCCTTTTGAAAGAGAACATGTCAGCCCTGCTGCACACCTATGCACCCACAGGGTCAAAGAAGGTCCAACTGTTTCTCAAACATGGTGGAAACATAAATCTAGGATTTTTTTAGACGAACACACACTCTTGTGCAGCCCTCTGTTCGACCCCTGACATGCTCCCATAAACAAAAAAGGTGTACTTGACGTGCACACATATGCGCGCACATGTCGATGCAGCTGTGGGTGATGAATAATTGAAAAGGCTGCAATAAAAGGAGTGCTGCACATTAGAGTGAGAGATGGCTGCAAAAAGCGAGAAAATGCTTGGGGATTGCCTGCAGGTGAGTGTTAACACGTGTCATCATCCATGGAT
The DNA here is from genome assembly GCA_015343265.1 of Pao palembangensis. Taxonomy (NCBI): domain Eukaryota; kingdom Metazoa; phylum Chordata; class Actinopteri; order Tetraodontiformes; family Tetraodontidae; genus Pao; species Pao palembangensis. Next base: position 10,597,088 of record CM027093.1, read on the forward strand.
ATCGGCAACCACATGTCACATCTGGATTCACAGCTTCCCTTCCTTTTTTCCTCCCTTTTTTTCTTCTTCTCTGGCGTCATTCGACAGCGTTTCAGTGAACACATAGCAGGGAGCAGAACTTATTCAATTACAGCCTTCCTCCTGCCTCTCAGATCAAGATATTCATAAAATATGAACCCAAAACAAATTACCTTGTGACTGTTAGTTATGAGTATTGCACGTTTCGTATACTTCAAGTCAGGGGGGACGAAACGCGCAGCGAAGCACTGTTTACAACTGATTGTGTTTCGTATCGAGCCACATTAAAAGCCATGTGATTATTTCCCTCCTAAAGGCTCTTTGTGCACCAGAGGAACTGTTCTTCTGTGGTTCTTTGAACTTTCCACAATTAGCATTCTCCCCAACACTGCAGGGAGGAATGAACAATTTCCATCACAGGAACAACAATTTCTGGGACTCGGAAGGCTCCTGCGTCACATGAAGTGTAATTAAGATGCATTGCTGACTTTGCTCTTGCAAGAAAAGAAAAGGCTAATGTCATGAATACCACCAGAAAGAAAAGGCCTCGGGGGGGATGTTATGCTTACGTCGCATTAATATGTTCTTTTTTGAAATTGTTGTGGCTGAACATTTCAAGTCATTGTCTTTATTCGTCAAGTTTGATATTCATTTGTTTGTTTTAAAGTTGTTTTGCTTGTAGAAATGCTTTTGCCAGGCTCTGGATGCTAGTTGAGGATGCCAAAATGAGATCTCTCTGTGTCAACTGGACTGAAAGGTTTCCTTGAAAACGTTTCTCCCTCTCTCCAGAGAGCTTCTTCAGTTAGTTTGCTGGGGCAAAGCTTGAAAATATAGCCCTGTGGACCATCGGCATGCTAATGGCCCGGGTGGTCACCTGAGAGTCGTTGGCAGGGTGGCTGGCAGGGTCGTTCACCTAGTTTCGGTTGGGGTGCTTCTTTAAACAGAGGTGGTGGACTGAGGCACTTTCTGTCACCCACCTACAATGCGGTCCTCCACTCTCTTCATCAACAATCCAAACATTCACACCGTTTGACAAGACTTGGTGACTCATTAACATGTGACCCAACAGACAAAGGGGAAGCACCCCAACCGAAACTTAGTGAACGATTCATTCCACCACATCTGTTTTGTTTGTTTTTTTTTAAGGAGATGAATTGTTGTGAACACAATGGATAAATACGAAACATAGACCACAGAAATTGGTTCTGATTTATTGCCAGCACACAGCGCAGCCATCAATTTCTACTCAGTACTTCAGAATGGCAAAGTGGAGAGCGAATTTTGGAAAATAAAAAAAGATTTGCACGCCTAGATTTGGTGATATTTGTCTCCCTAGATCCTAGATCCAGGCCGTCTGGCAGTTTAGCCAGACTGACAGTGGCACCCTGGGACAATTTTATATTTAATCCTACCTAACAAAGCTACATGCTGTCACTATAAACATCCAGTGTGTGACTATAAATTATGAGGAACATGCCCTACGGTGGTAGGAATGTCATAAATGGTGATTTTATTTAATTTTAGATTAAATTAGACGTTTAGCTGCAAAGGTGGGCCATGGAAATGACAAGAAAATAGCAGAAATCTTAAATTTTGACATTAGGATACCAGTCTGGAGAGCAAGATTTAAGGAAAACACATCTCTTTGGATCAAACAACTAGCAACTATGTAACGTAACGTAAGCATCTACTTGGATTTATACTTTCATAAGTAGCCTTGTGTCTGAAGTAAAGAAGTTAAATACTATACAGGGCTAAATACTGAACTTGTTATATCTAGTTAGATTAGCATGGGCTAACACGGTATCTTCATGTTTCCGGTTTCAAGCGAAGAACCACCCAGCGCAGTTGCCTCGTGCACCCAGGCAGACAAATTTGCACCTTTCAATCAAGTCAATTTGACCCCTGAATGAATTTCTATTCTTTATTAAAGCATATTTTACACCATGTTTCATGAATGCGATGTGATAATATGATTATGAAGCTTAAAAAAAAAACCTTGACAGTTTGTGACAGCGTGCATGGTTTTTTTTTTTTTTTATCCTTACAGATGGGCCCCATTTTTACATGCGCTAATTACCTTCTATAATCACATGCATTAGTGCACATCGACTCCTTTGCATTAACTGCACTTGCGACTAATTGTTAAAAACCTCACAATTAAGTGACAACATTTTAAAAATATCTCTAGCTAGTTGTCTCAGAGGAGAAAAAAAACCCTGCTTAGAATCAACTGGATTTAATGTCGTTGGGTGACATCACAGTTGGCAGCTTGACATTGAAGTCATAGAAACGGGTGAAAGTTGAAGAGCCTTTCCCAAAATTCTAAGAAGTTGACGGACCACAACTGTTGCAGTGGGGCCGGACCACCGTGGACCTTCCCCGTACGTCATCAGCTCATCATCACAAGCTACTAGGGGTAACAAGAGGGCAAGGAAGGTGGCTATAAGAGATTATGTGGGTTGATTCAAAAATGGCATCACTCCTGAGGAAAAAGGTTAATGAAATGATGACTATTCTCAGCCTCACTGACAAGAATGTCATCCCCACACCGCTGAAACATGTGGCCATATCCACACGTTACCTTGCGCAGGACCAGCAAATGTTTACGTTTCACACTTCACAAACTGTTTTCAAGTTACTGAACTGAGGTGCAACTTCTTTCTGCACACTTGAGCGCGCCAACATAACAGACAGGCAGATTCGCTGGTGCACACGTGACACATCTAAACACAAAATTCCTGACGTCCTTGTATGAGAACACGGTCACTGAGGTCAACGAGTGTACATGCTCACAGGATGCTGTTCAGCATTAGCCAATAGCTCGAAACTACAGTTGTGGTACCTGTTTTGCCCCTGGCACGTGTGTGTGTCTGTGCACGGAACCAGTTCTGTGTCACAACACACACTGTGCCCCCCCCCCCCCCCCCCTTAAAATCCTGAGCTGAACAACAAAACTGCCTCACAGATTTTGTCTCCTTGCTTCTTTCCGCGTCCCCAAATGGGAGAAGCTGCTAGGACGACGCTTGAGTGTATATTTATCGGCTGTTTCTTTTCCTCCCCCACCCCCACCCGTGGTCTCCCCCAGCTATTTTATCAAGTCATCCTATCATGTAGGCAACCCAGCACCGCTGCATTATTCATCCTCCACCATGGTGACGGGGGAAATCCGAAGTCCCAACCACAGCTTTGATGACATGCAAAGACGGGGTAAAGACTCTGCAGCGTTTACATCTGCTGTCACCGCTGCTGCAGCTGCTGTGATCATCATCTTCAGTGTGTGTGTGTGTTTGTCGGCGGGGGGGGTTGGGGCTATTGAGAGAGTGGTGGTTGAATTTTGGGAGGCAAAGTGAGCGCTTGTGCATCATTTACGTGTCATTTACAAACCCAAGCCTGTGTTTTTGTTTTTTTTTTAATCTTCTGTTTGTATCTGTAATTGCAGAATTTGGGGTAATGTAATTTTTTTCCTCTCCCTCAGGGATTACATTTATGCAACACGTTCATTAAAATCATCCATCATCCTCCTGGCTTTGGATTTCCCTTTTCAGTTCTATAAATATCCATCGTGGTGAAACACCCTCGGAAAGCTTTGTCAGAGACGCCAGGAACCATCAGATGGAATAAAATATTTCTCCATACATTACAGTGTAATTGCATAACGGGGAGCATTCTGACAGGGAAACAGATGTGAGAGGGGAAAAATGGAGAAAAGCATCTTTTCTCGATATATCATTTTTCTCAGGCCGTTGTTCAGATCTGAGTTCTTCTGTCACAGCGGAGATAAAGCGCAGTGAAGGGATCCCATTTCCAAATCGCAAAGTGTTTGCGTAAAACGGCCCGGCCCTGATGGCCGGTGTGAGTTTGTGTGTTGACTCAGTGTGATTGGATGGGAGATGTGAGGCCGCTCCGCCAGCAGTGTCTCCCACCCCACCCCAGCCCAATTTGTCACCATCTTGGACCGCCGGAGCACCTGTCGGCTCAGTGTAATCCCACCCTCAGCATGCGTGGCCACGTATGCGTGCTCCCAGAGCAGCCATCAGGGAAAGGAGGAGAAGGGGGTATAAACGTACTACTGAGCTCAGCCATGTCAAGTGTCGCCCTCGATCCAAAGCGCAAATGCGATTTGGGATGCAAATTGTTCCCTGCATGTGTGTGTCAGAAAGGAGAAGGAGGCACGGATGAAACAAAGGTCTGCGCCACACTGTAAATAACTGCTCAAACCCTTAAATGATAAGGGTTTGTTATCCTCTGTGACAGAAATTCAAGGACGGATGATTGTTCCTGTAACCTGCACATGATTTGGCATCATTAGAAAATTATATAAAAGAGGCTCATTAGAGAGCTGGGCAGTGAAATTAAAAAAAAAAAAAATCTAATAACAGTCCTCTGATTTGGCAAATGAGGCGGTGGTATGAACAGGAAGCTTTCACGAGATGATCATGTATTAAACAGACTTCCCCTCCTCAAATATTCATGGCTAGAGATTTACTCATTAATTTTTCATTATCTCCCATCTCTCAGTTTTTGCATATCTCAGGAGTTTTGGAACCGGTACTGGGAACAACGTCTTTCATCTTACACTTGTGTCTGTGTGCATGCAGCAGGTCCTGGGCTGGTTATGGTGCCCCCAAACAAAAGGTGTGGCAACTTTCCCCGGATTGCGTTACACGTATTAGCCTGACAGCTGATGCGAGCATGAGCTGCCCTGCTGAGTGTTCTCTTTTTCACCGATGTTCTGTTGTTCCTGTGTAACTTTCTCTGGTGTTGATCACAGCAACGTTGTCCGTAGAAGCTAACTGCCCATCTTCCAGCAAACTTGGATCACTGCACTGAGCCTTTTTCAAAAGACTGGCCTCCCACTTGGGCGTGAAACTGGGCTGTTCCCCACTGTGAGACAGACTTCAGACGAACTTCAGACGGTTACTCTGATGTCTGCCGGGCTGCGGCGCGCCTACATGCGGACCTTTTACCGGACACAAAGAAAGAGAGCATTAGGTGGTCCCTTTCTTTTAATGAACCAAAAAAAAAATCATTCAGTTTTGGAATTCTATATGTTTAACAGTGGAATGCAATTCCTGTCACAGTACAGTGATAACTGACGTCGTTTTTGTGCTGTGACGTCCACAAATGTACTTAGTTTGGGAAAAGCAAACTGCAGCAAACTGTTGGAGTGAGATGAAAGAATTTAGATGTCTGCGGAGGTTGGGAGTTCGCCGAATGCGAATTTGGCTTCTCAGAACTGCCTCCAGTGTGATTAGGATCTGTGCTGTGATGTGATCTCAGTGATTACGGTAGCTGACTGTAGGATGCTGGAGCTAAGAGACAGTGTGTAGGACTTTGGGGTGGGGGGCGGGGGGGTTTATCGACCTGCTCCCTGTTATTAATACACTCGGACTTAACACACCTACACACGTGGACAGCGTGCGGAAGGAGACGGATGTGCGAGTAGCTTTGCTGACTCGGGGAAAATAATATTTGTTGCTGTAACGCAAATAGAGTAGGAGGCTGGGCGTGACTTGTCGGTTGGAGAGAGAGAATGGCCTGGCATGTTCAAAGTCTGTGATCCAAAATCCGATTCAAAAATTTCCGAAAAGAAAAAATAACAGATGGCAAAAACACATATAAAGTTCTGGGAGAGCCCACCACAAAATAATGATTGGGTGGGTGGGCGACAGGTCAACGACGAACAGGCGACGAACGGAGCCAATGTGTGTCAGGCGTGATAGAGAGATTTGGAGAATGTGGAGAACCACGCCTGGTAAGGGAAAGGGAAGGAGGAAGCAAAGAAAAAATATACCCCAAACACAAGGAGGCAGGTTTCACCCTCAGCAGCAGTTAAAGCGGCACGTGTCTCTGGAACAGTGCATTCTAAGAACTCCCCAAAGGGACAAATCATTTTCAGTGTTTCGGCAGATTCCTTCTATCACAGGTTGTTCTGGCAGTAGTTGGAGGAAAGTTTGGTTTAATGGTCAAATTAGCCAAGAAAAACAACCAAAACATCTGAAATATGCCAAATCTTCTAATCATTTCGACTGCCTCTTTACATCACAGAATGAATGTGATTTCACCAGTTTTTTTTTTTTGTCCCTGCTGTCATCAAGCAGCTTGGTCCTTGGTTGCTTTTGATTGGGGTAAAATAAATCGGATGCTTCGACTCCCTGAAAAATATGAATCTTTGATGAGCTCCAACAAAAACTCAAAATAGAAAATGTTAGCTGCACTTCTGACATCTGCCTGTGTGTGTGTGCGTGTGTGTGTGTGTGCGTGTGTGTGTGCGTGTGTGTGTGCAACACTGTAAACTGCTTCAGTTTACAGAGATTTTTTTCAGACTGCTGAAATGACTAATGGAAGAGTGAATCAGAGTTGTACAGATTCCTCGTCGGAATCATACTGCTCCTCCTGGTCAACCAGTCCAGAACAGACACATGTCTGCCATCTGTTGTTATTTTGGACTCCTGCTGGCACCAGAAAATCACATCCAGGTTGTCCAGAAAGAAGAAATCAATTTTAAACAAGAAACCATTCCAAAAGCCGTTCCAATCACTCCGACCCCCCGTTGGTCATCCGTTGCTGGGATGGGGACCTACTCAGCTGCTGTCCGCTGCTGTCCCCTCAGCGATATTGCAGGTCTCGATCACCTTGTAACCGTCATGCAACAGTTTTGACTGTGATGTCACCCACGCCACCTGCCCGACGCAAAAGTCATTACAAAGAAAACAACGAGGAAGGAGGTAAACACGGAAAGAGCTGAGTTGGTTGGTGGTGATAGGTGCATTAAACACCTACCTACCTAGCAGAGTCTGCTAGGCTAAAACCTCAAGCCCCACCCAGAAGTTTTCCAGGGCCAATCTTAGTACCTACCCTGGAGCAGGGACATAGTTAGGACCATAAAAGTTCTTGTACCCTTCAGCAAAGGTTTCTCTGGTCCTCCAAAAAGGATTGCCCACTCTGGTTCGGAGAGGAGTTACTGCCCCAAGTGGAGGAGTCAGGTATCTCGGGATGTAGTGCACAAGTGAGGGAAAATTGTAGCGGGAGATTGACAGATGGATTGAGACGTCTGCAGTACTGCCAAGTCGTGGGTCCAGGGTGAATTCCCGTCGCTTGCTGGGTCAGACTCAAATTAGTTCAGAATTGAGTGATTTGTTAGAAAGATCAGCCTAAACTACTAATACAAAAGTATTTATTATGAATGATTATTACATTAATCATATCTACAGAATACCTATGGGAATGTCAGAATAACTTTGAGTATGTCTACATCGCTACCGTAAACCCCAATGCAGCATCCATATGCTGCTATGGAGCTGAAGCCTCTGGGTTCATCCTCGTGTACCCTCCGACAGCTCAAAGTCAAAATGACAGAGGGTGCGCGGAGATTCAAGCAGTTGACTTGCAGTTGCAGGGCAACCACAACTTGGCGGAGGAGAACTAATAGATCCCACGAGTCAGGAAGATCATGGATCATAAAAAAAAAAAAAAAAAAAAAGAAAAAGTAGTTCAGTGCCAGCTGAAGGAGACGGGCTGATGAAACTGCTGTATGTCTGAATTAATGCGTATTAGCAGCAGCCACGTGACAGTCCGCCACAGGGGACACCGTCCTAGCTGCAGCACAAATGTATAGCAGTGGCATAGAAATACAGATGAGCAGACTAAAAATGTGCTAATAATTCAATTATATTTATGCAGTTATTAAGTAAATGATTCCAACTAACAACAGGTCAAAGGACAAGTCCTGTGGACAGATGAAATTAGCACCAATTTACTCACAATGCATTTTTACTGGTAGATCTATGTTACTTACCAGTGTAACTATTCCTGCTTTGTCTGTCGTTGCACCTAACGGACAGTCGAAGAAACGTCACCGTGCGCTACATTTTTATTACTGTTAAGATTATATCATCCTTCGCAGTCACACACAAGAAGCTAATAGTGATGGTAATTATTCATTTAATTATTAAGGATGTGGTAGTGCATCATCAAACAATGTGAATGTGTGAGTGATTTTGGACATGGCCATAATCTCAAAGAAAAAAAAAAGGTGCAAAGATGCAGCAAAAACCTCACCAAAAGAGTTTAAGCAAAGATCAGATATAAACACCTTCAAGTGGTTTTACCTTGTGCTCATACCCAATTTTTGTGCTTCGCCTCAACAGTCCCACCACTACTTCCTGACATCAAACTGGTCCCTACCATCTTCCCTGCGAGGTGGGAGACTTCCTTCATCTTCGATCCTTGTTAGATCCAAACCTGTGATCCAAAATTGGGATAACATGGTGATCTCATGGTGGGACCGGATGGATTGGAAGACATAAAGGAGGCGAAAGGATCACAGTCGGTGCAGCCCCTAAAAACCATCCGCGGTCTTATTTCAAAGAAATTCTTTTATTCCTCGGTGCACTGACTGGATCTAATAGGACATGGTGACTATTTGTAGGTCAGAAATTGTACCAATACAACCCCAGTGTGTTTCTGCCTGTTGGAAACCGTAAAACATTGATTTGTGTAATGCTCAAGAAATAATAGCTCTCATATCATCTGCTCGCTGATTTTTATTTACACATCTGTCTTGAGATCTGCCCCCCATGTGTCTTCACATTTAATATGAATAAAGGTTTAACTGGAGACACATGAAGACTTTTACTTCTAGAATGAGATTTGAATTCATTACTGAGTCATCTTCATGGTTCAAATTTCTTGCTCTTCCTTATTTTCAGACCTCTTGCATCTGCTGCAGAGAAGAGAATCACCACTGAATCACACGGATGCTGTGTTTAACCCTCTGGAAGGAGTTTCATTTGAAAGATTCGATGCGGGGAAAAGAGGCCTTGTGGACGACTGAGCCGCAAATGGGTGGATGTGTCACCGGGTTGGTGAAGAATCGCCTCGGAGCACATCAGACACGTGGGTTTGACACCGTTGAATTTTTTCCGGTGAGATGCAAAAACTCCTTGCATGAGAGGAGTTCTTTTTGGATAGATGACAAGTATGGTTTATCCGGTTTCAGTTGTACATTTTTTTGCTCATTTGCGAGTGTCTATATGGTAAGGTGATTACTATGAGCGGGAAACGTTTTCCAACATCAGTTTCATGATCTTAACTTTATCGCACCTGACTGAACCTGTCTGACTTTCTGTCTCCGTCCTATAAGGAAATCGGGATGGTCAGTGACAAACTGGAAAAATAGATTCCAAGGTTACGGTTCCAGAAATTATTAGGAAATCAAGCACATTGTACATTGGAATATGTCTGTTTTCTGGTTTGGAATATAATATAGATTCCCAACCTTTGTCTCTTTATGCTGACACTTTCTAGTTCCGTCTTTCCTATTTTAAACTAGGCAATTAGCTTGGGATCTCTTAAGTATGTTCACTGACATTTACATTGGAATTCTTGCGTGGGTTTGGGAGTTGCGAGCAATGAGCCAATGAGGATTTTATTTAACTTTGAAACACGCAGCCACATCTTTCAGAGCGATCTCACACTTCCTCCCGTTTCAGACCTTCCCTTCTTCACATCTTATCTGCACGTCTACTCTGTGTACTGACCAAACGCAACCCGAGAGACACATCCAACGGATCCACCTCATCGCAGAGAAAAGTATATTTTCCCCTCCATTCAATGGGGAGCAGATTTCTCATCTGTACCAGAGCTACACAGCAGACGAACCGATATGGGAAACAAGGTCAGACTTGGTGACTACGCGAGGTCACGGCTTCCCTTGATGTGATAAACACCGTGTTTTCATGTCGTTATTCTCTTCTTACTTTCCAAATTTACTTGTATTATTATACAAGTAAATTAAATACAAGTACATTTACTTGTATTATTATACAAGTAAATTTGATATACGTTAAATCTAAATGTGGGTTTATACTCTGAATTACACATAAAGCAATGATGTGTTCATCATTGCTTTAATTCTGGAATAATATAATCTGACTTTTTCAAGCTTTTTGCAATCAGTATACTAGCTCTTTACGGGGGTCGTCTCCCGTCTTACAAATTCTAACAATGCACCGCCTAGCAGAAGTCCTCTTTTTTGCTGAGATATTTCCTTTTTTCGCTTTCATCGAGCTGAAAATGTAGCCTTGCAGAAGAACTGCCAACTCACGTCCGTGTGCTTTAGGCGTGTTCTGTATGGTTCCCTGATCGGTGGTTCATCTGCCACCTGCCCCAATCGTAGAGCCTTGTCTGCGCTTGCATCTGAGGCTTCTCGAACGTTTGCTAACTCGAAATAGGTTGGGGAAAGCAGACATATTTCCGTCTCAATGACAAAAGACTTCAGCCTCCTTTTAATAAACCTCAGATTCCTGAATCAATCCTAATTAAAGTATTTGATTACCAGTTTCCTAGCAACCCAAACCATGGCCATCTGTTGCTTCGGCAGACACAGGATCAGGCTGGCGCTGCAGCCAGCGGGGAGGAATTCCTCCACACTTTTGCCTCTCTGCAGCAAAGACAGACATCCGCGTTTCAACAAAAACAAAAAGGAGGGACCCAGCTCTGTGTACCTTGCAAACACTGTCCTCCTCGATGTATCCTGCTCAATAATTCAGCTTCGGACTAGAGAAAAATATGTAATATTCATCCTGACAAATGTCCCATACTGTTTCATTCAGGCCCTTGGAAGGACAGAGAGAATGTTACATAGTTTCCTCTGACGTCCAGTTAGAGACATGAGACATGGTGGCTTTTCAGGGTTCTGCTAGCAACAGCTAGCAAACACAGCAATGTAGGCCAAGCAATATCGGAGCAACAGTTAAGCATTAAATATTAACAAATCAACATCCGTAACATTTAAATGGACATCCTGAAATCACTTCTGATTTTGTTTGTCAGGGTCCGGCTTGCTGGCCCTTTATGGCGTGTGTGGGTTGTCCTGTGTTCTCCCTGTAGAGGGCACAGGTTCCCAGGATCCAGCGGTGGTCGCGCACCTGTCGCTGATCGGCTCATCAGCGGCTGATTTAGGGAGGCAGCCAGCTGGTCCCTGTCACTGGATTGTTGTTTGTTCCTATCTCACCTGCATAGTGGTACCAGACTCATCCATCCATCCATCCATCCATCTTCTGCCGCTTATCTGGGGTCGGCTCACTCAGACTGAATTTTCCTGTGTCTAGTGGATTGTTTCTGATGAATTTTTGCCCGTTTCCAGAGTCGCAACGTTCCCTGAAAAGAATCTGAGTTCTAGTCATTCGTATACCCTGTAGTGAGCCTCCCCGTGAAGATTTGGATATTTTGAGTTTTATGATTGTTGGTTTTTTTCCTTCATTTTGGAGCACCTTCTGTTCTTCCCTGAGTTTCGCCAAAATAAAGGGTTATTTTTGCTTTTGGAGCACCTGCCTCATATCTGCGTTTAGGTCCTCAACACAATGAAACATAACATTGTTAGTCTATTTACTTTTCTCTCAGCCAAATTACTCACTTTCTAATTAAAAAACTGTAACAATATTGCTACAGTATATGTACGTCCTATTCTTAAACAAAAGGTTTTAATATGATGTTGGGCCAACTCTTCTGTGAAGGCATTCCACAAGGTTTAGGAGTGTGTTTGTGGGAATTTCTTTTGGCCATTCTTCCAGAATGTAGGCCGTCTGGCGTACCGGGCATCGTCCCGGTGAGTCACTGACTCATTGTGGGCTGGCTGATCGACTGTCACTCCTTTTTGTTGAACATAGGCTATCAGATGATTGACGTGGTGCACGTTTCCTTAAGTTCTAAATTTGTATGTTTACCTTGCCAATCTATTGCCCATGAAATGGTTTGAGAGGACCCATGGCCGGTGGCCCCCTATTGGCTGGCAGGCAAATCAATCATGGGCAAAATTAAATTAAAATGTTAATAAAAGTATAAATATTTTGATATTTTTCAGGAGTACATAAGACATGGGGAGATAGGATAGGAATGGATTGTTATTGTCAAACACTGTCCAATTTGAGGCTTTAATAAAATTGCTGAAACTACTTTGGAGCTCTCAAATATGATATATTTTCTCATTTTTGGTGAATAATGAATAATTATTCTCGTAGTGAATAATTTTTCTCAATCTTTCTCTACTTGGAATTAAAAGTGTCATGACTGTGGAGTTCAACCTCCACAACATTTAGTAATTTGTTCCCAGTAGTGCACACAGGTGCAGTTCCTCATTCCCTCCCACAAATTATGGCTAATTAAGGATTAATTAAAGCTTTTATGTCTAATTAAAATGTTTTTTCCACAACTTTTTTTTTTTTTTTTTAACTAAACTCAATTATCTATATGGGGACGAGGGGACAAACCTTCGCTCATAATTGTGGCCATAAACTGCATAAATCACATTTTACCGGCATTTTGTATCATTTTACTCATCCCAAATTGAGTAAAAATAGGCACATACAGTAAATAATTTTTTTCAATTTCCGTGAATGGATGACAGCTGAGCATCACTGCGTTCCTCAGTGGACACTTCAATAAAATGATATTCACCATTAGTTTTAAAACTTTTGACTCTGATAACAAACATAGTCCAACGACTATTTGTGACATGTATCTTTTCAGTGGGTTAATACAGCCCAAATTCTGGTTGATCTATTGCATCACAAAATAAACAACTGGTGTCAGGCATCACTCTGGTATTTTAAACAACAGGAAGATGGATAATCGTACAGATTTGATGGTTTTGTGCACAATGTATGCAGTACGTTTTGTGCAGATAAGATGTGCATTATCCTTAACCAAACCGACTTTCTGTTATGTTTTCGTTCCAGGGTCATACACCAGCGCGGGGTTTGCGAAGCATGCGCACAGGCACTGTCTCGTTTCTCAAGGTGTGTCCAAGCCGGAAAAAAATCTGTTTCAACTTGCATTATCTGCATATCTTAGTCATAATTGGATTAAGGCAATAATTGTTTTTTTTCATTCATCAAACTATCAAAATCAAACAAAAAAATAAACTAAACAACAAGAACAGATTTAAACCCAGACAGTAGCGGATCAGAGAGCAGTTTATTTTGGTCTATATTTAATACCATTTTGTCAAAGCAGAGAATGAACATTTACAATTTTCTTATAATAATGTAAATTTGTAATAAATGTTAACAGTCCAGATGTGAAACTGTGCTGTTCTAATGAGCTATAGCTGTTGCTTGGATGACTGTCCTCTCCCCATAAACAAGTAGGAGGGGAAGTTGATTTGTTGAGTGAATAAAGTATGTTTTATTCAGCTCACGACAATGTGCTCCCTTTTCATCTTGTTGGTATTGGACTTGCCAAAGACCAAACAACCGAGGAGAAAGCTAGCAGCAAAGTTATGCTGGAAACTGTCTTGGCTGTGCAGGGGTTTCACTCAAGTGCTTCCGAGTTGTTAACAATTCATTGTAGCAGCGGTGCCATGAACAACACAGCAACAAAATCAAAGTGTGTTTATTTGTCTCCCTTGAGGGAAATTTATCTTGGGCAAGAGGGGGCTACTGCCCAGACAGCACATTCAGCACATTCCATTTATGCATCCAGAATCAGTAAAAGAAACAACCAGTTACATAATAAATAAATAAATACATAAAAATTTCAAAGTCAGCAAGATCAGGTAAAAAGTGAGTTACGGCATTTCTCTGCTCAGAATAGTTGGAAAATTCTGAGGTCATGTGAGGTGAACTTGCAATCGACATTGTTTGTTTGTTAAAACAGGTCTTGGGGCGTTTCAGGTGCTGCCATATCAACCACCCTGACGTTTTTTAATCATATTTAGTGTTTGAGGGTTTGATTTGAGTTCACGAAGCAGCCGGTGGACCCCAGGTTTATTGGGGACCGTGGCTTGGAAGCCATACATTGAGAATGTTAGTTCGTACAAATATGTGGGGCTTTACATTGATAGCGACTTAATTTGGCACACACAAGTGGCAAGTGTCTGTGCTCAAATCCACCAGCATCTCCACTGATTGATTTTTTTTTTTTTTTTTTTTGCATTCATCTGCAGTTGATGAGCATCAAGCCACTTCACAAATCTCTCCACTCCAGATCTGTGGCTGCTTAAGTTTGCAGAACATTTTCAACAAATCAGAAAGTAAATCTTTTTTAGACTGAAGGACACAGAGAGAAACTTGAATGTCAGGACGTATTCAACAATAACAATAAGGGCTTCATCTTGATTTTTATTTATGCAAAATATCAGAAAAACCTGAAGTAAATTGTCTTTCGCAAAGGGACTGACTCATGGCGTCCAAATCGAATTCTTCTCTTTTATTGAAATCACCCTCATTAGTTTTGCAGTTTTGCAAGTAAAATGAGCAGTAACAAGGCATACCTGATGTTATGGATTACTGCAGCTCAACTGGAAGCAGCTACTCAACAAAAACGATTTAATCAGAATGTCTTTTCCATCTTCATCAGCTCGTACACCTCAACTTTAACTCAGAATGTGTTCAATGCTTTGATTTAAATGGATGTGCCTTTGCCTACAGACAGACCCCCCCCCACCCTCCCCCAGGCCCTCCTTACACCCTCAGCTGTCCAAAAATAGAAACGATTGATCAGTTTTGTAACAGAAAGAAACGTGTACGTTTTCTGATAAGGATACAACCGGAGAAACGTGTTCATTTCAGTTAAGCTGCATTTTGCCTAGGAGCCACTTTGAAGACACACATCTTTGTACGGCATTTATGAAAACACACAAAAAATACACACCTGACAGTTTTGACAAAAATTTTCACTGCATGATGCACCATTCCCTTCTGAGACTATAGGGAACATTTGACTTGTTGGGTCCTATATGAACCACATTCGTGTGTGTGTGTGTGTGTGTGTGTGTCCAACTTAGTCAAGATTGATCTGACAGTGGCACACCTCAGCTGTTTAAATTTCCTCCTCTTTCTTCTTCTTCTTTACCTCATTCTCCTCCTCTTCCTTCTCCTCCTGCCTCACAGACACAATGACTTGACTCTAGGCTGTGTTTGTTGTGCACCTCAGCATCACTGAGACGTCTCAGAAGCTCGTGAGTCTCTATAATTAGAAGCCTTATGAGTGTTCTTTCTCCTCTTCTTCTTGGTGCAGAGTCCCTGATATAATATCCTACATATGTATGTATATAGATGCGTATATATCCACCATATGGCTGAGAGTCTAATCACGGTTTTATTACAACCTGTTTTTTTTTCCCTTCCTGAGTGTAGAAGAGCAATAATATTGACTCATGAATCATTCAGTGATCTTTGATGATTAGACTTTCCGTCAGCCATGTTTCGACAACTTCTGCACGTCGCGAATTGAAAAACGGGCACTCCAACATCCACAAGAACATCTTCGTTTTGCGTTGGCCGTTGTTTGTTAGCTCATCCCAGACCCCCTCCATCGCCCCCTCCCTGGGCCACCTCTTGCATCATTAGACTCGGCTGTGTTAAAAGAAAAAAAGGAAAAGAAAAGGATGAAGAAAAAGTTGAAACCGGCCCCCTTGGAATCCTTCAATGGTCATTATTAGTATTCTTTGGGGAAATAAAAGAGCCCATCTGTGGAGGTGGGGAGGGGGTGCAAGCAGACAGGGGAGGGGGGAGTTGGTGGAGGAGGTGGGGTCTCCCCCGAGAGATGGAGGGATTAACCACTGACACATGGAGCCTGCTAATAAGGTCCGCGGATCAGTGGCGTAGCTGAAAATCCCAGGGCCCCCCTGCAAGAAAAGGGGTGGGGGGCCTTTTGACAATGTAGCCTACAACATCACATTAATACGAGTACTTGCTTCAATAACAACATGTAGACACAAGGACGAGGTGGGCTGCTGCAGCTTGTAGATTGTCCAGGTGGGTCTGGGTCCTCTGTTTGTCCCAGCAGCAGAAGTGCTGGGAGTGGCAGACCGAGAGCTTTCAGCCGCTCTCCCGACCCCGCGTCTACCTCTCCGGTGTTTGTGTTAACCGCGGGCTCTTTGTGGGAACTTATAGTTGCAGTGGCACTCATAGTTGGTTTAAATATAGCAGAAATGTTTGGGAGCTTGGCTATATTCTGCTGTTTTTTTCAACTGTTCCTGTCACTTTTGAGCACCACTGCTGTATTTTTGTTTCATTTTAATATCTTCAGCTCTACTGCTTCAATTATTTGACCCGCTGCTGTAGGTACCAGTGCAGAGCCACTCCGACACGACCGCGCAGCTGATTCGTTTCCATTTAACTCAATGCATTAAAGTACACAGGCTGCGACAGGGCAGCGTGCTCCACACACCCTCCGACAAAATACGCATCACTTCTATTTTGGTTGGATGCTGCAACAGTCTAGCACATGTAACATACACCTGGCACGCACACAAAACAGCCTTACATTGAATTGTTTATTTATATCAGGTTTTTAGTTAACACACTCATTCCAAGTCCTTGGAGCTCCTGTCTACACACACACACAATAACTTGAAGCTCTGCATCTTCACTAATTGTACTAATATACTATACTACTATATACTATTTGTAGCAGGGACGCATCTGGTCATGCACACCCAGGCAACAAAAAGAAGGTGGTGGTGGTGGTGGGGTGTTAAGCCTCAAAAATGGAGATTTGATTCTTTGCAGCATAGTATTAAAGTGTGTGTGCACGTGCCAAGCATCTGTCACTTATAATTGGAGGGTGTCAGGTGCAAACACGCTGGCAAATTCAGCCCACCCTCAACACGAATTGTCTGCTGCCGTGACTGGTCGAATCAACGTGCCAGCATGTATATTTATTACAGGGCTGACCTGGAGGTGGAGGGAAGACCGCTGCTTATTGTGGGGGGCGGGGGGTGGTGAATGACTCTCAGGATTCTCATGAATCATTCCAAAACGCCCCCCAGCCGGGGGGGGGCGTCTCGTTCGCGTCGCTCTCCGCGTCGCCGTCGCCCAATTTAATCAGAATTCATTGATTATCCGGCTTTTCTCTACAGACGCATTTTTGGTTAGCCGAGTTAAAAAAAAGAAAAAAAAAAGGGGGGGGGGCGGGGTCCTCTCCTCTCCTCTCTCCTCCTCACCTCTCCTCGTCTGTCATCTTAGACATGTTTACTCTTGATCTTAACGGAGCGTCACCACAGGAGCAGCAAAGCGGGACATGTTCCGGGGCGATCTCGTTGCTAAGTTAAAAGCGCGTGAGGGGCTTCAGCTCGTGAGATATACCTGTCACGGCTTCCGCAAACAAGCGCCCCCCCCCCACACAGCAGTCTGGCCGTCCGTACTTTCCCAATTAGGAACCGCGTGAAAAAAAAAAATAAAAAAAAAAACTAACAATGAAGCAGCGTGATTTTTGTCTCCCTCCACCAAGCCTAAATTTAAACCGAATGACAATGGGTATAGATCGAATTCGGGGGAGAGGTAATGTATTGTTATTCGCCGCAAATCAGGTCTCGTTGGCTTCCTGGGATACGACGCGTTCCAGAGTTTTGCTGACACAGGAAGTTATTGTGACCAAAGATCGATACTCACCACTTTTGCCAGCTGCTGTTTGCTGGTTCAACAAGCTAATAAATAATAATAATAATAATAATAATAATTATAATAATAATAATAATAATAATAACTAAGAGGTAGTGCTCACATAGACCACCTGCTTCGGAATTCTTTTACTGAGCCATTAGCCATTAGTAGTAACCAGTTAATTCAACAATTAATTTTCCTTGAACTTCATCAACCTCAAGCATGGTTCATTAAAAGGATTTCCAGAAATTCCAAACACAACGACGCTGTCAGTCGGCCTTAATTTGTCTCAGTGACAAAGTTTTGTTTTTTTTTTCCAGTATTTTGCTGCAGCATTATGTGTTTGTGTGTGTGTGTGTGTGTGTGTGTGTGTGTGTGTGTGTGTGTGCATAGTCTTTCCCCATATGGCTCCGAACATGCTCGCAAGCTGCTGTCAGTCAGTGACTCGCTGCCTCCCACACCAAACGCCGAGAGTGACGAGGGCCTATGCCGCGCGTCCTGCAAAACAGCAGCAGATGGCGAGTATTCTTGGTCCGCAAGCCATTGTGATGGACAACCTTCGAGGCTCGGGCTGGGCGACAGCTGTTTCTCAGCGTGGGCTCGGTTATTGTGCAACCGTGCCGTGACTCCAGCGACTTGACCCGCAGGTCCGGCAGCAAACCGCATGGTTGCAGATGTGATGACGTCAATATGGAGTCATTTTGGTAGCGCTGATATTGACAAAGGTGTCACGTGATTGCTATGCTGTATTTGCACTTATTTTTGAAAGCACAGCTTGTGCACACGTCAGTCGGAGCCTTCTCTGCTGGCCTAACATATTCAGTTTTTTTTTTTTTGTGAATATATAAATAAAATTATTCTTCATAGTCTGTTTTGTTCATGTCATTATATACAATTAGTTGTGCTGCTTCAAGTGTTGTATATTGGTATAGAGTGTTTATCCAATTATATTTCAGCTAGCTTGTGTTGTCAGGTTCTATGAAATCAGCCTACAGTAAGGCCTTCAGAATCAACAGAGCAGGCTCTTGAGCGCTGTAAGTGAACGGACACAGTCAGTTGCGATAGCCAATCAGATCTCAAGACTGCGACACCAAGGCCAGCTATAAGGTCTTACGGTGAACTGGACATGTACGTGTCCTGTGATTGGATAAGCACACCCGTGAGAGCCTGAAAGGCGGCACTTGGAACTACTATGAACTCTGAACTAAACTTGGAGATCCAGCTATCGCTGTATTTCTTTTTAACCCAAGATGGCTGAAAGAGGAGAAGAGATAGATTTGGTTGCGGATATACGCACGCCATATTCAATACGGACCTTTCATGAGAGTATTAGATGTAAATGGTGACAGTGCACAGTTTATTGGACAAACTTGTTAAGCTCACATTGTTTTGTTGACTAATCTCTTAAAATCATGTTATATCTTTGTTTTGACAGTATCTGTGATCTTAATTTCCTTCTCTTAATTGTGAATGTGAGGTTATTGATTTTAAATGCTTCAGAAATTACGTGTTGCTCGACTAGCCTTTATTAAGGTGAAGTAATATGTAAGTGTGATTCTGTATGAATTCTCGAGCCATGGTATCATATTGATGGTATTATGAGGTGTATTAAGTATGACATCATTAAAGGCCTACGGCCCAACACAGACTTTTTTTATGAAATTATTCCAGCGCACACTGCAGCGTGTGAGCAATATCACCCACAAACATTTACTTTTAATAAGGAAACAGTCCCATTTACAAATGCAAAAATGGAATAATTCAATAAGGTTCTGTATTAAATACCCCCCTGCTCTGGTATCTGTTTCAAAGAAAATAAAAATCCTAAATGTGTGTTTGTGTATTTGCGTGTTTGTGTTTTCAGCTGCTGAGTCAGGAACAAATATGCTAATCACTGCTTTTCCCATAATGCCACATGTGCCTCAACATGCGACTGTGAGTCACTGCAGTGTGAGGTGAAGATGCATCGTTTCTTCAAGTAACAGAAGTATGAAACATATCCAGGTGCAGACTGTGAGATCCCGCAGTTTCAAATTCGTGTGCAAACATTTGCAGTGCTGCTTGACACCTCGCTTGTTTGTGCATAAAACTCCTTTAAACACTTTAAGCAAACTGTCTCTGAGCGGTGACGGTGCGTTTGGTGCTCCTGAAAAACATAAAAAGAGAAGACATCGACCGTCAAAAATAATGAAAATTATATGTAACGAGATTTGGCACTGAACCGGTATTTCTTTTAGACTTTAATCATTAAAAATAGTATGTGTAAACAGGTGAAGTGAAAAATATCACAAATATTCTGGTATCAGGAATGGTTGTCCAATGAAAAGATGACCCCTGAGGCATATTTTAATGAAGTACAGTTATGTTAGTCTGTCTGTTAGTTGATACACTGTTTTTGCACGCTACCTTATTATCATCTAATAGCTTGGTTGTAATAGCTAATAGAGTGTATTCTTTTTGCATAAAAGGAGGGGTTGAGGTAGCTCAAGGTATTGACGACTGTAATCTACATGGATTAAATCTCTAGTTTCCAATTTCAAAGAAACTTTCATTAATACAGGAGCTAACATAGGAAAGGCCCTTTGGATCACATTGGCTCGTTAGAACAACAACCTCTTTGACGAGACGTCAAAATAAAGTCACAAACATGTTAATAAAAACACATAATAAAAAAAAAACATTGTCAGTGTGGGCATTTTTTATTAGAGGAAATTTGTTGCATACAAAAACACACTGCAGTTAGTTGATTTTTATGAGCTTTAACAGCATATTTCCAAAAGGAAAAAAACCCTGATTTGCATCCTGGGGCATTTGCCTTTCAAAAATGAAATTGCCTTGGAAAGTTCCACCGACAACGCTGGAAGGCAGAGAAAGAGAAACATCTGTCTCTTTTTTAATTAAAGCCAAATGTGTGGCGAGAGGAGAGAGAGCTCTCAGTCATCACATGAAAAATGCTTGCGTGTGGCAAGTTGGCGGTGGGTTCCAAAAATCAAGCTCAAAAGGAGCCTTGAATTATCGTTACGCTTTTCACCAGCCGAGTGATCATACAGCTCGTGTTTGCACAGATGTTGGAATTACTGTGGCTGGATCATTTTGATTCCATCTCATCTATAATGCTGGTGACGGGTGTTTGAAATTATCCAATAAGCATTGTTGTAGAGCGTGTCCCGTCTTTCATGGAAACGATATCCTCTGACGGATCACGCACACCCCCTCCATAAGGTGAAGATGGATCGGGAATGGTTTGAGGAGCACGACGGTGTTAACTTGGCCTCCAAATTCCAAAAAATACATTAATCAGGTTGTTGTAATGTTGATTATAAAACAGAAAAAAATGGCAGTTCATGATTGGAAATTATTGCGTTTTTTTAACTAAAAATTAGCATTGTCTGCCTGGAATATTTAGAGCAGCGGTCTCCAAGCCCCGGCCGCGTACCGGTACTGATCCAGTGGCAGGTCATCAGGGCCAGCAAGGAAAAAAAGAAAAACATGGCCCAAATATATTTAGAAAAGTTTTTGGTGTTTTTTGGTAAATACATAAATAAAATTATTCTTCATAGTCCTTCTGTTCGTGTCATATTATATCTACTTGGTGGTGCTGTTTTCAGTGTTGTATATTATGGTAGAGTTTTTATCCAATCATATTTCAGCTAGCTTGTTTGTCAGGTTCTCTGAAATCTGCCTAGGGCCTTCAGAATCAACAGAGCAGGCTCTTGAACGCTGTAAGTGAAGGGACACAGTCAGTTGCGATAGCCAATCAGATCTCTAGTCCGCGACACCAAGACAAGCTGGAAGGTCTTATGCTGAACTGGACAGGACTGGACTGATCTGATTGGATAAGTGTCACTTAGCTAATCTTGGAGATCTAGCTATCGACAGCTCTCGCTGTATTTTTTTAACCCAAGATGGCTGAAGGAGAAGAAGAGATAGTTTTGATTGCGGATATATTGGCCATGTCATTTTCAAGACAAACCTTTCATGAAAACCTAGATCTTGTGAGAAGAGCTAGCTCCACTAGTGGCTAGCTAGTTAGCAGCTAGCTTTGTTTTCAAATAAGCAGGCGCTGTGGAGGAGATCTGTGTTGGTGAGTGCAAGCTTTTTATTTTTATTTTTAATATGTATTTTGTCATTTTATTTCGTTAGTATTAAATCAGTGGTAATGAAATAAGTGGACACAATATTAAAAAATCGAAACTTCCGATCATCTGCAATTTATTATGTAAATAACGTTATGTGACACATTGGTGAAGCTGTGACTGAAATCACTTAAGTCACAACAAGATGTTCAATTGTTTTGCTGTTGCATATTCTTAAAAACAAATGCAAATAATATTTACTTTTATTTTCAATAAATAGTTTGTGTTGTTATCGTCTCATTGGTGTCTTAGATGTAAATGGTGACAATGTGCAGTTTATTGGACAAACTTGTTAAGCTCACATAGTTTTGTTGACTAATCTCTTAAAATTGTGTTTTATCTTTGAGAGTTTTGACAGTATCTGTGATCTTAATTTCCTACTCTTAATTGTGAATTTGAGGTTACTGATTTTAAATGCTTCGGAAATGTAGTGTTCTGTATGGATTCTCGAGCCGTGGTATCATATTGAGGGTATTATGGGTTGTATTAAGTATGATGTCACTGAAGGCCTATGCATGAAATGCAGGGCCCGCCACTGTACTGACCATTGGGTCATTTGGTACCCGGCCGGAAAGAAAGAATAAATAAATTACATTACTTTGTTTTATTTATTATCTGAAACTGAATGATGTTATATATTGAAAAATGACCAGGTTCTCTTTGTTACATTTGTCTATGGCAAAAAAATCCATCCATCCATCCATCCATCCATCCATCCATCCATCTTCTACCGCTTATTCAGGGACGGGTCACGGGGTTAGCAGCCTAAGCAGGGAAGCCCAG
Source organism: Pao palembangensis (assembly GCA_015343265.1). Classification (NCBI taxonomy): domain Eukaryota; kingdom Metazoa; phylum Chordata; class Actinopteri; order Tetraodontiformes; family Tetraodontidae; genus Pao; species Pao palembangensis. Next base: position 10,619,418 of record CM027093.1, read on the forward strand.
ACTTCCCTCTCCCCAGCCACTTTGTCCAGCTTTTCTGGGGGGGATCCTGAAGCGTTCCCATACCAACCGAGAGACATAGTCTCTCCAGCATGTCCTGGGTCTTCCCGGGGGCCTCCTGCCGGAGGGACGTGCTCTGAACACCTCACCAGGGAGGCGTCCGGGAGGCATCTTGACTAGGTGCCTGAGCCACCTCATCTGGCTCTTCTCAATGCGGAGGAGCAGCGGCTCTACTCCGAGCTCCTCCCGGATGGCAGAGCTTCTCACCCTATCTCTAAGGGAAAGCTCAACCACCCTATGAAGGAAACTCATTTCGGCTGCTTGTACCCGCAATCGTGTTCTTTCGGTCACTACCCAAGCTCATGACCATAGGTGAGAGTAGGAACGAAGATCGACCGGTAAATCGAGAGCTTAGCCTTTCGGCTCTGCTCTCTCTTCACCACAACGGACCGGTGCAGAGTCTGCATTACTGCAGATGCCGCACCGATCCGCCTGTTGATCTCCCGCTCCGTTCTTCCCCCACTCGTGAACAAGACCCTGCGGTACCTGAACTCCTCCACTTGGGGCAGGATCTCCTCCCCGACCCAGAGAAGGCACTCCATCTTTTTCCGGCTGAGAACCATGGCCTCAGATTTGGAGGATTCTCATCCCGGCCGCTTCACATTCGGCTGTGAACCAATCCGGCGAGAGTTGGAGGTCACGGACTGATGAGGCCAACAGGACCACATCATCTGCAAAGAGCAGAGACCCGATCCTGAGGTCACCAACCCGGACCCCCTCAACACCATGGCTGCGCCTAGAAATTCTCTCCATAAAGGTTATGAACAGAATCGGTGACAAAGGGCAGCCCTGGCGGAGTCCAATCCTCCCCGGAAACGAGTTTGACTTACTACCAGCAATGCGGACCAAGCTCTGACACCGGTCATAAAGGGAGCGGACAGCCTGTATCAGGAGGTCCAACACCCCATACTCCCAGAGAACCCTCCCACAGGACTCCCCAAGGTACACGGTCGAATGCCTTCTCCAAATCCACAAAACACGTGGACTGGTTGGGCAAACTCCCACGCACCCTCAAGGACCCTGTTCAGGGTATAGAGCTGGTCCACAGTTCCACGTTCAGGACGAAAATCGCATTGCTCCTTCTAAATCCGAGGTTCGACTATCCGGCGGACCCTCCTCTCCAGTACCCCTGAATAGACCTTGCCAGGGAGGCTGAGGAGTGTGATCCCCCTGTAGTTGGAACACAGTCTCCTCTTAAAAAGAGGGACCACCACCCCAGTCTGCCAATCCAGTGGCACCGCCCCCGATGTCCACACGACGTTGCAGAGTCATGTCAACCATGACAGCCCTACAACATCCAGAGCCCTAAGGGACTCCGGGCAGATCTCATCTATCTCCAGGGCCCTGCCACCGAGGAGTTTCTTAACAATCTTGGCAACATCAGCCCCGGAGATACGAGAGCCTGTCCCCTACTCCCCAGGCCCTGCTTCCTCACTGGAAGGTGTCTTGGTGGAATTGAGGAGGTCTTCGAAATATTCCCTCCACCGATCCACAACATCCTGAGTCGAGGTCAGCAGCACACCATCTCCACTGTACACAGTGTTGACAGTGCACTGCTTCTCCCTCCTCAGACGCCGGATGGTGGTCCAGAACCTTTCCGAGGCCTCCCAGAAGTCGTTCTCCATGGCCTCACTGAACTCTTCCCACCTCCGCAGCTGCCCTCCACTTGGCCCACCGGTACCCATCTGCTGCCTCAGGAGTCCCACAGGCCAAAAAGGCCCGGTACGACTCCTTCTTCAGCTTGACAACATCCCTCACGGATATTGCTGCCATGACAGGCACCGACCACCTTGCGTCCACAGCACCGGTCGGCCGCCTCAACAATGGAGGTGCAGAACATGGTCCACTCGGACTCAACGTCCCCCACCTCCTCCGGGACATGGTCGAAGCTCTCCCAGAGGTAGGAGTTGAAGCTCCTTCTGACAGGAGACTCTGCCAGGCATCTCCCAGCAGATTCTCACAATACGTTTGGGTCTGCCGGGTCTGTCCGGCATCCTCCCCCACCATCGGAGCCAACTCACCACCAGGTGGTGATCGGTTGACAGCTCTGCCCTTCTCTTCACCCAAGTGCCCAGGACATGCGGCCGCAAATCCGATGACACGACCGCAAAGTCGATCATCAAACTGCAGCCTAAGGTGTCCTGGTGCCAAGTGCACATATGGACACCTTTATGCCCAAACATGGTGTTTGTTACGAACAATCTGTGACGAGAACAGAAGTCCAACAATAGAACACCGCTCGGGTTCAGATCGGGGGGGCTAATCTTCTCGATCACGCCCCTCCAGGTCTCATTGTCGCTGCCACCGTGAGCATTGAAGTCACCCAGGAGGACGAGGGACCCCCCCAAAAGGAACACGCTCTAGTACTCCCTCTAGGGACTCCAAAAAGTGTGGATACGCTGAACTGCTGTTGGGGCCGTAGGCACAAACAACCGTTCCCCCCACCCGAAGGCGGAGGGAGGCTACCCTCTTGCTCACCGGGGTAAACCCCAACGTACGGGCACCGAGCCAGGGGGCAACAAGAATCGCCACCCCTGCCTGCCGCCTCTCCCCAATGGCAACTTGAGAAGGCTGGTTCTGGAGCCCTTGCTATGCGTCAAGGTGAGGCCGACTATATCAGAACTTCTCAACCTCTCGCACCAGCTGAGGCTCCTTCCCCATCAGAGAGGTGACGTTCCACATCCCTAGAGCTAGCTTCTGCAGCCACAGATGGGATCACCAAGGTCCCCGCCTTCGGCTGCCACCCAAATCACACTGCACCCAACCCCTTTGGCCCCTCCTGCAGGTGGTGAGCCCACGAGAAGGGGGGGTCCCACGTTATCTCTTCGGGCTGTGCCCGGCCGGGCCCCATGGGCAAAGGCCCAGCCACCAGGTGCTCGCCAATGTGCCCCGCCCCCAGGCCTGGCTCCAGGAGGGGATCCCGGTGACTCGCGTCTGCGCAAGGGAAACCTGAGGCCAATTATTTTATTCATCATAAGGGATCGGTGGGCTGCACTTTGTCTGGTCCCTCACCAAGGAGGGACCAGACAAAGCCACCGATGCCATGGGTGGCCCTACCAGGGGCCTAAAGCCCCAGACAACTGAGCTCCTGGGATCATTGGGACACCCAAACCCCTCCACCACGATAAGGTGGCAGCCCTGGAGGGGTGGCTTAATATTGACAATTGTATTTAGAAAACATCACAGTTTTCATGCCAGTCATGTCATGTTCTTTTGTTGTATTTATTCAGCACAAAACCATTTCCACTTTAGGTGATATCTCACTGGGGAGGAGGAGACAGTTTTGGTATGTCTGTGTAGATTCTCACTCATCCAGGTCATGGTTATCCAAAGTAGATCTCTCTGTGTCAACTGAGAGGGCGAAACGTTTTCAAGGAAACCTTTCAGTTTTGGTATGAATTTATTAAATAAAACAAGCCCGTGATTAAAATATCAGCGTAGCATGAACGCAATAAAAATGTCAGCACCTTGAGTGTTTTATCATCATGTCAATCAGTATAACAACAGACCCCCAATGGGAGGAACCGTATGGGAGGAGAGATCTCTGACAGAAGGAGTGGAAGACAAAAAGGAACTAGCGGGAGATGCGGAACCTGTCTCCCTCCGCTGTGATGTGGATGTTGTTGCCCAGGGAAGCGAGGATATTATTCACAGGTGAGAATGAAGAGCCCGTTTGGGTTCCTGACACCTGAAGCTTTGCTTTTTTTTTTTTTTTACAGACAGTTCCCAAAAATATAGGTGTTTCTCCGTAGTTTTTTTTTCCTTTTTTTTTTCAAGCATATGTGTGAAAAGGCGGGAAAAGCCCGCGTCTGCTCTACACCTCCGCCGCTGCATGAAAATGATGCTGTTGCACGTGAGAGATTTGGGATCTCCAGGATCTCTTTGTGGAAAAGTTTTGTGTGAAAGGATGGGGAGTGCCTGATGGGAGCATTTCGCAAAGAACAACAAAGGCGACGCAAGAACGTCAAAACAAGTTCTAATTATGGGCTGAGAGGTGGCGATGACATCATAATATGATTTCTTTAAGAACACTTTTTTGTGCACCGAACACTTTTTTGTTTTATTTATTGTCTTATATTGTTTTGACCTTTTCATATTTCTATATATTGTATATATTGTATATACTGTACTTTAATTTATTCTATGTAGGACAATCGTAAAAAGTATTTCACTACATGTCGTAATATGTAGGGCTTGTATGTGACAAATAAAATTTGAATTTGAATTTGAATTTGAGGTTACGTCGTAGAAAAACAATATTCTCCAGAACATTTTCTCTCACTTTTGCCTTCATTTTGCTACTTATCACAGTCTTTATCAGGATTTAAAGAACATTGGAGCATTTTTCCACCTGACAGTACATGAGTATGACATAACCACGGAGCATGAGCCACGTGTAACATCTATCTGTGAGGCCTGACAACATCTCACTCTTAACAAGCTTGTCATTCAGGAAATCGATCACAAGTTCTGAGCAGGGAGTGAACGATGCGGAACCCTGCAGCAGTCTGGGGCTAATGGCGTGTCAGTCTCTGACAATCAAGAGAGCAATGGGGAGGAGATTATAACTGGCATTAACGTTATCTTTTTCCTCACTCTCTCTTTGTCACCAATGTTACACTGTGGATTTTACACCTTTCTGCTCCGGCGATGATACATTATTTAGTGTTTGTGCGGCCTCATCCAGACCGGAATGAGCCATGTTAGGGTGTAATGAAATATATTTTTTTGAAAAGGCTCATGGAAATACACAATTTTGTAACAGCTCAAGTCATCGCGCTTGAGTGGGTTCAAAGCCAAAAGGACCCCTGCTGTGAAAACCCCCACCACCACAACCAACAGGACACTGATATTACACAGAGAAATTTCGCCTCTGTTCGTGTCTTTTTGGAAAAGCACTCTGGGAGACGATGGCTTCAAGAAGCATGTTTTGATGTTAAAGGAAAAACGCGGAGCCGTGAGCTTCAGAGATCTTTTCCGGTTTGTGCGCCGCTGACGATGGGGGGACGAAGGATCCAAAATGTGTGCCTGAACAAATTAGGGTTTGCGCTTTCTTTTCACAGTCATATTGGACTCAGCTGTGAGGGGAAAGCCCAATGCATCATGTCTGAGCAATTATTTATGAACAAAGATCAGGAAGATTATTTGCTGTAGTCATGAAATAACAAGATTTTTATTAAAGAACTGTTGTTCAATCTCACAACTAGATGTCGCCAAATCTCACATGCTACATCTACAAAAAAAAAATGTTTTTTTTTTTTTTTTTTTTTCCTACAGATTTGGCACTTTGGAAACCCGAATCCAAACCCTTTAAAGCAGAATGCGCTTATATTTTATATATCGGAGATGTCGGTGGTGGGCTCTTTTCTCATTGAATTAAATGTGTTTGGATGATACAACGGTGAAAACCTTGATGTAGATTTCCACTTAATCTTATTTTTAATCTCTTGTCTAGTCTCTGTAAAAAAAAAATAATAATCTCCTTAGTCTGATTATGATTGGTTCAGTAGTTGTTTAAGAGCTTTAAGAAATAAGCTTTTTCTGTTTGGCTAGTTGAAAAAGAGCCCTGTTGGGGAAGATATACACTGATCCTGATCAGATCTCACTGAAAATCAAAGAACACGTCCTTTTATCACTTTGTCCTTCTAAAGCTCACAGTGCCAATTGAATGTGATTTGTTTTCACACCAATAATTTATAACATGAATAGTCTGAAAAGAGACTTGAAAATAATGAGAAAATTGTTTGCGTGTGTGTGTGTGTTGTTTTTAATGCTTTATTCCGTATAAGAGAAAATATTGCCATGAGGAAGTCGTGCTGCCGCCCGACTTTAATGGTGACGGAGCCCCAAGACTGGTTGTGGGGTGGGGGGGAATGTGTGTGTGTGTCACATTGCTGGGCCCCCAAAACCCAAACCGCCAAATCATTAATAAAATGTATGGGTGAGTGTGAGTATGTGTGTTTGTATGTGTGTGTGTGGCGTTGGGGGGGGAGGTGTATTGCGGTGCCTCTCTAGTTCTCTAGTGAGCACTATTTTCATTCAGACACCAGAGGGTTGTAAGGGGCGTGGGAGGAGGGAGCATTGTTTGTTTTTTGCTGTCAAGTAATCGTGCATGCGCACGTGTGCACACACACACACACACACACACACACACACACACACACATACACACACGACAAACAGGCCTAACTAGCGTGCAGTGGTAGATCTGTATCACGCCTCCTGCTGGGACACGGCCATTAAACACATGGCAGCAAAGATGGGTGTGGCAGGGTTGGCGTGAAGAGGGAGGGAGGGAGGGGTGAGGTGGGGGGTGGAGGAGTGGGTATCCCCACTGGAAAAGCCTTGAACACAAGCCACACACCCCCCCCCCGCCCCCACCCAACTCCTTATACATAATTAAGACATGTCCAGGACAGAGGAAGAAAGAGCAAATGATTGAATGCTGCATTCGATTTAGAAATCCGCAAGACTCTGAATTCAGAGCTGTTTGTTAAGAAGATTGTCTTTGTTAGAGAGATCAGTTGAGAATGCAGCTCAAACGATGGTAATGGGGAGAAGAGCTGTCAGCCAACAATGAGGAGCTGCCACAAAGGAGGAGCCACCATTTCATTGATTCTTCTATTAATGCATATCATGCGCAAACTGGCTGAGGGTGCCCCCTCCATAAATGCTGCCACTCAAACGATTTTACTGTAAATTCATTCCGATTCATTCAGACCTTTAAGCAACCCGGCACCTCCAGTTAAGCAACAGCCCTCGAGGGAAGCAACGTAGACGTGTGTGTCCTCCAGGTGTGTGTTGCAGCTTCTCGCTCCTGATTCATTTTGCTGAATTTCATTAAATATATTTGCCACCTGCTCCACTGTTGCTGTTATTAAGGTATCTGCAGCAACTGTGTGGCATATGATCGTGTCTTTGTTGTGAATTGTGTATATAGAAACCCCCTAATGTGGGATGAAGGTCCGTCTGTGTGAAACACACACACACACATAAACACTCCACACACAAGCACACTTGACACGTACATACGTAAAAAACGACTCCCTTTGTGGACCGTTGCCATGCAACATTTCTCTGATTGGGTTAGCCGACCGCTGGTGCGTGTGCACGTCTTCACTCCTCTGCTACATCCATCCTCCTCCTCCTCTCTCGTGGGACACAGCTGCACTTCCAAGGCCAAGGATGGATGGAGGGAGAGAGAGAGCAGAGCTTGTTCCTGGAGGAGGTTCAGCTCTCCACCACTCGATCTAGGGTTGCAGCTCGCCTCAGATGTCTTCTTGGATATGTTGATTGGTGGCTTGGTTTGAAGTCTAGGTCTATTTTTCCACTTTTTTCACTCTCTCTTTTGTCACTTTTATTTTATAAACTGTGACTTGACAGTCTAAACCAAGCTGGAAATGTCATAACATCCAAGGATCGATCAATAAAATGGACTTTTTTTTTTTTTTCCTTTTTACCACATAGAAAATTGACTTCCTTGTATAGATCCTCACAATAAACTCCTATTATAAGTTTTACCGCTTTATTTCCATGATGTTGCTCTGGCTTTAAAAAGGGGAAATACAAGCACCTGCTGGATGGTTCCACGCCGTGCTCTGACTTGCGTGTTTCTTGGGATGACCTCTGACCCCAGGTGATGGTTTAAACATCAAGGGGCTGGATTTTGCTTGGTCTCATGTCAGTTACAAAGAAAGGTGAGCTGTGTGTCAGACTAATTAACGCCCCATCCCTCCCCCGCCCAAATCGTCTTAAAGGGGTAAGTACCAAAGATTAGACATTGATTAGAAAATGTTGTTTACAAAAATTTATTCATACAAATCTTACAACACTTTCATGACATTGAGAAATGTAAAACCCCATATAAGGTCTCCTCTGTGTATAATGATGCCACTGTACTATAAGGTTCACTTTAAAACACATTGTTTTAGGATAGATAAGAGGTTAAACATTGAAGTAAGGCGTTTGGCGCGTTCAGAAATATCAACAACAGGCATTTTCTATGATATGAACAACATTTCTGTCATGTTCAGAAACCCTTTTATTCTAAAGAACGATCAAGAATAGAAGAATATATCCGGGCTATTTTCTGATTCATAATATTAAAGTAATCAACAACACCTCATATATCAACAGGAACAAACACTGGTCATTGTTCACAACGCTCACAGACACAGAACACCCCAAACTCATGCACACACACGTCGCCTGCTCCACCGATATATAGATCCTATTCATTTATTTAAACATCTTCTTGATGAATCATTGGCCATGCTTTAAAAGAAAGCCTAATTCTACTACTTTCAGGGGCAGACTAAGCAGAACAATTCAACAGGAGCGAACCAAAAGAAAAAAGTTTTAATATAAGCTAATGGACTGCAGCATTGTAGGGCCACTGAAATTGCCATCTGTCACTCGTGGCGATTTTTTTTTTTTTTGTTTGTTTGTTTGAATTTTCTCACGTCAAAGCAAGGCACCGAGGCCAAACGCTGTTTCCGCCTCCATACTCAGCACGCTCAGCACCGGACGCACGCAGACATGCAGGCGTTGTGCTACGAAACACACACGAATGCACACTGATATGCAAACATTTGCACACATTCATTCAAGAGCCCGTATAGAGACAAATCAGGAAAAAAAAAAACAGCGTTTTAATATTTCCTGTGGGGTTGGTGGGGAGCCAAGTGGATTTGATTTTTAGACCAGTGTTTTGGGTGTGCTCATTCATAAAAAACCAGTGGGGGAAGATCCCTCTGCTAGAGGGTGGAATAATAGTGAGAGTGACGTCCAGTTTAATCTGCCAAAGTGTAGGGAATTCAACATCTGATGCTTTTGATCAGACTCATTGACCCTGATATCACCTTTCAGCCACGGAGAGGCAGCGGCTCCCTCACTCTCTCAGGTCTATCTATGTTCACGTTTGACAGGCTCTCCGAGGCTTGTGGGTGCGTTGCACTCTCTTACTTCTAGCACCCTGCTGTTATTTTTTTCCCATCTCTAGCGCACTCTGTCTCACACAAGCCTTTCTTTGTTTCCCACTTGCTGCTCCTTCATCACTCGTCTTCTCACTCTGCAAACCCCGTCAGACATCTATACGGATCTACTTTGTCTTTACATACTTCAAGGAACAAATCCATCACTACAGAGGTGAATAGACAAAAGATTAAATATGGTAAAAGTCTCCCGACATGGCTGCTGACACAACGGTAGTCAGCAAAAGGGGGTTCCAGTGTCTATAATACCCTCAATGACAGCAGCAGCCACTTTAAAACAAATCAACAGGTATGTGCAGTACCAGTTTCCACCACACTGAACTATCCTTTCACAGAATCCCAATACATCTGGGGTGGGGGCATGATGATGACGTTGAAATAGGCTTAGTCCAGCCCACCACCCAAACAGCACAATCCATAAAAAAAGCACAGTAGCATGCATTTTTCCAAGTAACGTCACCAAGATATTAGTTTCTACATGCACCACTAGATAAGAGATAAGTCTGACATTCCCAACCGTAAACCGGATGCTACATCTTTCAAAAAAACGTTTAATTTCCTGCATGTTACATGTTCTGGTTCTGCTCTGAATGCTCACTGTGCAGACCAAAGAACCAAAGCACACTTTCACATATATCTGCTGACTCCAACACAAAAAACATCGATGGGACTACTTGCACTGGTGCCATTTCTATATTACATATAACACACAGGTGGGGACTTTTTTTTTACACAGTCCTGGGGAGAATTATCGATCTCTTGCAGTAAATGACTTTGAGGCTAGTGAGCAAGCGGTGTTTGTCGCATACTTGTAGCATCTCGGGTGCTCCCTTTCATTTTTAGCAAAGGTGATGGTGCCCTTGAAGTTAAATATTTTGAAATATTCACAAGAGAAGCCATCTGAATTCCCCCTGGAGGAGCCAGCTATAGGCTGGAGAAACACGCAGAGCGCCCCCCTTAAAGGAGAGGGATGGACAAGGTCAACATCAATCATTTAAGATAAGCCGGATATGCCTCACATAGCATGCTCACTGCTTCTTTGGGCCTGTTTGGAAAACAAACAACACTAAAAAAATAGAACGTCAGTTACAAAAATAAGTATAACATTCAATACTTTGATTGTCTTTTCAAAATCTATTTATTTTCTGCATATGTAGATGACTTTTAAAGATTTCAAGCGCATAACGTTGAAGGTGCACACTTATGTTTTCTTCTAATTTCTCTTTTTTTTTTTTTTGGTAATTTTTTTCTCGTTTTCTCAACATCTAAACATGAAAAATAAAATATTGGTCCACAAGATAGAACTGTGCAGTATCGAGTGCTTTTGTACAAAAAGAAAAAAAACGATATATTATTATTAAAATATTCATTTTAATGGCTTTACTTCATACATAAATACATGTTGAAAGAACACAGGCGCAATCCACTGGTTGGTCAGATATATCTGAATGACTCTGATTTAACGACTGGATGTATTTACAGAGGAGGACAGTTTGGGCGCCTCTAGAGCGCTACAAATAGGCAAGTCGACGTCCTTTGTTCCTAACTCTCTGTCTGTACCTTCTTCCCAGAACGGCTGCCAGGTATTTCTGCACGGCCATCTGCTTTCTATAGCGGCTGTAGCTGTCGGTGAAGATGCCATCAGAATGTCTCTTGGATAAGGGCTCCGAATCCTCCTCCGCGCTGCTGTCTTTACTAAAAATAAAATAAAATAGATAAATAACAGCAATGTTAATATTAACATACTTTTAAGCTCCAGCTTCCCACTATTTTTTTTTTTTTTTTTTTTGTCATTTATACACTTTTATTCTTCATCTATTCGTGGCGTGAAGCTTCAATAACCTAGTTTTGGGCCTTTTTCATTATTTATTCGCTTAAAAAGAGGAAAGGCAAACGGGACAACGCAAAGGAAAGGACTGATTTAAGCGTTTTAGAGAAGTTATAAATTATTCATCTGCAGCTCACAGCATATTCCGAGACACCCACTGTCATCGGGGGGGAAACAAACATCGATGTATGCATTAATCAACCATAAATCGTGTAGAATAAATCCCACCGTGGGTCACGAACGCAATACCACGCCACAACAAACACACAAACAGATGTCGCGGAGAGAGAGGGTTTGGGGTTTTTTTCCTCCATAAAAGAAGAATGAGAGAAAACACGCACACGTCGTATGATAGCCAGGTATACTGCAGCCAGGACTTGTGCAGCAGAGGTTTGGGGTGGAGAGGGGGGTGGAAGGGGGTGGTGGTGGTGGGAGGGGGACAGAAAGTACGATGACTGCAGGTGAACGCTGAAAAGAAATGCCCTTACCCACGAACTGTCATCAGAAAATGCCGATAATGTCTCGCTGTTAACTGACCCAGGATCTCCCTCAAGGCTCTATCTAATTCTTCCTCAGCATGCCTTTCTGGTCTGAGGTGATAAAACGCCAAAACACACAGATTGTCAGTGACCAAAAGCGCATACAAAAACAAACAAACAAACAAAAAAAAACAAACAAACAAACAAAAAAACCCCAAAACGATCAAAAAGTAGCCTGAAATGTCCCCACCCTTGCACAAGTTATTACGGTGTTATTAAATCAGAGCCTCGACATCTTTTTTAAATGTTTTTATTTTATTTTATTTTGTTTTTTTTGCGCACAGCGCTACTTTTGTTTGCGCAAGGACGATAGCCTGCAGGCGCCAATTATGGGCTTTATTAAGATTATTTGGAGGCAAGATTTTAGGCTACCCTGTATGAAAATAACACTGAACAAATAACATGAGAAACCGTGAGTAAAACAAAGCGAGCAAACAGTATCGCAAACGTCAAAAACAGGAGGGCGGGGGGTGTCATTAAAAATGGAATCCAGCCCGAGCTGCCTTTACCTCTGTTCCTGGGGGTAGTACAGAGAGTACGCGTCGTCGTCTACCGATGGCGGGCTTCGTATAGCAATCTGGTCGCTGTCAAATCCCATGTTGGATAATGAATTGCCGTCCTCATCGAAGGCGTCATTGTCAAGTCTGTAGAGGGACAGTGAGCGTCACAAATCTGTGCGCAAGTGGGACGCGGCTGTGAAAGAATGCCAAAATGTCTGCGTCGGTCTCGAAAACGGTAGGAGTTTAAACGCTTTACGCGTGAAGAAAACCGCAAAACCCCAGTAGGTGTTTAAAATAATAATAACTTAAAATACAGTCAACGAATAATCTCTTTTTCCTTAGAAAATGGTTGATTAAAATGCTTTAAACGCCAGTCTTTACCTTTCATTCAATACATTGATTTTTTTTCGACACGTAAACAACAAAAGAAACGTGTCTGCGTCTGGGCAGCAGCTCTGACCGAGACGACTTTATTAATAAATTAAAAGTAAAAACGGTGGAAGGACATTTGGCGCTAATGTTATTTTAATTCTTCTATGCTGACTGGAATATTAAAATCAACACGAACCACGCCCAGATTATGGAAACAGATTTCACAGGGGGCAAAAAAGAGAAAAACTTTGATGGATAGAGCTCTCCTATTCGATTCGCCTCGCCTCTCCTTGGTGACGCCAGCTCGCCGTCATCCCAGGGGCTAACCATCGCACTGACAGCCCTCTCATTTTTAATAAGGAGAGTTCTGTGAACCATCCCACCAGACAATAGTCTCCACGCAATTTCCAAAGCATTTTTTCCCCACGTTGGACCCCCAACGCTCCCGTCATTTATTTATATTACGATCACCTTTTCTACACCCAAGTGAATGATAATTTCTGCGCATAGTTTTGGCGCATCACACGTGCTATTACAAATAAAATATCCAAACGTATTTAGTAAGGGGGAAAAAAAAACGTTTCTCGACTTTTAATATAACTGCAATCAAAAAAGTGACGTTGTTAAAGACGCACTTACCTAATCTTGGGGTAACCTAGTCCAATAGGTGTGCAGAAGGCGCTGTAGTGCATTAAGATTCCGTAGATGAGCAATATTAAAGTGGCTTTACTCGAACTGGCCATGCTGCGGAAAGACAGTCAAAATAGATGGAACATGAAACAGGTTACAGTCGTTCCTGGAAACAAAGCTGTTCCCTTTTCCCATCTAGATTTTCCGCATGCTTCACTCTTGTCTAATATAAAACTCATGCAACACCGCAACAAACGCATCAATCCTGCCTCTCCAAAAAAAAAACCAAAACAAACAAACAAAACAAAAAAAAAAAACATTAGTATCTGTTTCAGTCATCCTTGCTCTTAAAAGTATAACTCTGACATCGACAGACACTTTGCATGCCGAAGTAAGGTCTCCCTTTAAATAAGAAAAAAAAAATGGTTTGCGCTACTTTATCAGGTTTCCAATGAATGGAATTTATCCGATAAGCTTTAAAAGAATCCACAGAAAGCACATACCTATAACAGGGAAGTAGGGAGAGCTGTGCTGTGGTGTGGTGTGCTGGGATCCGGGCGCGGCTGTGATGCTCGGTGTGCTTGTGTGTATGTATGTATGTATGTATGTATGTATGTATGTGTGTGTGTTTGTGTGTGTGTGTGTGTGTGTGTGTGTGAGAGAGAGAGAGAGAGAGAGAGAGAGGGAGAGGGAGGAGAAACGGTTATCTTTCTCAAGGCACTTCTTTCCTGGCTGAAGCGCCTTCGTCGTCTCCTTGTGTTCCCCCTCAGATCAGCCGAGCTGACTTTTATAGACAGTTGCTCAGAAGTCACGCCGCTCAGACACGTCGACAAGAAAAAAAAACTCGGTGGGGAAAGTGCGCCGTGTGTCCTTCTACATATCGCAGCTGTAAACTTTTGTCCTGTGCCGTGATTGCCTTGGATTTTTATCCGCGCGTCGCAAGCCTCCCTTCCCTCCCTCCCTCCCTCCAATAAGGCACATTAAGGATGCTATAGACGTCATCAAATCTGCCTCCCGGAATATAAAAGTGCAGTTCCTTCTTCATCGATGCATTCGTCACCGTCAGACCTCCCCCCCCCCCCCCAACACACACACTTCCTCTTTGAGATGGAAGTTTACTTCCAGACTTACTTCTTTAAAGGCAGAAAATGCCCCCCCACACGCGCGAGCGCGCGCGCGCGCATCGATTTTTTTTTTTTTTTTCCAAAGTCATCGCGCCATCCCATCAGTAATACCAATTAAGGAGTTTTGTCATTGTTGCTTAACGGGGAAATGATCCTTTTTGCTGTATGATTGGGTGGTTTTGATGGAAGGGAGAATGTAAATCAGGCATCCGCAAGGCCGAGGCCTCTAGGGAGTCCGGAGCTTCCGTGCTCAATCCAATCTTCTCCAGTTGCGGCTTCGCTCTATTTACAGTAATGTTTAATAATTTCTGTGATTCGGCCAGCGCATATATGAGTGGTTTTTAATGGCCAAGCAAACGGTAGAACCAAAGGCCTCGGCCTGTGGGGAATAATCGAGAACTCCTAATTTGATATAAACGCCGGCCGGTGACCCAGCGCGCCGGTTCTAAAAAGCTTTCCGCCTTTGTGACTTTTTATAAAACATTTATCACAATTTCACACTCATCTCAAATTATATGAATGATTAGCGTGGCAGCAAAAATTTTCATGATCCAATAAGCAATTGGGCCTAATCCCCTTTTATATTTGATGGATTAGTCATTCTTTTGGAAGAATATGTGTGTCTGCGCCGTTTCTATAATATACTTTTTATTATATTGGCTCATAATGCCGTTATAGTCTTGCGATACAAAGAAATGGAATAATAACTATAATGCTAAAGTTTAAGTGGTCTCAGATTATAAAGTATACGATCTGATTGGTTGGAAATTTGTGGGGGCCCCGTCATCACCAACTCAGGATTAATACACCTTTTCGTGCATCACTGCACACTCAGCCGAGCGCATGCCTATAGCTTGCCAAGACAAGTGAGCAGTATACCAAAAAAGGGGAGAAAAATCACGTAAGCGTTCGGTTGACTCTGACGCAAAATGACGAACATGTGAGGTCGGTGGCGGAGGGGTGGGGTGTCCAGAACTTGCCGGCGGGGCGTGGTACCTCCATGAAAAGCAGAACTTGAGCGGTGTCTGTACTTCAGCATGGACTACTCAGTTCCAGCAGGTGCCTGCTGCGTATCCTGGGTGTACAGCGCTACCATGCGGAGAGAGTCCGTAAAGCACCCAGCCCGGACTTCAGCAAGGAAGCGCACCAGGGGGAGGCAAGTACTACTGGGGCTTTGGGGGGTGAGTAAGGTAAGTTTATATATATATATATATATATATATATATATATATGCTCAGTTTAGCCCAAGAGTGAATAAGATAAGATAAGATAAATCTTTATTGTCACTGCACAATCATACTTTGGACAAAATGTCTGACAGAGTTTAACACCAGATTCACTCACGGCCACGCCATCTATATTAAGAGGTACGTATATCGTTCGTTAAAAAGCTACAGGCTACAAATCAGTCTGCGCAGTGTAGTCACAGTCAGTAGGGGTCAGCAAATCACTAAAATCACTAAAATCCAGACTCGTGACTCTACAATATTGTTATTGGTTACTTTGGATATTTGGGTTGATACAGTAATCCAACATGGCAATTTGGTTGTTTTTTTTTTTTTGTTTTTTTTTTTTCTTAGTCAGAAATTACCATAACTATTTCATTGAATTTTATGTTGTAAAATGAATTGTGTTATTTTATTACTTTGAGGCAAATGAACTATATGATCTTAATGAAGCTACTATATGCCACGCCCGTCATCCTAAAAAATACGAGGGCCAAATTATTGATCTGGTGAAAGGTCACCAGATGTTGGAACACGGGTAAATAAGTTTATTATACATGACAACCTGATCCAAATGATGTTTAAATAAATGCACTTTTATCTCATTCAATGTCCTATAACTGAAATAATAAATGTTTACTCAAAAAAAAAATCATCTTTATGAGGGACTAAACTCGATGACTTTTACTCATTCTGAAGTCATGCTGTCGGCCATATTGGGCACAAGGGAAAACCATTCATATTCCGGATGCAACGTTTACGTGTAGTAGGAAATTAACCAGTGAGTATTAACTCTTTAATTCATCTTGGGCGGGGATATGTTAACTTAAGTGTAACTCATGAATGAACGCTGCTTTATAACACCTCTGTTAAAATACATCCTGGCATATTTTTATTATTTCAGATTATTAAAAACAAGTCTCTATGTCGACCAAAACAGCAACTCATGGACCGACCAAATTATATGATTAGTGTGGTTACGACAGAACAAAATCGCGTGCATGTATGCTAATTTTGTTTACCTTTGTTGTGTTTTGTCGCATTATATTTAGTTTGTGATCAGAGTTGACGCTCCATTGTGTCTCTGTTTTACAACTAATGGTCTGATTTACGTGTTTAATAGTTGCACGTGAAGGCCACATTATTCCTTCTTTGGCCTCTTCTGCTCCGCGGTGCTAGAGCGGCTATTGTTGTGTCTTTGAGCAGAGTATTCCTGACCTATCAGCGGGCGGCGATTCTTCGATATTTTAACTCTTTTGCTTTACCCCTTCCCCGCCATTTTTAGTCATCTTGGTCAGCTGTCGGCGAGTCGTCGTTTTGACTAAACAACAACAATAAAAAAAGGATTCCAGGGGAGGACTTTGGGCTGGTGAAGTAGTGAATCGGTATGGGACAGACGGAAGATTAGGATTCCACGTTCGGAGACCGCGTTGGCGGTTTTCTCAGTCTTGGGTTGTCGCGGAGAATTAAAAACGTGCGGACAAAAGATCACAGGACGCATGTAGTCGAGAACAACGCCACTAAGGTCACTGTTAAGGTAATTATTCTCAAATTGTTTTTTTTTTTTTTTTTTTTTTTTCACAATTCGTCTTGGAAGTGAGAGGGAAGGCCTTGCAGCGCTGTGATTCTAAGATAAAGTTGGGAACCCTGACACTCGGAGAGTTTAGTCAGAGACCCACATTATCATTGAAACAAAAAAGCTTGCGTTGTGTGAAAAAAGTTATAGTATTCCAATGATGTCAATATCACAAAGTTTTGGAACGTTACTTGTAGTTTCACATTAGATGTACCTACTCCACCTTATGGCTCACCCAATCTGTTATCTTTACACACACACACACACACACACACACACACACACACACACACACACAGAGGCTGTAGGCTTCAGCTGTTCCAAAACTTCAGCCTCTGAAAAACAGCTATAATTTAAGCCTTTTCACAGCAATTGTCTGTCTCTCTCTGTCATTGTCTGCATTTATTGTGGTGCTGCAAACTCCCTACACTTCCTGGACACTCCAAAATATTCCAACTGTAAGAAGCCGACCGAGCGCCACTGCTTAGTGGAAGTCTGTATCCAATCCACTGTCCCTGATGGTGCATCTCTCTTTTCCTGTGCTTATACAATGTGGTGCCACAGTAATCCTTAGCTCTAATCTCTCTGTTAGCACAGACCGTGTTGGCTGGGGAATCACGTCTACCTCGGACACACTGGGACGCACACAGTCGCACATGACTGCGGCAGAGCGGGCTGTTGACAGAAGAGTGAGGTGCACTGACAGGTGTTGTTGTCTGGGGTTCAGGAGTGCGAGTTTTTAATCTGGATGCTTGAAGGAACCTGGCTCGTACCTGATAGCAGTCTTTACAGTTACTGCTCAAAAGCATCTCACATTTGCTTTGCAAGTTTAGAAACCTAGCATACCACAACACACTCCCATCTTGGTTGCCTGAACCAGTAATCACAATTTTTCCTTGAGAGATTTAAGGGAAATCCAAAAATTCGTTGTAACAAGTGGAGCTCTTTTATTTCATTTCTAGAAAATGCCTCTTTCTTTTCTCACCCGGTCTCATTCAAGCCTTTGACCGTCACGGCAGGTGGCCTGAGTGGCATGAATAGACTCGGAAGGAAGTCCCCTCCCCCCGCAACTGTGTGATTGGCAGAGATGGCAGCCTGCTCTAAAGATGAGAATGCAAATACAGATATTGTGCCAGGGAAATTATTACAATTATTATGAGCTGAGGTCCAGGAATGGTTTTTACCTTGTCATTACACCAGGATTTAATCCCGCTGGCTTCAACAGGGAAGAAATACAAAGGCAAAGGTGAGGAGAATGCTATTTACACAATAATGACAGCGGGATCTGTTTTAAATTCACAGCTGAGGCTTCTGGGGTGTTGCCAAAATAGTTGGACAGATATAGTAAACGTCGAGGCACTTAGTCATACGGAAATGCCCCCTATTCTGACCCCGATTACCTCAGACATTGTTAACATGTCAATTGCTAAAACCCTGCCAAGGTGCATGTGTGAACATGCAGATGGGGAGAAAGATCAAATCTGACTTGAGATCTTCTAGTCCATGTGTGACAAGAGATTTATTATGATTTTTGCCAGTGCCAAATTCAGCCTGTAAACGTGTATGACCTTTCAGTTACCTTTTGCACCTTGAACCCTAAATACATGAACCATGTAACAAAACTTGTCAAGTTATTTTGGTAACAGACAGTGGAGGTAACTATGACACTAAAAATACATCCAGTATTCAGCATTCCAGACTTCTGCCAGGCCATTATAGCCATAAATGTTACACCAGTCAGTAGCCCATGGGTCACATGACCTCGGTACACTCTGGAATTACATTCTGTCTGATTAGTCAAAATGACAACGTAAGTCAACAGCTTCGACATCCGTTGGCCCTGACTATGTTATACAGAATTACCGGTAGCCAAGTTAACTCATTTATACATTTATATATACCTGGTATTAGTATTTTTTTTTTAATCAATAAACTGAAATAATACAGGTAGCATTGATGTTTAGAGTTACTGAGAGTGTGAGTTGGCTAAAGGTACAAAGAGAAACGGAATCATTGTAATGGATCAGTTTGTACACAGCAATGTACAATTATCTCAATATCTTTGGAATTGCAAAGATCCTGTTTTTTTTTTTTTTTTTTTTTTTTTGCGACTGAGTTAGTTAAATAATAAAAGTCAAACATTAACAGTGCCGATATGTTCGAGCTGCAGGTGCAAGTGGGTGGGTGGTTCAGCGAGGAAAAACGTTAATCTGACTGACTAAGACACAGTCGTCCATGTCACGTCCTTGCATTCAATAAAATGCATATAAAGGTTGATTATATTGCCATCAAAGGGAGCAGGCATTGATCAGATCACAGTGAATGCATTTACAGCATCATTAGTTTAAGTAAAAAGAATCATGCCTTTCTTTTGAGCCACCCCCAGGTACATTTACCAGTATCAAAACTTATCTTATTTAGTGATTTTAGGTGTTCAAATGACAAAAATCCAATTTTTTTTTCCATGTTTGTTTCTCGTGTGGTTTTCTTGACTTTGTTTAAAGTGCCTAAGGATTTTGGTTGTCACTGTGATGCAAAGATTTGGGAGACATTTGACAAGGACTGTTTTGATTGATGTTTCTTTCCTTTGTTTACCGGTGTTAGCATCATACTGGTTTAGAGGATCGTCTCAGCACTGCGGGGCAATACCACATGCTGTTAATGCCATGTCCATAACAAAAGGTAGCTAGAGAGTAAGTGTGAAGCCTGTGTCTGTGGGGGAAGAGATGGGCTCATTCAAGGCTCCATGCAGGAGCAAACCTTCTTTGCAACACCATAAATTGCATTAATGACAGTCTGTTGTGTAACAAAACACCATTTCCTAATATGACTGTGATATTGGTAAATTCTGTACTTCTGCCAGATGCCATATTTCACTGTACTTAACACAAGCTAACCTAAGGAATGCTAATGATGACGGATAAAAACTTTTTATAATTCTGCTACTCCATACATGAATAGTTTAAATCATCAAGACAATTATTCAGATCATTATTTGTTTGCACCAGCAAATCTTGCTGCACGGTATGGGTTGGTACAAGCACGTTACATATGGAACGCGTGGTTATTTGTGAACCACTATAATCGCCACCTCTACCGTATCAATAAGTGCATTGATACGGTATGGGTTGGTACAAGCACGTTACATATGGAACGCGTGGTTATTTGTGAACCACTATAATCGCCACCTCTACCGTATCAATAAGTGCATTTCCATGCCCATCTAGGTCCAACTACGCTTCTCGCTCGATTTGCGTGAATAATTTATGCAACCGGACATTCTGTCTGCAAAGCAGTTTGCAGTAGTCAGATTATGGGTAGAGTCAAGCTATCTTTCTTCTTGGGCCACACTGGTTGACCTTTAACGTCACACTATAACAATCCATAAAGAACTGCTAAATCAACAACAGCGATGGATGAGTTTATGTCTCAGTACTTAGTTAAACGCTTTCAGAGGATTCAGCATCGCTTTCCAAAGATACTTTGGCGTGGTTCGCTAGGTTCCCTACCAGTAGCTACTACACACACAGCAAACTGTATGTAAACAGTCAGTGGGGTGCTTCCAGGTCAGCAAAAGAGAAGGAAAATGTAGCGCATGCGCAAAAAACATAGGCTAGCCCGCTGTTCACATGCTCTCGTAAATCGAGTCACAATGGAGCCATCTGGGTATGTTAGTCCGACTACATTTGGCGTTCTTTGAGCCGACTTTAATCGAGCTTAGACGTCCATGTGCATTTTATGTCATCCAACTAACGCTCACATTCGGTTTTTCTGGCATGCCACTAACTGTGATGACATAGGTGGGCATGGCATGGTGTGAGTGCAGGGACAAGGGGGAAGGAGGGATATCCATACTTCGGCACTATTGCCACATTATTTTGACACCTGTATGTTTGCGTTAGCATCGGCTGTAGGATCAGACGCTGTGCGTGTGGGTTGTTTGGACACCGATTGCTGTTGACAAGTGATAAGGTCAAAGGTGGCAGTTGTGTGTGTTGGCTGGGGCTCTGATGTCAGTGGCTTCTGTTGTGATGTGGATTAAAACCTGTTAATGGTGTTCTTAATTCTTCTTGGAGATATTTCCTCGTACAGCCAGTACTAGGACGATATTGGAACTTAGAAACGTTCAAAAACGTTCCTATTATATCATTTATTTAGTAGTTTTTCATTTATGCTTGAATATTTAGCTTGTAAAAGAGGTTTAAAGTTACTTCTTCTATTTGCAACGTTCTCTTGACCCATACATTTTTGATAAACCCACTTTCTCTCACGTTCGCTCTAACTGCACATCTTAAAAGCGGGTCTGCTTGGTTTGCAGTGCGTGCCTGTGACAGTTGTATTTTGTGTCTCATGCTGGCCACAAATCAGATTTTGAAGTTATTCATCTCCAGCTGTTGCTCCCACGCCATCCTTCACTTCTGCTAATTTTCTGCCGCATCAGCTGTGGATCCCAGTCAGGAATGCTTGTCTCTCAGGACAAGTCAACACACAGCAAAGGTCTCGTTCTCCGTTCAGAGATCGATGGCTAACCCTTGTTATGCTTAGTTGTAATTGTCGCCAATCGTGAGCTAGGTCCTTGATATGTAAGGAGATTGAATTGTTTACTTCCCTAAGTTGCCTTCTTGCCTCTCATTTGAGGATATTGCACAAAATATTCCACACAGCACATCTTAATATTCAACTGACAATTTGTTAAATATATATCGTGGCCTCTAGGTTTGGGTTTCCCACCTCTCCAGCAGCCTCAGCTTTACAGGCAAATTGACCTCATTATGGAATCAAAGATCATTATTAAAGTTTGTTGTACAGTTGACTTCAGGAACGGCGTAAGCGGGCCAAAGTCCTTAGTTACACACACTGAGTAAATAAATGGACCAGTTTTGTTTTTGCATAACCAGTTGAAGCATATGCGGCATAGCCGGATGGTCTACGTGGGCTGACTGGAACAGCTGACCTTCTGTTATCATTGTTTTCTGTATGTTGGGAAAGGTGAAAGTGTAGATGACCAAAAATACAGGAAATAGAAGAATATAAGTAAAACACTTGCGCGAATGCACACACGTGTCTCGTATATTAGCGGACTCTGTGTGGCTGAGCAAAGACCCCCGCTACTATGTATAAATCTGTGTCACTGATAATGTGATTACAGGACACAGTTGACATGGCTGTAGGTTGTAACAGGATCCAGTTTTGAGCTCACCCGGAGTGCCGACCTTTTGTCGGGACTTGTAACGTTATGAGGTCATTGTTGATCTGCAGGCTTTATTTGATCCATGGGAGAGTCGTGCCAAAAAGACCGCTCCAGAGCCTCCGGGGCACTCTGAACTATGCCGTCATGCATAATTCCGGTCTCCCCTTGGCGACACAGGCTCACTCACGTGAAAGCGCGAGCAAAAAAAAAAAATGTATGTGTAGAGAAATGAAGATCGCTTGTTAACCTGGACACTCTTGAGTCCATTTGTATCCATCTTGACTGGTATGGCCTTTTAATTGTATTATTCTGTGTTTATCAGATCCTTTCAGACTGCTGTTGCACTAAACATTAAAAACATTCATTTGGTCATTTGGCCCAGTTTTATGCATTCCTCTGAGTTGTTTCTGGCTCATGGTTTTAGAAGAATAATAGTAAACACACAGTTCATCACCATGGCAACTCATTAATCTGAAATGTCCTCCTTGTAGGCTCGACAATGGGATGTGTCAGAAGTAAAGAGGACAAGGGACCAGCGTCGAAGTATCGGCCAGAGAACCCAAATGCATCGTCGGTGAACACACATCTCGGACACTATGGGCCCGACCCCACTCTGATGGGTCACCCGCCAGTCACGAAGACGCACAACAACAGCCACATAGCTTCCCTCACTCCTTTCGGTGGGGCATCTTTGGTCATGACGCCCTTTGGCGGGGCTTCCACCTCTTACACGTCAGTGGCCGTGAGCAGCCCCTTCCCCAGTGTCATCACAGGTCAGTTTGGGGGTGGGGAATATAAGGTTTCAAGCAGATAGAGGAAGGAGGAGCATGTGTTTACATACACGCGAGCGCCCCCGCTCCATTCAATCGGTCTGTCTCAGTCTCTTAGAGAGGATCATTTTGCCCAAGGAATTTTTGCTGTCGATGCAGTCCATCTTATTCAATTCTCAAGACAAATCTTTGACTTCTTTCATCTTTCTGTTGGCTCAGACCACAGATGAATCATAACCTCGTTCATCAGAAAAAGAAAAAAAAAACCCCGTATTTTTAGCTGATGTTCTGCAATTGGGTACGGGAATTGACTCATTCTAAACAGAAAAACCACCTAATGACAAATCTCATTTGAAGAACTTGTCATTTGGTAATTAAGACTTTTGAGATGTGATCATGAAAAAGGAAAAACCCTCCATTTTGTTGTTTGTATTAGTAGACTGAAGGTCTCGATGCAGTTTTCGTGATTTTAGGGCATTTCAGAACCAACACAAACATGCTTGGAGTATTGAGTTTTCCCTGCTGTTGCAGGTGGTGTGACATTTTTTGTCGCTCTTTACGACTATGAAGCAAGGACAGAAGACGATCTGTCGTTCAAGAAAGGAGATCGTTTCCAGATTATTAACAACACGTGAGTGCATTTGGTTTTTTGTAAGTCGCATTATGTGTGTGCGAGTGTGTTTGTGAGGGATTAATCCATTGTATTCCGGTCTGATATCGAGGCTGAATCAGTTGGGTTAATGGCTTCCTCTAATGGACTATCTGTTAAGTCCCCGTTGCATTTCAGGTCATCCCTCACTTTAACGTTGTTTAGGTTACAGTGCACTGAAGCAAAAACACCAGTCATCCCGTTAATCAGTAGTCCCCCAACCCTCGGGCCGTGGACTGGTACCAGTCCATGGGTCGTTTGGTACCGGGCCGCACAGAAAGAATAAATAACTTTACATTGTTTTATTTATTATCTGAAACTGAATGATGTTTTATTTTGAAAAATTACCAGATTCTCTTTGTTATATCCATCTATAGCACACTATTGAAAAATGTTTATTATTATATTTAGAAAATACCACAGTTTTCATGCCGGTCATATCATGTTCTTTTGTTGTATTTATCCACCACATCTTAAAGACCGGTCCCTGAAAATACTGTCTAACATTAAACTGGTCCGTGGTGCAAAAAAGGTTGGGGGCTGCTGCCATAAAAAAACCTGTTGATAACTAGAGTCTGTGGCAGGACTTCACTTGAAAGCACAGTATATCTGAGGGTTTAATCTTTATAATGTAAAACGAATTTGAATATTAGTTAATTCTATTCTGCTCATACACACAATTTTTTTTTTTTTTTAATTCGAGATGTGAAAATGTGCATAGATTCAGCTGTTTCACAAATTCATCCATTTCTGATGCCCGTTTTCCTCCAGGGAAGGCGACTGGTGGGAGGCTCGCTCCATCAACACCGGACAGAAAGGTTACATTCCCAGCAACTACGTGGCTCCAGCCGACTCCATCCAGGCTGAAGAGTGAGAGCTTGTTAAGACACGCAAGCGCTGTCTGTTGTCTGTTTCCTCAAACATTTCTCTCAACTTTACCTGTGCGCTCAGGGCCGTTTGCGCTGATCGAATAGGCGCGATGGTTAGCCTTGGCTAACCTATCACCTAAGCGTGGTGGCGCACCCTTTGGCTGTCCCTCCGGTGTGACATAAACACGCTGTGTTGATCTTAGACTGCTTTCTGATTGGCTGATTCTAGCTGAAGAACACCTGGAGGAACCAGTCAGACAGCTTTCTTTTCATTTAAAAAAGGTGACTGAAGTGATATTTGGTTTGCTTGTGTCTGGAAGAAGAACACGCCTGTGTGGTGAAAGTATTTTCTTTTTTACATGACTGACCTTGAACTGTATTTGGAGCCTTGTAGATGTTTTCAGACAAAGTCTCATCTGATCTTGGATGTTGCCTGCGGTTTGTACCTTGTTTTGAGCTCTACTTGCATTCATAAAGGCTTCTCTGCTCAGTCACAGCAATAACGATGACCTGCAGCAAGCACTGATTGGTGCTTAAGATGCCATAATTACAGCATTGAGAAATAATTGTACTTAAAGGTAACCACATTGGAGTTTCTCAGAGCTTCCTGGCTATTCAATGTCAGTTTTTTTCTTGGACATTCTACTTGTAGAGTATTTTCCCCATGACATCATCGGCATTGGTTATTTATATCGCACGCCGTGTACCAACACCATAATCATTGCAGTGTCTGTCCGTCTTACCGGTTTAACTTTCCCTCCTCCCACAGGTGGTACTTTGGCAAGATGGGCCGCAAAGATGCCGAGCGACACTTATTGCACCCTGGGAATTTGCGGGGGACTTTCTTAGTGCGAGAGAGCGAGACAACCAAAGGTACTCTGGACCGCTAACACTACCGCTCGACATCTGAGATATGTGCAAGATATGATCTCAGTGTTGTGTTATGACTGAAAGAAGGTTTTTAATTCAAAATAAATCCTTCAAATTGTAAAGGTGCCTATTCTCTGTCCATCCGGGACTGGGATGACGTAAAGGGAGACAACGTCAAACACTACAAGGTCCGAAAGCTTGACAATGGTGGCTATTACATCACCACGCGGGCCCAGTTTGAGACGCTACCGAAGCTGGTGAAACATTATACGGGTATGCAACCTGAATCATCACTGTTGCTCAGAATGAGCTGTTTTATCCTTTTTGTTTTTTGCCTGTTCAAAGATCATCTCCAACGTTGTTTACTATTTATTATTTCAGCTGAATAAGTGAATGCTTTCAGTGGGTAATGCATTTTTTTAGACGAGATAATGCCTGAAACGGTGTTTCTAAACATCCCCATGTGGATTGTCACAAGAAAGTGACTCGGATGTGAGCTCATTGAGGACGAACCAGTTACCAAGAAAACCTGGCAGCTTAAAACAAATCTTGTATCTCCTGTTTTTGACGCTGCTGCTCACTGCCATATAATTCATGTAATTCTCTGAGGCCCCTGACTATTTGCAACCTGTTAAGCCTCACATGTGTTCACTGTTTGCAAATTTCCTCGCGAACAATCTATGTAATCTGATGCATTCCGCTCTTCTATGAAACTGTGAGTAATGATTGAGGAGTGACTTTGGATGCGAAGTAAACAGTTCAGCGGTCTTTGGCGCTCATATATATAGCTGCAGCTGCCATTTTCTAGCATGAAACTAAATTCATTCCATGTGCTCTGATCATGCCTCTATATCGTTAATAATCAATAATGGTCAATAATCAATGAGTCAGGTAGTACAAATGTAAAATTACATCTTCTCTTTATTTGTCCAGAACATGCAGATGGCCTGTGCTACAGACTGACCACTGTGTGCCCCACTGTAAAACCTCAGACTCAGGGGCTGGCCAAGGATGCCTGGGAAATCCCACGTGAATCCCTCAGACTGGAGGTCAAACTGGGTCAGGGCTGCTTCGGAGAAGTGTGGATGGGTGAGACGTGATTTCTGTCCTCAGGCTTCGAAAAATCGGTGCACTTTTTGTATTTTTTTTTTTTTTTTTAAACAATCTGTTCCTCAATCTGCACTGGAGAGTAAATCAGAAATGATGCAGTGGAGCAATGCTGACTCTGCATACGTAGGAGGGGTAAACAGAATTACATAGTTAATGTCCAACTGTTAAATGAAGTACAACAGGAAACATTACGGACGCACTGTAATATGAGTACAAATGATTCATATTAGCTTGTTAAAGGGGAGGAACTTACCTAAAGACCGTTGCAATAGCGCTGATTCACTGCTGTTATAAATGCCAGTTGGTTGCCGCGGGCACGCACGCACGCACCCAGCATGGCAATCATAGGTCACCTCCTACGCTTCAGTTCTCGGGCAGCACGAGAGACGCGAGCCTTGCTCGCAGCACGCCCGTCTCTTGTCTTTCATCGCTCGGTCTTTCATTAGGTCTGGCCTGCAGCAAGTCTCTGCTTGCGTGGCTGGGCTGTGAAATCCCAGGAATCCCACATTTCTTTCCCCCTCGCTTTCTGTTTTTGGTAACTTTTCCGGTTTGCTGAACCAGTACTGCTGTAGTCTCCATCCACGCACGCCCCTTGTCGTCGTCTTCTTCTTCTTCTTATTATTATTATTATTATATCAAGCATGTGTGCATAATCTGCTTAGAGTGATTCATTCCTGTAGGGCAACCTCACGACACAAGCAGCATAGCACATTGCACGTAAGCGGGGCGTAAATAAGTGACTCTCAACCAGGAAGTAGATGATTGTTTAAGCTGCTGTGTTCCTTATCCCCCCGAGAGCCCGTTTTACACACAGGAACTTTACCAGAGTTCACCGGCATGATGGATTGATGCTTTCCAGACGCTTTAAGGCAGCGGTGGTTTTGCAGTACAATATGTGTGTATTTGATTCGTTTTTATCAAAGAGGAATCATGTTTTCTATTTGTCTTGCTTAGGCACGTGGAACGGAACCACAAAGGTGGCTATTAAGACCCTGAAGCCGGGCACAATGTCCCCAGAGGCATTTCTGCAGGAGGCTCAGATCATGAAGAAACTGCGACACGACAAACTGGTGCCGCTCTATGCCGTAGTGTCTGAGGAGCCCATCTATATTGTCACAGAATTTATGGGCAAAGGTAAAGTTTATCTTTTTACTCTTTCAGCCAGAATCGAATTTAGAACATTTTCTTTCAGATTTTTTTGATAAAGTGTTACCCGGATAAGAGTGGTTGCTGTTGATGTGGCAGGTAGTTTGCTGGACTTCTTGAAGGAGGGAGATGGCAAATATCTGAAGCTTCCTCAGCTGGTAGACATGGCCGCACAGGTAAGCTCAAAAGGCGTGCTCCGACATTACCACCGCCATCACCCCTCCAGCCGCGCACAGCCCAAATGCTCACGAATGAGCAGCGACACCGCAAGAGCTGCACACGAGCTGTGAAATATGGTTTTAGATAGTTCTACACCAGGCTATCATGATTAGTTAATACCTCCCCACCTCCGCTGCACCACCGCTTCCAGCAGAGGCCACTTGAGTTTCTGGTGCTGTCACTTGCTTCTGTCATCTGATCTGATTAGAATTCACAACTCTCGGTGCTCCCAGGCAACCCCCCCCCCCCACTCTCTTCCTCGCGCGATGGTGTGAAAGGGGTGTTTGAGAATGAAATCGTGCTAGGTTAGGTTGTCATAATTCACCACCTTCTGATATCTGTGTCAGATACCAGCTGAGACGTTTTCACCCTGTTCGAGGTCTTACTTCTGCCTCGGTTTGGATTGTACCTTGATGCTCCAGTGACGTTTTTGTTTCCCTCAGATCTCAGACGGCATGGCCTTCATCGAGAGGATGAACTACATCCACAGGGACCTGAGAGCTGCCAACATTTTGGTGGCCGATAACCTGGTGTGTAAAATTGCTGATTTTGGCCTGGCTCGACTCATCGAGGATAACGAGTACACTGCCAGACAAGGTGTGTGTGTATGTGTGTGTGTGTGTGTCCTCTACAAAGTGAGGACATTTCGTCTGGTCCTCATTGTTAGATTTGTTTTAGGCTATGGTTGGTTTTGGAGTTTCTTTTGGGTTTTGGTTAGGGTTGTTATGTGCACTTAGTTGTGATGGTTCTGGTAAGGGGCTAGAGAATAGATTATGTCAACAGAGATAAAAATGTAAACATATTGATAACAGGCATGTTATTAAAAAAAACAAAAAAACATGACACCAGATTGGTACAAACTCTGCTGTTCATAAAATTGTTGATACAAGTAGCAGTAGTAAGTCTGCCCTGTGATGATTTTAAGGCTGCTTGACTCTCGATTCCCTCTTTGCAGGAGCTAAATTCCCGATCAAGTGGACGGCTCCTGAAGCTGCTCTGTACGGCCGCTTCACCATCAAGTCTGACGTCTGGTCTTTCGGTATACTACTGACTGAGCTGGTGACCAAGGGCAGAGTACCATACCCAGGTAGTAACATCGCATTTAATGTTCTGCCTTGTCCTTCTCATGCTGCTACACAGGTTTAAAATGTCTGTAATATTTTTTTTCCCCAGTTGGATAGCGGTCTTCAATATTCTATTAACACTTAGAACCCATCTCACTGGAGTCGCTACATCATCTAATGATAATGATTTGTCCGTCCACTGGAAAGAAGCTCTTGATATTTGATAAGTGCTGCTCTTGTCTGACCCCTGCTGACTGTTATCAGTACTACACATTGACTTGCGTTGACATTATGCGATTATATGACTGACGTCACCACCATCGTGTGCCATCTGGCTAATGTGTCTTTTCTCCTTCCAGCACAAACCAGTTGGTGTAACTGATCCACCTCAGCAGCATATCCCCCTCTATTCATTTCCTTAGTGCTTATGTTTGACTAACCACATCTGCACAGGAATCTTATTAATCGTGCACGCATCTAAATTTAAATGTACAGCCTTTTTATAAGACCTTCAGATCTCATAACCTGACGTCCCACTGTCACTACATCCTGGTTTCAGCAGTCGTTCTGGAACTTTGCTCTCTCCCACTGTGAAACAACCCGATCCATACACTTGCACAGAGAGGAAGTGGGCGGATGCGACTGCGAACGTGCCATCAACTCCGTGACATAACCAATTTTAGCTGCAGCGGAGCTCCCTGCGGAACCCTTTCTGTGTCATGTCACTGGGTTCAGCGTTACTCTTTTCCTGTGTGGGAAGGAATCTTCAACACTGGTCCCAGGCCAGAAACGAAGACAGAATTAGAATTGTTGCAATGAATGATTAATAAACGCGATTGTCGTCGGAAATATGTAATTTTTTTCATTTTTATACTGTAACCTCATGTTTCGTGGACGCTTTGACATCACCAGCTCGCTTCTCTGTGTTCCTGCAGGCATGGTGAACCGAGAGGTCCTGGAGCAGGTAGAACGAGGCTACCGGATGCCCTGCCCTCAGGGCTGCCCCGAGTCCCTCCACGAAATGATGCTGCAGTGCTGGAAGAAGGAGCCAGACGAAAGGCCGACCTTTGAATACATCCAGTCCTTCTTGGAAGACTACTTCACAGCCACAGAGCCACAATACCAGCCAGGGGACAACTTGTAGACGGCAGGGGGAACTTCTGCAGAAGTGCTGAAGCCTGGGAAGAGGCCTTGACGAGGCTGCAGAAGAAGGTTTTACACTACCAACCAGGCATCCACATCAGCAAGAAGAATGTTTTTAAAAGAAGTTTTGTCTCTTTTATGAACAGAAAGCTAAGGGGTTTGGAAAAGTGTCTTTCTTGAGCTGTGGGATCCCTGATAATCAGAATAACCCACATGAACTGGCCTCTGCACTGTGATTAAAAAAAAAAAAAAAAAAAAAAAAAGCAGAAAATGTTCTTCCCTTCCTAACTTCAAATTAGCAACTGAGTAAAGGTGCGGTTTTGATTTCTACTTTTTTAAAATAAGATTCCACTGTCCTCCATTTTTTTTTAACATGTACAAGTTCGGATTGAACACGTAGGCGGACGAGCATGTTTTTATAAGTGACCAACAACTGTGGTTGTAAGAATGCTGCGACTGGAAGACCGGAGTGGGTGGAGCTGAACGAAAAAGGATAGAAGAATGTCTTGAGAGATGCAAGCTGATGTACATACAGTTCTGAGCAGTGTGTTTTAGCAGGTGTGATCAGGTGTATGAATGCAAGATACAACACTGTCTTGTATGATTCTTTTTTAATGCTAAATTCCTTTTTTTTTTTTTTTTTTTTTAACTACAACGCAAAATCAGAAAGCTAGTTTCATAATATACAAATGCAGATAAATTCCTGTTTTAACAGTTTATAAATGTTTTTAAAAATGGACATTTTAGCTGTGAATTTTGAAAGCTTGAGGACGTTTGTCCATCTCGTCTCCATCTTTTTTTTTTTTTTTTTTTTTTTTTTTACATCATAGGGATAATAAAGATATATTCTATTCTAACCGATAGAGGACCGAGGAAAACACTATCTTCAGGGTCCTCCTGGGCTCCTGGAGGGAATGTCTTGGTCGACAAATGCAGAACAGTTTTCCTGATTTATTAATGAAACACTATGCAAAATCAAGCAGCGATGCTCAGAGTGATGTCTGACCTCCCATCAGGGCTGGAGACGATAGAGCGAGGTAACGAGTCGGACAAAAACGAAAAAGAATACAAAAAGAACAGTTGTTGGAGGTATGTGTAGGAAGTGGACAAAGATGTGATTTTTTTTTTTGTTTTCTTTTGTCTGTCATGAGAATCTAGAGGATTGTTCCTAAAGATGGGACTAGTTAGTGTGACAATGAGAGAATGGAAGTTAATATGATTTTTGTACAGAAATTAAAATAAAGGTTTTACTGAAAGATTTCGTTTTACGCTCATTCTGTATGATGAGGCATACATTTTTTTAGGTTTTTATTCACACCGCTCGATAAGAAGCATGGAGGATTTTCTTTTTTTTTTTTCCATTCAACGCATAAACAAATGTAGGCAGTATTTACATTTCAACTAAACTGACATCTACGCCTGCGCAGGTTCTGATGGAAGCCTAGTAAAGCAACGGTGGACCTCCTACTCATCTTCATACCTGCAAACGCACAAAGATATTTTTAGAAAATCACCATATTGGAGAACGCTGGATGAGAGCTAGAGGTGATGGTACTGGGTGTGGGTGTGTGGTCAATATTCTCACCGGATCATCTCCTTGTAGCTGTTGAGAGCCTCCTGGGTCACGTACTGGATGAAAGCGGGATCCTGCAACTCCAGCTCCCCGGGAACAGACACGATCAGCGGGGGAGAGTTGAGGATGTTGACGACCACCTTGGTCTCAGTTAGAGTCATGTTCTGTTCTTCCTGACTCTTTGGCGCCACCTGGACGATAGAAATTGTATTACACTAATCAAGCTAAAACATACTCTTGTGTACCTTGGAAGTATCACATTTTATACTTTTACTCCAGTTATTTTCTAATTTTTCTAAAGCGGAATTTATACAGGTGTCTCCCTTTCTAGATTTAACATTTGATCAAAACTTTGCAAGAGCCTTTTCTCCTCCCTCTTCACCTTGGTGATGACGAAGATGCTCTCCGGATCCGTGCTGCTGTTGCCCAGAGTCTGCCCCACCCAGCTGAACTCAGCCGCCATGTTGCTGAGCCAGTTGACAGTTTCGTCAGTGTGGTGCTGGACGATGGATAGGATCTCATCATACTGGTCTTTAGACACATCCAGCAGCTGGGAGACCTCATCCAGCTCCAAGTGCAGGTCTCGGACACTGGGGCACTCTGGAGAGAGGAAGAGGAGGAGTCAGGTGCCTCTTTTAAAGGTGATGAAAACACAAGGTGTCTTGGTGGTGGCAATGACGGTGCCTCACCTGTGAGCAAGGCTCCGTGGCAGACCTCACATTGGCTCTGTAGCTGCCAGCACTCAGAGGACTGTTTACGAAGGTCCCGACACAACTTCCTGTTTTGCAGGAAATGGGAGAACTTTTCCCTCGCTACGGTAAACAGAATATGATTAGGATCGAAGGATCCTTTCTATCGCATAGGAGTTTTAGTACAGCATCATTACCGTTCTTCTTCTCCTCCTGCACGGCCTCAGAGATGCCGTCAAAGACCTGCGTCACCACAGCTCCGAACTCATCCAGCACACTCTTCCCAAAATCATAGAAGGATCCCAGCACCTCCTCCAGCCCCACCCCCTGCAGGAAGATCGAGTCTCGGCCGGGACTGTAGGGATCTTCAGTCATCTCCTCTATCGGGGCGTCTAGATCATTCAGGAATGTCTTCCGGAAGACTTTGCCGAGTTTTGCACCCAGCCTGGAGGCCAGCGTGTCACTGCGGGTTGCCAGAGTGCCGACCTTATCGACCAGGCGGTTGAAAGATTCCTCGATGCGAACAACCTGGGTGTCTGTGTCGTTAAGGTCCTGGTTGACCAGAATGTCCCCTCGGTCAGCACGACGCTCACGGTTGCCAAAGCGGCTGGAGACTCTGCGGAAAAAGTTCTCAACCTAAAAACGGAAACGACAGAACAGGTTACGTGCAGGCCATTAATGGGGAGCTTCTAAATGTACTAAACACCTTCATCAGACAGGAGAAAACAGGAACCTGGAGTCAGATTAAGTTTTGATTCCTCCAGGGGATGGTTGCTCCTGTCTGACTGTGTTCTTTAGAGTTGCTGTTGTGCTGAGAGCTGGTTTTCGTGCCTTGGTGTGAAAGGTGGCAAATCCCCTGCGGCAGGTTGAGGCGTAGAAATTTTTGCAGGCGTCCTCCAGACACGGCCTGCACTCCTCCCACTCAGCCTGCAGGGATTCTCTGCACTGCTCCTCTGCCTCCTCTAGCTTCTCAGTCACCTCCTTCGCCAGCTTGTCCGCCTCCTGTTCACAAAGAGGAGACATAATTTCTATCTCTCTGTGCCGGTCCTTCCTCTGGTCTTCCTCTCCTGATATGGCTCTTACCTTCTTCTTCTCTCCACTGTGTACGAGGGACGCCATGAGGTGCTGATGCTTCTGCGCGTTCCGCCACATCACCTCCCTCATTTGCTTCACCCCATACAGCGCCCTCCTCACCTCATCATCCACAAGTTTCTCGCCATTCACAGACAGCTCTGATGAAAAGGAGGAAGGGGAGATATCAGGACATTAGAAAAAAATGAGTAATACATATATATTTTCACTGCAAAAGAGCAGATCTGTTTCACCCTGGATGGGTCACCGAAGTGCTTCAGCTGACTCACGTTTTAAGGTGTCATCTGAGATGTTGGAGGGCAGGTCCTCAGGGGCCGAATGCAGAACGCCCCCTGTCACCACCAGGACCATCAAGCAGAGTGGGAGCTTCATGATTTGAGCTCTGTGTGTTTTAGAGGACAAAACAAGCGGAATCACATTAGGACACTGTCGGGTGAACACATTTATCACAAAAACACGCGCGTAAAAAGCTTACCCCACTCACCGACCCGCACAAACACACACAAGACACACGTGTAAAGAAACTCAAACAGCAGGTGCTCTCTTTTCTGACCCCTAAATCTAATGGGATTTGAGCATGATTAAACAACAGTACTACATTGCTATTCAAAAACTCTCCACTGGGTGGTACTGTTGGAGCTAGAGTAACAACTTGCGTTAATATGACAAAAACCAGACCACAAAATGTTTAATTTGGTTATATCACAGTGAAATATTCCAAATGTTACATTTGTACATATTTCCTGTCATGACATGAGTCATTTGCATCATCTTACATCATTCTTTGATAGTTTTCCCAATACTGGATTCTGAATTCTGAATTCTACCAATTACAGATTAGACAAACAGATAAATTATAGATTTCTGTATTCAATAGTCCAAAACATTTGAGGGAATCTTGTTTTTTTTTTGGTACTATAATAATTGTCGTTTTATGTTTAGACTGGTTACAGTTTTAATATGTGTACTCTTTACACCACCATACTGCTATTCACGTCATATTTATACAACACAAACTTTATATCTAACTATAAATAAAGGACTAAGACGAAAAATAGCAGAAAATAACAGCCCCTACTCAACTTTACCAAATGAGACCCATCACGGTTATCACCTTGGAAACAAGCAGGCATGCTGTGTTTATGTCAGAGTCATCAGACATAAACACTCCCCACCCACTGGATACTGTAGATGTTGCTATGATAACTGTAGCGATCAAGATAAAGTTTCTTTTCTTGTTTAATTTTCTGTTATAAAGTCAAGTCAGAGTAAAGTCATCATCTTGCAGGACTTGACTGGAAATAGGGATTTTCCCGTGTCACTAAGTCCAATATGGGTTTAAGTCCCTGTTGTTCCAAATAGATGAGATCGCATGTCTTATAAACTGTATACTAAATTCAGTATAAAGAAGCTCAAATGCACATAACAAACACTCAAGTGGGGAGATAGCGGTAACAAACACAAGCAGTGCAAACAGAAATATATCTAATAATCACTGTAATGATGATCAACACTAACAAACACCAAACAACCTGAAAAAACTCTGATTGCACACAGATACCTGAAGGATGGGTTCCAACGATAGGAACAGTTAGACCACAGCCTGGACTACACAACGCAACATTACCTTGAACTGACCGAGTCTGTTTTTGCCCTTTGGTCCACAGTCTTATCCTCTTATGTCCATTAATCCAGCATTCTGCACACGTGCTTTGCATAAGAGGATGCTTGGTCATGTTTGACACAGGCTGGTGTTTACACTTCCGTCGGTGTGCAGAACAGGCCGTTTCAGTTGTACATATCTAGGAAAAATGGCCAAGACTGAAATAAGTAAACTGATGCTATACGGATTGTTAGTGCCTTTTTTCTACACTGAGACCCACCGTTAGGTCCAAGTGTTGACCTTGACACCTCTTAAGGCTGCCTTCTTGTAATAAGCGTTCCCCTTCACAGCGTGTCTACCCACAGGTGAAACTCAAGTGTGTCAATGTGAACTTTCCACTCTGGAGGAAATTCACTCCTGATGGAATGTCAGGGACGTGGGGTCAGAGGGTTCCTCTGTCTCTTCAGCGGTGCCCCATTTAACCTCCCAAAAAAAAAAAAAAAAGTGCCCGCTTTGCATGCCGTGACCCAGAAAATGGTGTCTGGAGCAGATAGTAATCAGAAACATCAGTGTTTTCACGGAGCACAGCTTCCAGGTGGTTCTTATATGTGGAGACATATTCTTCTGCTCCATCTCCTCTGTAAAAGATAAGACATGTTCATTTTCATTAGGTTCACAAAAACTAAAGACCATGCAGTAGGAGCATTTTTATTTTTCATTATTTTGGGCTGATTTGGAACATTTCAAAGCACCACTTCTTTCCTTCTTCGTGCGCAGAGCAATAACACGAACAACAGCAAAAAATAACGGCTCATGCTCAACTTTCCACTGTGTGACACCAAATGAGACCCATTCCGGTTATCACCTTGGAAACAAGCAGGCACGCTGTGTTTCTGTCAGAGTCATCAGACATAAACACTCCCCACACAGGCTACTGGTAGGTGTTGCTATGATAATGGTGTTTAGTTTTGTGCGAGTTATAAAAGTCATCATCCTACAGGGAATTATTTTTTACGGGAAATAAAGATTTTCCTTTTCACTTAGTCCAATATGGGTTGAAGTCCCCGTTGTTCCAAATAGCTCAGACCGCAGGTCTTATAAACTGTATTCTAAATGAATTAAAAGAGGTTTTGGAACATTTCAAAGCCTCCCAAACTGAAAAGATAAGCAGATAAACTGTTTTACAGACGTCTGACAGTCATCCCACAAGATTATCAAGTTTGCTTGTGAGCTAAAAACAACCAGGTGTCTTCACATGTATGAGCTAGAACATCATCATAGATATACTGTTTTGCTGAGGAGATTAAGAATGTTCTGATTTCCCACTGACAGGATATTATCAACTCAACACAGCTGGACAGTAACAGAAAAATGCATACAGATATGTAGAAACTTCCTTTTAAAAGATAGATTGTTTCTTCTAATTAGTTGTTGACAAATCAAGTAATAAATCCTGGCCTTTAAAATGCACAAATGCAAGAAACATTGTTTAAAACAGCTGGAATTCTTTGTAAAGAACAAATCCTGTTGTGGAAAAAAGAAAGGAGCACGTGGTTTCTGGAAGCAGCCCTTCGTGCGCGGACCTCCTCTCAAGTTTGAATTGCTGCACATTTCCCAGTCTCTCCAGTCTCTGCTGTGGGTACGAGGAGTGCTGAGCTGGGCAGCGATTACCCCCACTCTCATCTCTGCACCACCGCCCCCAAATCCACACCCGATAGAGACAGAACTGTCGCCCTCCCGCATCACGGTTGGATCTTCCTGAGTTCACCTGCGCAACAGGAGATCATCCGCAGAGTTTTAAAAAGTTACGGATGGAGCGCTGACGCGCTACTCGCTGCTCCTGAACAGCTGGATCCCGGGATCGGCGCTAATCCGCGGGTTACCGTGCGCTCAGCGGCGCTTTTGGGCATCTGAGACGATGTGCTTGTAACCCCAAAAGAGTTCCGCAGAACGGTAGATTCTTTTAAGCCACAATGAAAGGTAGGTTGTTTTAGATGCGTTTTAACTTTCTTTCTCACCTTTATTGCCTTTTTTTTTTTTTTGCGGTGAGGAATGCGTGGCCTCGCGTCCGCCATCTGGCTCCAATTAAAGCGACTCTGCTCTGGATACGTTTGCATTTGTCGGCTGCTGTGCATTAAACACTTCCCCACAACTCACACCAGCCATAAATACAGTCAGCTTCGCTGCAGCAGTCACGTTCGTGTTATTAATTCGGGCCTCGTTTTAGGTCTTTTTTTCAAGATGCGCACAGAAGCAAATGTGCGTCAGAAGCGCGCCCGCATGTTCAGTGGAGCATAAACAGAGTGGAAAGTGCTCATGTCATGAGCCACTTTCATGTCAGGTTTCACCAGATGTGACCTCCCATATGTGGACTGGCTAAATGAAGAATGCGCACGCCATCCCCAATCACCTACGCTGACGCTTGACATTTCCCCTGTGAGAACATTCCAGTGCCTCTCCAGACCTCTAGACCATTTTAAAATCTCAACACAAAGCCCTGCAGGATTTCAAACCTGCAGGACTGCAGCATTTGCTCTAATACTCTAATAAAATCATCGGTTTGTCACACAGATTGGACGAAAAAAATATATGTAACAACACAAACTCGTGTGTGGGATGGAGAGTCGGATTCTTATTTTCTAACTCAGTTCTCTGCACCTTTGTTGAAATTCAGTCCTGCTTCAGGTTGCTGAAGCAGGTTGAAGATGAGGTTTTAGCATGCTGCATCTGAAAAATCACATTTTCAGGCTGTAGATTTCCACAAACACTTTATTTTCATGCTTGAGATGAGTTTCGGTTCTTTATTTACACAGGATATCCTGGAAAAATACCCTGGAATTTAAAAAGAATTTTGAAATTGGCAAAAAAGACCCAAACGAAACAACTTTCTCACTGCTTGTGCCAGTAAAAGTTGACCAGAATGGGAATGAACTGGAGCTGAGGGAGGTGGAGATTGGCTGTAGTTGACTGTGACTCAGGAACAAAACACGATTTGTGTCCTTCTGGCTGGTCGAGAACTGAAACAACATCGGTGCTGTCCAAACAGGATTCAAGAAGGTTGCAAAAGTTCATTATTGACTCTGAAAGTGTAGTAGGCCTTAAATTTTAAATTTAGGATTCACTATTTGGCACTTTTAGCATTTAAATGAATGCTTGAGCATGCGTGTATCCTTTATGAAAGCTGTTGAGTGTGTTTTCCATGATCCACGGTTAATTCATCGGTTTCTCTTCCTCCTCAGACGATTTTTCTGATGAAGAGGAGGTGCAGTCGTTTGGTTATAAGAGGTTTGGTGAGTATTACAGTCATCTCTTAAGACCATTTTTATTGGATAAGAAGAGTGCTTGTCTCGGCTGTTACGCGTCTACAGTAATCACAAAGGTCAACAGGCCATATTTCATTTTCCAGAACTGTTACTGTTTGTATTTCTGTGTGGCGGGATTACAGTTAAAAAAAAAAAGGGGGGGGGGGGGCTAATAACACCATCCTGGGTGTTCCTCACCATCCATCTTCCATATAAATCCATCTCCAAGAGCTTCTGGTTCTAAACCCTAAAGATCTACTTTAAAGTCAGCCCTAGTGATTTTCCTCCAGCAACACTCGAGCTGGAGCTTCACATCGACGTCCCCTCATCAGGCAAGCGCTCAAACCCCAGGCCAGATGTTGGAAAATTTCAGGCTCTGTGTAAAAAGCTGAAAAATGCTACATGGGAATTTGACCACAATCATTTCCTCTCAGAGTTTCAACAAAAATATGTAGACCATATCTCCATAAATTTATTGTTACAATGCAAAATACTGGAGAGTCGCAGCCCCTACGTATATACAATATCTGGATTTAATT
Organism: Pao palembangensis; assembly: GCA_015343265.1. Taxonomy (NCBI): domain Eukaryota; kingdom Metazoa; phylum Chordata; class Actinopteri; order Tetraodontiformes; family Tetraodontidae; genus Pao; species Pao palembangensis. Next base: position 10,658,092 of record CM027093.1, read on the forward strand.
TGATTATTTTTCCGACTTCAGAATCAAAGTATCTCACAGACAGTCAGATCAGTCTACACCATTTGTGCATTGACCAAACACTGACCTGTTACCCTGACGTGCCAAAAAAAAAAAAAAAAACCCATACCTGCTAACACACGATCAAATCAATAACATGAACATTATTTGATGCTAGCAATCGGTTGTTACTCTGACAGAATTAGCGTGATAAACACTGACCTCAGAGTGATTTATTATAGCTTACTCTTTTTCTGTCTCAGGGCACAGATCAAGTTTCGGCACCGCAGGATGGAATTTAACATATGTGCGTGTGTAAGGGGGATATAGTGAATTTCTTCCTGGAAGCAAAATAAGATCTTTGGTGTTTGGCCGACCGAAAAATATCCTCCTTTTCCCTCACGTGTGTGAGTTTTTTTTGTTTTTTTTGTGTTTAGTCTGTGTTTAGGCACCATGTCAATTGGCGTTCAGGTGGATCCAAGGAGGTGCGACACGTTGTTTTACTGCCACCTGCCACCAGGGGGAATGTTTTTGGTTTGTTTGTTTCAGTTTTGGGGAGCTATTAAATCAACCATTTCTGACTCTTTTGCTGAGCCACAGACATTATATGAAGAGTATATCCGGCAGGATAGTCTTCATCGTCTCATCTAGCTCAATCACACAATATAACAAAGAGAACATTTTTCAAGTTGTCATTTAACTTGTCACATGTCTGTAACGACCACACGTACTCGCATGCTGGCAGAGAACCACGTTGTTTCAAGAAATGAGGTCTCCAAAACACTCAGACCTCTGCTCTCTACAATGGGTGCATTATTCTGCTTCCTGTGTCTGTGCTGGAAGTTTATTTAAGGCAAACCTATGCGGCGGAGAGCCCATGGGCTCCCATGCCCCTGCACTGCTGTGTCAGCAGTAGGCCAAGGAAGGAGGGAAGGAGGGATAGAAAAACAGAAAAAAACAACCTCAACTGGAGAGGATTCCAATGTCCATTCAGGTATTTTACAACCCCGTTCTTTATTTGTGTGTTTACTTCTTAATTTTACTAGCCTGTCTGTGTAGACAGTTTACTACGGTTTACTAGCCTGCTTTTGCCTTTAAATTCAAGCACAAAAGGTATGTCAGCAGTTTTATTTTCAGCCAAAGAGTAGGTTTCCGGAATTCCAGACTTATTTTGGGAACGATCGAGCAAGTGGCTTTAATTTACTGGGACTTTATTAGCCAAAAAGAATGTTTCAGAATTACTGCCTGTAACTTATTCCCTCTCGCTTTGGGGCACGCGTGCATTCCGAGCTCTGTTCTTGTCCTCACGAGAGATCAACTAGCTTGTGTTTTCAATAAAGAACAGAGCGAGTCCGGGGAAAGAGGAAGAGAAACTCCAGTGGCAGGTGACAACAGGAACAAGGATGAGATTGTCAGGGATTCGGCATCAAAGGGTCAGTTTTTGTGGCTGGTTTAAAGGGATGAAGGCCCGGCGACACCCAGGCAGGAATACAGCCCAGACACAAACAGGACACAAATCAGAAGCCGGTCTAATCCATGAGGATCTGCGCCGGGAGCAGGGAGGGTGGAGGTCGGCAGCAGGTCAGCTGAACAAAGCTTGTGTTTTATACCTCGGATGAGGCAGAGGCAGGAACTATGGATCAAGCCTTCAGAATGGATGTGAGGCAGGGATCGATGCACCTTTGATGGAGAACTCAGTTTGAAAGTAGCTATACATAAAGACCAAGTAAAAACTTTAAACCATAATATCTTCTTAGCAGTTCACATTGACCTTGAGACATGATGAACTGGTAGTTCACCCCTCCCCACACTGCCTCTGATTTTCATACTTGGCATAATTCAGAGTTTTATGATATTTTTGTTCAACCGGTCATTAAAATAAACCTGTGACCAAAGGATTCTGCTGGAATGCCTAAAATGTTGGACACAACCCCAAAGGTCCTCTTGCGTATTCTGAAATATTTCCGGTGTATTAATTTTGGATGTATTACAGAGGAGAGTTGAAGCGGACTTTCGGACTTGTGGTTCTCTAACTTGAAAACGTCCCTCCGGATTTGTCCATGGTAGCAGCAACCCTGCAGCCGTGCGTCCTTGAATGGGGTCTTCAGTCATGTATTAGATGTTTGCTAAGCTCTCCTTGCTCTGCAAGTGTGGAGCAGCCACAACAACAACACTGTCTCGACGAAGACAGTTCACACGCGACCATCAGTGTTACATATTTCATCCCCCTGAAACATCAGACAGCCAGAATGAAAATGCATTTTTCTTGATTCTGGCCTGATTTCTGAATATGTTGGCCCCCCAAACCAGCTCCAGCTTTTTAACATCAGACATCTACTGTGCATCTGAATGGCAGAGGAAATGATCGCAACGCTGCCATCGTCCTCAACGCACCAAAATTAGTAGAATATGGCGTGTTATACTGTGTAGTTGCTCAGCGCTTAACACCAATTACACAACATTTTGTAATTTTTACCCCTTCAGTGATATCAGTTAAAGATCAGATTAGATTATTCTAATGAGTTAAATGACCCCTGACGGCGCTTTGTTTTACCCACTGCTCTACAGTGAACAGATTTGAGCTGGCAGTCAGATACCTATCGCCCTCTCTGTGGTTAACCTCTTCCCACACATGTTAAGCCAAACTTGACAGACTGGCTCATTCAGTCTGTGTGGTTGTTTTGGCAGCACAAAGCAGTAAAGTTTTTTTTTTTAAACAGCCAACAAGAGTCTGGCCGATGATGATTTGTTGATTCGGTATTGGAGTACTTCCAACGTCCAGCAGGTGCGACCACAAGAAAATGTACAGGTGGTTCACGAACACAGACAGTCCAGAATGTTTTTACAGTTTTTATAGGTCAGTTGGGACATTTTGAATGTAATGTCTGACTTCAAGGTGTGTTTAGGTTCAAGTGTTCCTGATGAAAGCGGCCAAATCCTAACATGTCAATACTAAAATATAAACAGGAGGAGCCAGGTGGTGTTATGTTTTTGTAAGGATCACACTGAGACAGAAGCCCAAAAGCAGATCCAAATCACGAACACCAGAAAATAAATAAATAAATAAATAAATAAATAAATAAATCCATGGTTTTAATAACAATACAGGGTTGAATACGGATGAACCAATCCAAAAATCCAAAAAAGAAAACACAAACCCCAAGCAGGCGAAAGGTCTAAAAATGGTACAAAATGGACCGGGAGGAGACAGTTAGATACAGGTGGGAGACATGAGGGTATAAGGTCAGGTTGAGTGAGGAAGGATGGAGAGAGAGTGAGTAGAAACCATTACAATGGCAGGGGAGACATTAGTGAACCTAAACAGACCAAACTGGGGCATTCCTCCACTTGTTTTCAGGTCTCTAAAAATAATTTATAGCTTTGATTTGTTTTTCTTCTAAATACGAATACATACATGCTTTGGTGGAACCAAGGTTGGCTTTTATTTTCTTTGTTTATCAGGAAATATGTGCGCTTATGTCAGCAGCGCCATGTAATTCAAATTTTAATTTAGCACTGGGCTATAAACAGCATTCAATAGAAGGCTCGACAAGAAAAACTCAACACTCGTCTTTAATTATAAAGTCTTGGATCCCCTTTTATTTCCACAGGATGTTCTACCATGTGTCATTTCATCCAACTAACAGACAAGAGTGAAAATATACACTCCTTAATGTGGTTACCTCCAAAAAAACCCACAAATCTGTTAATGTATACATGCGCATACATCATCATGGTTTGTGCAACAGTTGGGAATATTTGTCTTTCATTACAAAATTCCATCAGCCAACACACATTCGTCTGCCAGCTCATGATAGACGGACGGGACATTCTGTGCTCCAGCCCCCACAACAATTTACTTTACTTGAACTTCAAAAGAAAACAAAAAAACCCTATGATAATCTCTGTGGAAACACGTCCAACACAGTGGCCTGCATTGATTGGTCAAGCATGCTAGCGTACTCAGAAACCCGTCCCTGGAGATCACGATTTACGACCAGTTTGTCAAAACGGGTCGTCTTTTAACTGAGCACAGATGAGATGACAAAACCAGGTTCAGACAAACTGCTTTACTGGATCCAAACGTCCGTTTAAGCCGTCAACCAATTAGGTCCATATGTAGCATTTAATGCTATAAGAAAATGCAACATAAATTTCCTCATAACCTGAGGTTTTTTTAATTGCTTACTAAAATAAGATAAAATCTATTATTTTTGACTGTGCAGCGACAATAGAGGGGCATACAAAGCTCGTCTTCCACTTCAGTTGTATGTTAGCAAAATGGAAAATGCTAGCCTGGCATGTTTAAACAGTCCTGTCTGCTTAAGTATTCTTTAAATATATTTAAATTATTTTTATTTATTTATTTTAATGTGTCAGAGAGAGAAGCCTGGTCTGATTTACTGATGACACAAGTCACATTTCAATCATACCGCCTCCATCACAATTTAGATTTCAACTTTTAAAACAAATGCTGATAAAATCATATTTAAATGAATACTATCAAATTCTAGAAAAAAAACAAAAGAATGTTTGTGAAAAGCCACTAGAGGGGAAATGCTTCATCAAGAAAGGTTTTTATTGTTAATGCAGGAAAAGTATGGTAACAATTGGACAAACAATTATTAATTGTACATAAAAAGGTGAAGAAGCACAGGTCCAGAGTGTTTAGAACCCAAGGCTTGTCTTGTGTTGCTTCTGCATTATTATGTGGTGCTACAGAAGTAGAATTTGTTTGTTAATGCTTTATTATGTTGCATGATGTGTTGTCAGGTATTATACGGAACAATTTTATTGGAACCAGTAAGAATATCTGCTATAGCCTTGCTTCAGCAAATGGGGATCCTATTTAAAGTAAACTAAACAGTCAGACAACTCTGTCCCAGCACTGTGTTTATTTCATGGTGGGCTACAATCAAAGGATTCTCCTTAGCTTCGTCAGCTTTGGGCAATTCTTATCTCAGGGAAAAGGGGTGCTTTATATATATATCTATATATATAGATATATATATATAGATATATATATATATAAAATAATCAAAAATCGCAGACTAAAGGCAAAGTTAATGCAGACTGATGCTATTACAGTGTTTTGGCACGAAGGGATGATACATCAAATGTTTGCAGGCTCCCTTTAAATTTGGTTCCACTTTAACTAGATCCAGATGTTTTTTGTGGACGCTCGGCCCGGTTTAAAGTGTCATAAAGCTGTTAGTGCTGAGTTAAAAAAAAAAAAAAAAACAAAGCAAACACAAGTCTGACATACTTAGCTAGCTCAGCAATTCAAGGACTCTAATGTTTCAGTAATTTGTCTCAGTGGTCACTTCCCCAGTTGGAAAGTAGTTGACCCCCCCAAACCCCAGAACACCTTAGTTAGCACTGTTGGCTTCATACGGTTTTAAAATTGCAATAGGAAGCATTAGAAGGTAACAGATAAGGTACCAGGAACATGCTACTTTAGCACAAGAGAATGCAACTGCGTGATCATACAAAAAAACACAATTCATTCATTAAAAAAGTCATCTGAATGTGTTTGTATAACACAGTTACACAGTTTTTCTAGTTTCGACAACTATTTCACAAAAGAGAAGACAATCACGTCTTCCCTTTGGAAATGTAGACTATTTGGAAATGTGTGGCTATTGTGTGTGGTTTTTAGCTTGGGCTCATGGTCAGCGTCCAAATGTAACAAATTATGATGTAAAATCAGTCCTTTGGTCATCACCTGGCTGCTAGAACACAGTATTAACTCCGTCCAGAGGCTTCGCGCACAAAAAGCACTCGTCCACTACAGACTGTCTTTGTTGTGTTGCCATGGAAATTTCCAGAGACGGGCTACGCAGAAAAGACGCGGTGGAATAAATGAACAAGTGTTGATTTTTTTTTTTTTTTTTACTACAACTGGTCCAAATTAAATACAGCTGTTTTACTGACAGCATACTGGACTAAGCCCCCAACCCACTTCTGCCTCCGAAAACACCAGTATGGTTCTTTTCACACATGTAGCTTTTCCCCAAAATGTGACTGGACAACCAGAACTGATGTTCTCAAGACGAATTGGTGATTTCCTGGAAATCGTTGTGAATAAAAGCATTAACATTTACTGGAAACCTTCTTCTGTCCAGGTCAGCCTCCAATAATCTTGTGAAATTGGAGACTTTACTTTTGAGCTTTGAATTGTCTATATTTATATATTTAATTTTTTTTATATACGATATTTCTTAAATCCCATATTATATACCTCAACAAATTTGGAGTGCTGGAGCCTTTCTCAGCTGTGTTTAGGCGAGGTGGGTTACACCCCTGAATGAGTTGCAGGGCCCTAGTTTATCAATGGGGGGCAGGGGGGGTGGTCAGTAACTTGCTCTGAAGGTGTACTTGCACCTCCCTTACTACCAGCACACCTTCTAAAGTTTTCTAACATTTTTCACACCGAATACAACATACGGCTGTAGAGAATGAGGTGCCAATATCTTTTTATTATACCATTTAATTGGAAAATGTAATTTGAAGAGCTGGGATGATGGAAATTATTTTTTGTCATGTACCTTTTGTCTTTTTCTCAGTATATCCACATAAAGCGTGTTGATGGGGAAATCCTAGCTGCTAGCCATCTGTCTGGTCGGTGGAAGACTATTTGCTTGAGAGGTGTGTTTTCCATCACTGCTTGGATAAGAGATATTCCAAGACTCTTCTGTAATATGATAAACCTTTTTTTTTTTCAAACTCATATGTGCAAATACTCCAGTTTTAGAGCAGCATCTTTTCAGCTTAGTGGAAATGTGTGAATATCGCTGATGTGTCCTGGGGGTCCCCAGAGGGTCACATGATTCATTCTTTGGGTCAGTGTCAAAATTAGCTAATCTAGGATTGAACCTCAATATCATGTTAGTTTTTAGTCCCGACAGCCAATGAGTTTACTATTTGCTGAAGCCGAATTTTCCCGCGTGGCAAGAGAGAAAAAAATCCCAAGCATTGTATTTATTCCATGCTTGAGTCCAAAGGTAGTCAAGAGTTTTCCACTGCTGCCACCTCACTCAGGAGAAGTTACATATAGCAGTATATTCAGCAGTTTTAGTTGTTTTATGTTAAAAGGGGCTAATGCACCTCACTTGAGTCATTTCTTCTGTTGGCTTTATACTTTTGCTGACTTTGCTGAGGCATTAGTTTTCTGACTGCACACCAGCCTATTCAGTGGGAAGTATTAGAGGATTTCATTTGAGGAAAAACGAAATTTTGAACTGATGACCGACATTCTCCATGCTGTAATGTTGCAACAAGTGATGAAGATTCCTAATCAAGTCCAATCAGTATAATCAAACACAGCTGGACTCAAATAAAGATGTAGAAACATCTCAAGGATGATCAGAAGAAATGCACAGCCATTTTCAGGTCTCTCCAGAGATGCTCAATTGGGTTTAAGTCAGGGCTGTGGCTGGGCCTTTCAAGAACAGCCATGGAGTTGTTGTGAAACCACTCCCTTATTTTAGCTGTGTGCTTAGGGTCATTGTCTTGTTGGAAGGTGAACCTTCTGCCCAGTCTGAGGTCCTGAGCACTCTGGAGAAGGTTTTCGTCTAGGATATCCCTGTACTTGGCCGCATTCATCTTTCCCTCGATTGCAACCAGTCGTCCTGTCCCTGCAGCTGAAAAACACCCCCTCAGGTTTCTGTCCTGAGTTAAATACATGAGTGTCACAGCAAAGGGTCTGAATACTTATGACCATGTGATATTTCAGTTTTTCTTTTTTAATAAATCTGCAAAAAAGTCAACAATTCTGTGTTTTTCTGTCAATATGGGGTGCTGTGTGTACAGTAATGAGGAAAAAAAATCAACTTAAATTATTTTAGCAAATGGCTGCAATATAACAAAGAGTGAAAAATTTAAGGGGGTCTGAATACTTTCCGTACCTACTGTATGTGTGTGTGTGTGTGTGTGTGTGTGTGTGTGTGTGTGTGTGTGTGTATTGGGGGGGGTATTGTCTTTATATATTTTGTCTTTGAAAATATGTAAAGACAATAAGAAATGATTTTTTTTTAACTGCTTAAACTTTTAATGTGTTTTATTTAGTATTCAATTCAATTTTATTTATATAGCACCTTTTACAAAAAAGTTGTCTCTAGGTGCTTTACAGAGGTATGTGTGGATGAATGTGTGGATTTAGCATCCTGTGGCTTGAGGTGTGTCACTGGTCAACTGTAAGCCTGTGGACAACAGGCAACCCTGAGATATGAAGCCGAGTTTTATTCGGCAAATTTCTGAATGCTGAACTGTTCCGGCGATGTGCTCAGCTTAGCTTCCTGTCAGTTAAAGGGTTACAGCTGTCCAAAAATGTCTCTCTCCCTCCCTCTCTTTCCTCCCGCCAGGGGCTCAGTCTTAATGAAGCCATGTAAACATCCCTCTTATGGCTTCCAGCATTGTGTCACATGGTGTTACTGGTTTCCAGGAAGCAGCGTTAGACCAGAGAAGATTAGTACTGTGGATGACCAATGTTGTTGCTTCACCTTTGTTTTGGTTGTCTGGCAATGAGGAACGATGAGAGCTGGACTAGTGTTATGGTTTAGTTTTGCTGTCATATGGTCAACACATGTGCACTGTATTTCAGGCTGACTCTTCCTGCTTCAGTTTGGCTGATGAAAGGCACATTATGTCCTAACTCAGACATCCACATGCACTAAATTTGGCCACTGAATAATTAACGTTAATGCTTTTTTTTTTTTTTTTTTTTAAATCAGTACCTTTGTTCAGCAGCTTGGCTTTGTTTTCAAATTCAAATTGTGTGTTGCAGGAATTCAGGAAGGCACCGAGTGCACCAAGTGTAAAAATGACTGGGCATTGAGGGTGGCCATCGCCCTGCTGTATGTGCTCTGCACCCTCCTTACCATTGCTGTGGCTGTCCTGGGATATAAAGGTGAGTAAGGACTGATTGCTTCTTATAAATGCAATAACACATTTAGTGCATGCTTTACACTGTCATTATAAATCAATTGTACAATGAAGTTTGTATTTTCTGACTGACTTTTTTGCTGCATTTAACACTCAGTGTTGTGTTATGAATAGCTTGTTTTGCTTCTTTAGAAGGACCCCTGTGTTGTGATTAAATCCCATTTTAAGAGTTGTTTTATAATCAGTCGATAATCAATCGATTGATTATCGAGCGATATTCCACTGCAAACAAATAAAAGAATAGATATATATCAAGCAGCAGCATGTGCATTCCTGTAATCAGAAAGACTTCCCTTTGCTTTATAATCTAAATCAGTCAGGAGTGTTCTGAAATTCCAGTGTACAGTTCTGTGTGAACACAGAGTCCAGGTGACTGTGATGGCTGCTCGGCTCTAATGTCTACCAGATGACCATGCAGTTCTCATGTAGCTTAACAACCCGGAGATGATTTTATGGCCTGGTGGCCATTTGCTGTCTTGTGAACCACAGGTTACCTTAAAAAATAAATAAATAAATAAATAAATAAATAAGGCTGCAAAATATTTTCCAAATAAACGATGCACAGCAGGTCCTTCCCACTCCCAAAATTGTCTTATTTGTATCAAAGTTGTTTGCGCTCAGTGTGGTGTCTGCTTCTGCAGCATTGATCATTATTAATCTGCTCAGCCTTCTGTCGGGTCACTGTCTAATTCAAGCCCCAGCAATAAGCCTTTGCTTAAATTAGCAGCGTTATGTAACCTATCATGCCAGGATCGCAGGTGTGTCTCAGAATATCAAAACACTACACACAATTAGCACAACCGCACACACAATATGCAGAACACCTCAGATTCTGTGCAAAATGAAACACTCTTCTCAAAAATATATAAAATATATATATATATATATATAAAATATATAAAAAAATACACATTTATAAAAACCACAGCATGTTACCATATGAAACACACACTTTTCATGAAGCTTAAAGCTGTTTGAACCAGTTAAACACTGCTGTATATAACTTAAAACACTTTAAGCAATTCTACCTCTCAGTGATTAGATTGCTGTGATGAAGTACACAGAGAAATTGTAAATATACAACATAGTCAATCAAAACATAAAACAAGATTAGTGCTGCAGACTATTGAAAATATGATTTATTTCTCTTCATATAAAATCAGTCAATCCATGGTTCATGACATGATCAACTAGTGTTGCATGAATTTCATTTGTCAAATTTGGTCCTCTTCTTAGAGGACGTTCTCCTCTTGCTTCAGGTCTTCCTCTTCCTCTTCCTCTTTCCTGACCTCTACCTCCTACTTGTCCTCCACAGATTCCCCCTCTCACCCTCACTCTTCTTCCTCTGACTTCTTCCATTTTGATTGAAAGCAAGTGAACTCATCTGCTGTTCATTAACCGGAGAGAATGAAACACCACTCTCTAGTGGCGTAACTCTATATTACATATTTATTTTGTACTTGTTTACTTTATTATAAAGGTCATTGTGTCTTATTTATGTTTCTTGTAATCATTTATATACATTATAATGCCATCAGTGGTCCAGAGGATGGACAGTGTCACAGAGGGAATGCAGAGATATGGAGGCAAGATTAATGCTGTTGAGACAGACTTAAAGAAACTGGGTAAATTGCCTTTTGCAGAATATGATATCAAACAGTGAATTTGCTCACGCTGGCTTTGAAATTTAGATGTGTTTATTTTTAATTTCACAGATGACCAGGCTGGAGTCAAGTCAGTTAATGCCACCGGCGAAATCAAGACTTTCAGGTCAGATCTGGAGACGTTGCAACACCAGCTGACTGACATCTCCCTCAGGGTCACCAGAGACAGAGACATACTTCACAATATTCAGAACAGTGGTGAGGACATGAGGAACAGCCATGTCTCCGTTCAGAGTTTTTTGGAGAGCAGTGCTGCCTCGCTGCGTGGGGTCAACCAGACACTGGCCTCCTACAGCAGCGTAATTAACGAGCTCCAGACAGACACTGCGCGGCTGCAGTCTGAGATACAAGATCAGGTCAGAGTGCAGAGCCAGACGCAGGTGAGTGTCAATGCGCTGAACGTCACACAGTCCCAGCAGAGAAATGTGCTCGGCATGCTGCAGAAGACGGTATCGGACACAAGCCAGGTGGTGCAGAAGCTCCGGAACGAATATCAGGAACTGCAGCAGACGGCCAGGCAAAACTTGGCTGACAAAGAGTGGCTAAAGGAAAAGGTCCAAAACCTGCAGGTCATGGCAGCCAACAACTCGGCCTTGATCAGATTCAATGGAGAAGCTCTTGAGTCCTTAGGGTCTCAACTCGGCATGCTGGTCAACCAGATCCAGAACACCTCTGCCCTCACCGAGGGGCTGGAGCGGAGCCTGCGTGAGCTGATGGACCACCAGAGGGACCACGATAACATCACATCGTTGAAGTTTGATGACATGGAAGTGAGATTAGATAGACACGAGTATGACATGGATCGCGTGACTGGGAACATGAGCTTCTCCACGCAGGTCCTGGCCACCATTACCTCCGACCTGAACAGCCTGAGGTCCTGCGCAGAGACTGTGATGAGGCATTCGGACCTCTTGGTGGGGCTGAATGGCAGCATCACAGAGATCCAGGCAGACAGCAAAGATATGCGGACGCAGCAGGACGAGCTAACGGCCCGGCTGGACAAAGAGGTCAACGGCCTCTCAATGGTGATGGAGGAGATGAAGTTGGTGGACAGCGAACACTCGCAGCTCATCACCAACTTTACCATCCTGCAGGGTAAGACCAGAACACACGCAGAAAAGTTGAACTCACAGCCTTTTTGCTATGCGGCATTTCTGACCACTGCACCATGTCTGCCAACATGCAATAATGCTTTTTAAAATTATATTTAAGGTCCACCAGGTCCAAGAGGTCCAAAGGGCGATAAGGGTCTCCAAGGACCAGTTGGACTGATGGGACAAAGAGGTGAGAAAGGAGACAAAGGTTTGCTTGGGCCAGCTGGAGCTAAAGGAGAAAGAGGTCCTCTCGGACCACCAGGTTCACCAGGACCAAAAGGCACGTCAGGGCCACGGGGTTTTCCAGGGTCTAAAGGTTCAAGAGGTCTTGCAGGCCGTCCTGGAAGTCCTGGTGAAAAAGGGGACCCAGGTCTTCCCGGACTTCCTGGTAGGGATGGACAAGCAGGCTTACCAGGACCAGTGGGAGCACAGGGGCTGAGAGGACCAGCAGGACCTTCGGGATTAGACGGACCACGAGGTCTTCCTGGACCTATTGGTCTCCCCGGTCCTCCAGGGCTTCCGGGCATCCCTGCACCTCCCCCTGTTCCCACGTCTCAGGCTCCTAAACCCACAAAGCCATCAACTCCAGTAGCAGAGCCAACAGGCTCAGTGACTCAGAAGGTCCAAACCCCTGCTGTTATGACGCCAGCGCCTGGTGAGTTTCAACAACATCGCTCTTGAAGACAGAAAACTGATACACTCTAGTGGAGACCTATTATTTTGCCTGGAACTTCTTCCAGGTTGCCCCCCTGGGTTCAGGCGGTTCGGGGACAGCTGTTATTACTTCTCATCTGGACCTCAGAGGCTGAACTTTGAGGAGTCGCATCAGTTCTGCATCGGCGCGTCATCTCACCTGCTTATTATCAACAATTACGAGGAACAGGTAAATAAAAACAGAAAGGAAACTTTCATCGTTGCATTAAATTAGATTTAATCTGTTCTTTCATTTACAATAATTTCACTTCCTGAAACATATGTCGTGCTCGTCCCTCTGCAGCAATTTGTGAGAAACACAATTGCAGGAAAAGGTTATTTCTGGCTGGGACTTACCGACAAAGAGACAGAAAATGTCTGGAAATGGGTGGATGGCTCCGTGCCTGCATACACGTGAGTGAACCATCCATTAAATCGCAGAATTCAAATATCACCCGGATACGACCAGTCCCGTTGATGTCGCTGCCCTTTTAGGAACTGGAAACCCGGCCAGCCCGACAACTGGACCCATGGCCACGAAGAAGGTGAGGACTGCGCTGGCCTCATCCACAACGCTCACTGGAACGATTTCTACTGCACTGACCGCATCGGGTTCATCTGTGAACGCGTCGTTGATGGTCAGTACTTTCTGAATAGTGAATTAAGGATGCACATGTGTGATTTAACCACTCAGCGTTTAAGCAGATAATTCTTGCTCAAAAGCAGAAATAAATAACAGAATTACATTTTTTACAAACTCAGGTTATTGTACATACATTATTTTGTGGCAAATTTCATGTAAGAAAGGGTTAAATACACAATCCCATATGATCTTATATGATGTTTTATCTAATCTTCGCAGTGAAAGTCCCGGGTTTGTAGCGACCATGAAGGGCAGAAGATGCGAGGATGATGAAGGGCTTGACAAGGAGTTCTGAGCCTTTTTGAGGACTCTGATAAAGCCAGAAATTTGGACTGATCCTTGTCTTAAAGGCACTTTTCTCTTGCAGATCATGGACAGACGCAGTCCGCCATGGACAGGCGGAAGGGTGAGAATGTGGCCATTCATTCTGGGCGATACTCATTATTTTGTGACAGCCCTTGTGTTTTGCATATTTCACGAATGGACGTGAGAAGATGTGAGTCGACTCACCATGAGGGAATGAAGCTGTTTGTTGTTGGTTTTTAAGAAACTGTTGGTTTGTGGTTTGAATATTTGAAATATCAGTTAATAATTTGTGATTTTTGTTGCATTATGTACAACAATATTACATGACAAGTGATGTGTTTAGAATTTGCATAATAATTTTGTTGTTGTATAATTGATTTCAATAAACTTTTGTATCCTGGCTCATTATGATGTTAAACACCTTAATGGGTTCAACATACTGGCAGATGAATAAATTAATAGTTTTACAAAAGGAAATACTTTTCACATTATTTCTATTTTTGTCCATGTTGGCCTAGAGAGCCTTTTTCTGACCACTGTCTTGTTAAGGTTGTTTCAATATGCAGTGAGGGAACTGTGGGGGTTAAACACAGCAGTCTGCAGGGACAGGTGCACATCAGATGGAAAGGTGTGTGTGGCATCCCTGTCCTCAATGAGCCGATGCACAGACAGGTTTGACCTTGTAATGACAAAAGGTCGTGAATCAAGGGGGAAAAATGAACTGATTTACCATAGATTTAGATTTTCTCTATAGCAATGGAGTCTAACCAAGTTCATCAAATAATCTGCAAATGTTGTAAAAAAAAAAAGTGGGGGAGAGGGGTCAATATGTGGCAATAACACAGGAATCTCTGGCATAAAAAATGTATTTTTGTTAAGACATCTTGTAGAATTTGACTTTTTTTTTACAAAGCAATAGGCTAGTTTTGTTACTGTGAAAATTACAAATGTTAAAAAGTCTAAGAAATCATTGACACAGGACAGTTTGGAGGAATGAGGGATTCATGGGACAAGGGCCTCATATCTTAAAAGTTCTATTGTTCTCCTGTAAACATTTAAATATCTCTCCTCATGATAATTATCATATTTCCAGTTTTCACCAATTCCCTTTCATCAGTACATTCGGTTAATTAACTGTGACGTAAACTCAATGACATAATGTCACATGTTCACCGTCACCTGACAATGACATGTACCCTTTGTAATTTGTTGCTTATTTTTCTCCAGATTTCAGACAGTACAGCCGCATAAGCATTGATTATTGAGCCTGTGCGTGTTTGTTCTGGGTTCTCCGACCACAGCGGGGACGTGTGCGCGTATTACCCAGAATGCCTCGTTTGTTGCCGTCGAGCGGAGGAATGACTGTGTAGATTCAGCCTTGGCATCCGCGGAGCTGTCGTTACTATGCACTTTTATTTCAAAATATAAGACACAGAGAGAAAGAGAATAACAGGGGAAGGTGAGACCTGTCGCTGCCGGCACCCGAGCAATGCCTCTCTTTACGACAAACCCATTTGACCAAGATGTTGGTGAGTTAACGTGACTGGAGGCTATTTTAGCAAGCCAGCTAAACTAGCTTCAGTCATCCAGTTTTGTTTGTGTTCTCCAAATGTCTCTGTCCTCACTCCTAGTGTGCAGCTCCATGGTGACATTATCTTGGGACCCTTTGCCAGACTTTTGCACAACCAAAATCTACCTTTTGATTTTTTAATGTACTTGCTGTATTTAGAGCACACTGGCTATCTAGCCTGTAGGGATTTTATTAAACCTAGCTGCAGCTATTGTGATATTTACGTCGACAAGATGCGGAACAAGCTGAGTTGTAAAGACGCAGCGATATTTAATAACACAAAAACTCTGTTGTAAGTGATGTTTTATGTAGAGGTAGGTAATTTGTTTAGGTCATTTATTGCTAAAATGCATTATTTCAAAGTAGCGACTAGCGTTGCCTCCCCGCATCCATTCAATGTCAACATTTTCACGATGCTGCGAGCGAAATATGACAGGATGGCATCCAAAACCTCTAAGTCACGTTGTTTTACCTTCTTTTCCTCCTGTTTGTTTCATGTTGGTCAAAGTACACGAATAGCTCATTGGACAATACTACGTATCTAGGACAAACTAGCAGGAAAGGCTAGTTGTTAGTCTATGAATTAATTATGTATGATTTCATGATCGTCATGTGCAAATGCAATGCGCTAATGTTTTATGAGGAATATGCTATATTCCGCTTAATGACTGTTGTTTGTCTGCTTTCAGTTGTTGCCGATTATATCTAAAGTATAGCTCATATTCTCAGTTAATCAAATAAATCAGTAGTCTGACGTAATGGTCTGTTTAAATAAGATTGAAATAGATTTACCTCATGATATTGATGTTGGATTATGTGAATTGTGGTTGGTAACAAACAGTGTTTATAATATGTGCAAAAGTCAACATAATGGATGAATAAATTAATATCTCAGCCAATCTCGTACAAAACAAACCAGTTATGAAGAGCTTGGCTTTCTTGGAGTTCTGGATGTTGGTCTCACCAACCGACACGAGGCACAAAGAATAAAATGTCCTTCAAACATCACATTTGTCAACATGTTTGAGTCATGCTGCTTCTTTGTTGACACGTTGGGAGGATCGTATTCTGTAACTGTTCTGCTGGTTCCTGCAGAGAAAGCAACCAGTGAGATGAACACAGCTGAGGACTGGGGTCTCATCCTGGACATATGTGATAAGATTGGGCAGTCACGCTCTGGGTAGGTTCACCATCTTTAAAAAAAAAAAACAACAACACGTGAATGAATGAACTGTTCAGTTATCTTCGTCCTTTTTGCTCTTTTTGATGAATACAATGCTGCTCCAGGCCGAAAGAATGTCTCCGCTCTATCATGAGACGAGTGAACCACAAGGATCCCCATGTGGCTATGCAGGCCCTGACAGTAAGCAGAACACAATCTGATCTGAGTGTTGATGGTGATGTTGTATATTCCTATGTCATGTGCCCTTAATTAACCCCTAAGATATAATTTTCTCTCCACATACGCGGTGATCAGCCCCGTCGTGTCTAATGAAGCGTTTCTACTGACGTGTTCACAGCTCCTTGGGGCGTGCGTCTCAAACTGTGGGAAGATATTCCACCTGGAGGTGTGTTCCAGGGAGTTCGCCAGCGAAGTCAGTAATGTCTTAAACAAGGTAAATGATGTTGGTTTGTTCACGCAAGGCTTGTATTACGCTAGATCCTGTTTCTCCTGATGTATATATTTTTGAACGGTTATCTTCAGGGTCACCCGAAAGTGTGTGAGAAGCTAAAAGCCCTGATGGTGGAGTGGGCGGAGGACTTCCGCAACGACCCCCAACTCAGTCTGATCTCAGCTATGATCAAGAATTTACGCGAACAGGGCGTCACATTCCCTGCTGTGGGATCACAGGTGGGTTTGCATGTTAACTGTTACATCGTCGCACCGTACCTATATCAGATTTGGACTGACTGACTTTTTTTTTCCTGTTTTTGTTATTCAATTGGTAACTTGTCAGACAGAAACATTTTGAAAACAAGTGCCGTTTACACAAGAACTTACTGAGAAGACAAGAACTCATTGAATAGGATGTAGTTTCCATGTCAGGCCACTAGTTGGGATTGTGTTTTTTATGACGAAAGAGCACATGGACGTGAGAGAAATGTACCGTTTTCCTCTGGGAAGGGTCTTATGTGCACAAAGCCTGGTGTTTGCATTGTTAGCATCAGATTGAATTGAAGGTTTTATTTAAAAAATAAGACTTTGGCATTTCCTCGTTGCTCTCTCTTCACATCAGTAAGCGATAACGTTTCATTTGCCAAGGCTGCGGAGCAGGCGAAAGCAAGCCCGGCTTTGGTGGCGAAGGATCCTTCCACCTCGACAAACAAAAAAGAGGAGGAAGATTTGGCCAAAGGTAAAGAGTTTTTGTCCATGTGGCTCGATGTTTACGTCACCTAAATCAATGCAAGACTCTACAGCTGCTGGCCATTGAAGGACCGTTGAGAAGACCTCACGGTTTCAACTTCCTCGTGGCATCTTTTTGCGCGCAGCTATCGAGCTCTCGCTGAAAGAGCAGCGTCAGCAGCCCCAGACCTCCCTATCCAGCCTCTACCCCAGCGCCTCCAGCCTGTTGTCTTCACACAAGTCTGATGGCAGGAAAGTCCGCGCCATCTACGACTTTGAAGCTGCCGAGGACAACGAGCTCACTTTCAAGTCAGGAGAGATCATCACCATCTTGGACGACAGGTGACTTTACAGTTTACCCACCAAGCATGAGCTGATGTGAATATTTATACCGAGACTGTGGTGAGTAGAAATATCGATGAGGGAGGGAGAGGGAGAGGGAGAGGGAGAGGGAGAGGGAGAGGGAGAGAGAGGGAGAGAGAGAGAGAGAGAGAGAGAGAGAGTCCTGCTTGTTTATAAAAAATCCATCCATCCATCTTCCTCCGCTAATCCGGGGTCGGGTCGCGGGGGTAGCAGCCTAAGCAGGGAAGCCCAGACTTCCCTCTCCCCAGCTACTTCGTCCAGCTCTTCCGGGGGGATCCCGAGACGTTCCCAGGCCAGCCGAGAGACATAGTCCCTCCAGCGTGTCCTGGGTCTTCCCGGGGGCCTTTATAAAAAATGTTTTTTTTTTATCTCAGTGACCCAAACTGGTGGAAGGGGGAAACATACCAAGGAGTCGGACTGTTTCCCTCCAACTTTGTCACAGCTGATCTCACTGCAGAGCCTGAGATGAGTGAGTACACACACACACGCGCAGGCGCACAAAGTCAATTATAGCCCACTCATATACACGAGCAACATTGCTAATCTATATTGTATAATACCGATCCTGAGATTTGAAATAAAAAATAACAGGGAGGGTTTAATAGAAACAAATGGTAGACTAAACATCATTTCAGCGTGGGATGGGCTGGTGACCTGTCTAGGGTGTATTCATGCTTCTCAAGAAGCAAGACTCAAGCAGCCCCCAGTGACTCTAATTAGGATTAAAAGGATGTTCTTAATTTAACTGACTTTGTTAGCGTTTATGTCCTCTGTGTTTAACTCTGCTGTGGCTGTATCTGCTCTTACTTGGGAATTTGCAGTAAAAACAGAAAAAAAGACAGTTCAGTTCAGCGAGGATGTCCAGGTGGAGACCATAGAGCCTGAACAAGAACCCGTCTTTATCGATGAGGTATTCTCCTTTTTTTTTTTATTTATATGTGTGAGTGTGTATGTATATATATATGTACATATATATGTATAATGTATTAATGTAATGTAGTAACATATAAAATGTATTTATCTATATTTGAAGATGTATATAATGATCAACCTTTCAGGACAAAATGGACCAACTGCTTCAGATGATCCAGAGTGCAGATCCCACAGACAACCAGTCAGACAGCGTTGAGTTACTGCAGCTGGAAGGTAAAGCGATTCCTGTCTGTATACGATACTTTAATGTCCCGATCATGTTTTTATCCTCCTCCAAAGCTTACACCAAGTCCTGTTACTGTGTTTGCCTCTGTGACCTCATCATATTGTGTTTTTGACCCCACCAGGTGCCTGCAATCAGATGGGCCCCCTCATTGACCAGAAGTTGGAGGACATCGACAGGTACGTCATGAAGCCGGGAACTGTCGCGCCTGTGGCGTTCGCTAATCTGTTGTTGGACGTGTGCAGGAAGCACTCGGAGCTGTCCGAGCTCAACGTGAAGGTGATGGAGGCTCTCTCTCTGTATGCCAAACTGATGAATGAAGATCCGGTCTACGCCATGTACGCTAAGCTGCAGAGCCAGCAGTACTACATGCAGCAACCCGGCAGTGCAACTCAACCGGTACAGACGAACGCCCATACATGACATTTTATACAATTCAATATTAAACATCTAAGTTTATTATCATGGTCCATGGTGCCTGTGTCATGATTCATAGATAGGTTCAGTACGTTTTTGGTATTTATACATTCAGAAAAATATTTTAAAAACCTATTAGGGTTTGTTCTGTTTGATGTTTTGCCTTTTTTTTTTTAAAGTGGCGTTCATCAGCTGCTCTCTGTCCGCAGGTGTACCCGGGTCAGCCCACGTCAGGGTTGTATGCCGTGAGTGGCACTGCTGTGCAGGGTTATGTCCCTATTGAGCAGCTTCCTGCTGCACCTCCTGTCCCTGGTCAGCCAGCCCCTGGGTGAGATTAACACTCTGTCTAGCTCACGTTTAGAGTCAGTAGTATAGTGGGACTGCAACTTTGACACCAGGCTCTGGAGTTTGTGATTATTTTTGCTTTCGTCTGTTACCCTAATATAAGAACAAAGCTTTTCTCTTGCTGTGGGGTTGGAACATCTTTTCGCTCTTCTCCATAGCGATGTTCATATGTACATGGGCCAGCCTTCAGTCTACACTGCAGCTCCAGGAACCATGGCCCCGGCTGACGTTCAGTCCTACCAGAACCCCAGCAGCACCTCTGGAGCCGTCCCAGGCACAACTTCATCAGGCATGATGCAGATGGCCACCTACAGCGCCCCCTCTGGCACGAGCATAGCACCTTCCTCAGACGCCCTCCAGGCTCCGTACTCTGAGAAAGCCTTGCTATAGGGCCCCCTGCATAACCTCCACCAGACTTGATCAAATAGAGCTTGTACATCATTTCTTATATTAATGATTAGATTTATTACAACACGGAAGAAAAATTTCGATACGGTAGTGTTGACTAACCTAGATCTAAATAGATATTGACGTCGGATGTAGAAATGATCAAAACACAACACTCAAACTCCGAATGACACTTTTAGGGACTGTATTTAATAAATTATTATTCTGCATCAACACTTCATGTCTTCACTCAGATGTGGAGATTTTGAAGAGCTTTCAGTTGCACTTTGATCGTCAGTTTTTTCCTCCATAATTTTAAAGACAGATCACCTACAAATCTGGAACTGCTAGTAATGTCTGCAGTTTGATTCCTTTTCATGATGGAACAACTAAATCAACAGTTAATTTAATAATTTTCTCCTTATATTTTCCAATTCTGTACTTTTTAAATGATTCACTATGAAGTTCTTTGGAAAAACGAATCTCATTTTAGAGGGAATCCCTCATTAATATTTAACTGAACAAGCAGAATTCCAAGTAAATATGAATGCATTTACTATTGAACTACAGTGTTAGCATTAACTTGCGACTTTATAAGTTAAATTACAGTAATGGCAATTTCCAATAAATTCCAAATTTACCAGAAAACTCCCAAGAAGATTAAGTTCCACTTTTGTAGTATGTTAGCAAAACTAAAACAGTAGTCTCAAGGAATCAACATGTACTGTATATATGTGCAGTTGCTGTTTGTTTGAGTGTAAAACTGCCCCTCTTTCACACTGATCAACATGCACACATCATACTCAGTACAGACATGGGCACACAAACTAATAGATTTATATCAGTTGTTTAACATACTATCAGTCCAATGTGACTACATGCTAACATAGAGGTGAAGAAATGCATCGTCCTCAAAAGCGCAAAAATGGAATCCAGAAAAATGCCATTCTGAGAAGCAACAGCACCCCCGTTAAGACACTTTTAAAGTAAAAGATGTGTGTGTAAATACTGTACCGAACTAGTGGTAGGGCTGCGCGATGACCTCATGGGACAGCTGTCTGTTAGCACCGCCCCTGACCCCACCCCCCTGAATTAAAGGTGTAAAAGCCAAAGACAAGAAACTAGCAAACAAACCAGGAATTCATCATTTTATAACGGAGCTCTTACTGCCCAGCAGTTGTGCTAACAGCTTACAGATCAGGCTTATGACCAACCCCCCCTCCCCCATGACCCACAGTAACTTCAAACTTTCTAGTGGTGCAAAACACTTTTTTTTTTTTTTTTCCTTTTGTTTTAATTTATGTTTTGTTAATTGCTATTCTATTTGAAAGTGCAGCAGTGCAGGATGTATGTATTCAGTGAAGGGCAGAGCGTGGGGCGCTCTGCCAGTCTTAGTAGTATATTTAAATGGCTAAACGAGAACGTGGACGTTTCTCTCCGTGTTTGGCACATTCTTGTTGTACTGTAGAGATAATGTGAAAAACACAAGCAACCTCCCACCGCATTTCAGGCCTGTCTAAACACTAAAACGTTGAGAGTCCCTGGATTTCCAGATCCTCCAGTCACTTCTTTGACACAGGCGTCATCAAGCTATCAGTTGCAGTGACTCATAGAGGCTTTTCTGATCAGTCCCGTGTCATACCTCACCTTTTCCACCTGTTTAGGATCATTGAGGACGAGCTACAAAACAAATGTGTAATTAATTAGTGAAAGAATCAAAAAAACAAATTTTCTATTTGTGTAGGTCTGATGTTCATGTTGAGTTCATTATTTTCTCTGCCGTGGCATATTCAAACCCAAACAAATCCTGTTTTGTGTCAGCCTCTTTATGGGAGAAAATGGTGTTAATCAAAGTGGAATGAAAATATCAGATGTTGGAGATTATTCTGGGACTG
The DNA here is from genome assembly GCA_015343265.1 of Pao palembangensis. Taxonomy (NCBI): domain Eukaryota; kingdom Metazoa; phylum Chordata; class Actinopteri; order Tetraodontiformes; family Tetraodontidae; genus Pao; species Pao palembangensis. Next base: position 10,679,909 of record CM027093.1, read on the forward strand.
AATAAAAAAGCCAGTTGATTCTCATCCAGTTGGAACATCTTGTTGCATTGCTGCAGCCCTGATGTGACTTTATTGGGATTGAGATGTTGCCTGATTTTTTTTTTTTATGATATAAACTTCATCATTGTAATGTTTCTGTCTAATATTGTACCCTGCTGTTTGTATGTATTCTTTTAATCATACTTATTGATTGGGATTCACAATAAAACCAGGCCAAATGTACAGGTTCAAATGAAATACAGGCTTGTTTTTAGACATCATAGTTACAGTTCATTTAAAAAAAGAACCTGGAGGACCTTTTACGAAAAGAAAATGTAGATATTTTCACATCATTTATAAAATATTCACAATTATCAGCTCATGTCAAAATGATTTATTCCACCATCTGCCAGGCGATATAATTAACTAATATCCAATTATTTTTATTACAGTGTAATACTACCATTGATTCAAGAAAGTAGGTCTCTAACATAAATGTTATGTAAAACAATACTCAATCCTGGCTCTTATATGATATAAATATAAAAAATATATGGCCACCATAAATGGGTTATTACTGCAATCAAGTGCCCTGCAAGGTCAAATGCAACCGGGCCTTCTCTTTCTCGCCCCTAGATGGGGATATTTGCGTGTGAAGTATGTAAATTCTGTGTTATAGAAGCTTTATTTGCCTAATGTCTCTGCTCAGTCGTTCAATTCTCTGAAATTTTGCCATAATATATTTTTATTCTTGAATTTGTGGAGTAAGAGTCATTCTCTGTCAGGCAATAAAGAGGTGAGCGTGACCAGCTCATTACTTTAGCAATAAAAAAAGAAAGAAAAAAAAAAGAATAGAGCCTCCAGTGCGGCGTAAGCAGTGTGCAGAGTCCAACAACTTCGATGAGCTGTTTTCTTTTTCCTTCTGGGAAATGACCATCAAAGAGTTGGAGTCCCAGCTAAGGGTAGCCGCAGGTGTTCAGAGAACATGGCCTCTGGCAAGACGGTCAAACTGGTCGTGTACGAGCTTCTGCAGTTTGCAGCCCTCACTGTACCCATCTTTGTTGTCATGGAAAGGTTTGGCAGAGTTATCCGTGAGGTGAGAGGTGGGGATCACACGGCTTACTGGTTGGTGGTGGCTGTCTCCTTCGCCTATGTGACTTCTGTGACTCTGCTGGTGTGGGTTCCTGTCAAATACCTGATCTTGAAGAGGAGGAGATCCATCTTGGAGATCACACAGTGGTGAGTACCACCTTAAAAAGGAATAGTGATGGAAAAAAAAGTCATGAGGAACATAAGATGTATGAAAAAAAGGATACCAAATTTACATTGATTAATGAGGTCTCTGTGACATCTGTCTGTTGCAGGAGACCTACAGTGCTAGCCTACGTCATCCTGTGCACGTTTCCCTGCTTTGCTGTTTTGACGGTCAGCTCCAAGGTAACGTCATCGACAACGACTGGCCCCTAAAGCACCTTTTGCTGAGTGGCTCCACAATGGGGGTCCTCGAACAGGCATTTCTGTTGTTCGCTGTCTGTTTCAGGCACCAGCTCATTTTATGTTCTCCCCTTTGACGCATTAAAGAATAAGTTCAGAGCGTTGCAATTACTCACTGAGTGATGGTGGACATGGCTCATTGCACCGCAAAGAGAGACAAAGATCCACTCTCAAGAGTCGGCTTTGTCGGGGAAGAGCCTGAATGTTTGCACACCCTAAAACGAGGGGGGACTTTAGCACGGTGACACCAGTAAGAATAAGAAAGAAGATATATGTCTGCAGTCACAAGACTGAAGTGTCGTTCTGGGTGTTCAGTAACCTGCAGTGAATGCAGCAGGTTGGACATTAACCCAGACTTTAACCCCCTCTGACGGGTTGTACGTTTTTCATTTTATCGTTTCGTGAGCCGGGACATTAATCACAAAAGGGTCAGCCAGCAACGGCGGCATGTCTGCAAGGTGATTGATACCAACATTGGTCTCCTCATCTGGTTGTGCTGCAGGTGCAGGTGGACGTAGGAGTGAGGCTCGACCATTTCAGCGAGCTGCCCGTTTCCCTGGTGTTGGTCTCCCTCGTATGTGTGGATGTCATTGAGAGAATTCGCCTCTGCAGGCTGATTGGACACTGTAAGTCCTGAAGCCATTTTTTTTATTTTAATTTCTCCTCGATTTGCAGTGGACATGGTAAGTATGGAAGGTTGTCTTGGTGCATCAGGACTATTTTTTAGCCATTACTGAAGTTGACTCAAACGTGATTTTATGTCAGGTTAAAACGTCTGCCGTACCGGTCTTTTCTTTTTCCCGAAGGCCCAACTGATCTCCTGACAGTAACCTGCTAGGTCATTTGATATCATTTCATCTAAATCGTACATATGTGTATGTCGTCTTCTGCAGCAGACAGCCTGGATCCATACTTTGACATGACGGGCCGTGTCCTCACACGCCTGCAGCATGTGACCACCGTGACCAGGCAGGCGAGTGTGACCTCAGAGGTCAGGAACGATGCCCCTGCAGATCAGCACCGAGACTCAGTCGCCTCGGCCGCTCCCAGTTTGCGAGCAGCCAGCACCACCTATCTGTACTCCCCGTCTTTGCACCTTCATCCGCAATCCCACTCTGGGCGTCTGGGATTCCTCTGGAGGAAGGATGCTAGGGCGGAGGCATTTGTGGAGAGCTTCATGTTCTGGTTGGATACAGTGGAAATGGTTAGGGTGGCAGGGGAACCTTCAATCTTCTACTCGGCCTGGGTGTTCCCGGTCTACATCTCCTCCTTCCTGTCCACTCTGCGGGCAGCCATCACTCCCAACAACCCTCTGTTATCCTCCGCAGGCTTCGCTCTACAGGACGCCCCGTTCTTTATTCTCCGGGTCGCCCTCATCGCCATGTTCGGTTACGTGACTCCTGTCCTCTACCCTCTGAAGAACGCGCTTGTCAGTTTCACTTTTTTCTACTTTACTTTTCTGGCCAGACTCAAGATTTTCAGGCGACACAGCCTGTTCTGAGGAGGACTGAGGTGTTCTGTCTGACTGATCTTTGATTATTGATGATATTGGGATTCAGTGAGGCCGTTTATTCATCATCATCATCACTACATTTGATATGATTGAAAAATATCATGTACAGAAAGTCAGCCATTCTCATTTTCATGTATTTATTGACATTGATATCTGTATTTACTACATTTTACATGTTTCTTTTTGTAACACTGAAATGAAAGAGCCCTGAAACAATTTTGTTGAAACACTTATATTTGATACCATTCAATAAATATTAAAAAAAACAGCCAGCTACCAATTCATTTAATTTTTCCCAAAACCTGCCTGTGAAGTCAAATTAAAGTAATACATTTTTACTGTGACTCCTTTTGCTCTGCTTACTCACTTTTTCAAACGTATTCAAATTCCTAAGATATTATTTTTCACTACATTTATTACACTTGGTGTGTCTCTTCTGAATATTCTACAGATGAAGAAATCTGTTCATGATGCAAATGATCAGCAGTGAGTGCTTTTGTTTAGTTTAGTCCAACTTTCCGATGTGTTTCTTGCACAGAAAAAACTCTTTCTTGTCAGATTATTTTAACAGATTTCGATTTTTTGTTTTTACTTATTCTGGTAATCTGTGTGGTTGTTTTCACTGCACAACAAAGTCAGACGACTGTTGTAGTCCTTTAGCTTCATAAAACTTTACTCGAGTCTCTTAAACTTTTCAGAAATCTGTTCTAACACAGAGACAGACAAGCACTCACACATATGGTCAATTTAGATTGCTCAATTCACCTAACAAGCATGTTTTTGGACTGTGGGAGGAAACTGGAGTACCCGGAGAAAACCCACACATGCATAGGGAGAACATGTAAACTCCACACAGAAAGGCCAGAGCCAAGATTTGAACCCCGAACCTTCTTGCTGTGAGGCAACAGTGCTAACCACTGCACCACCGTGCCGCCCTGTTCCGTTGTGTCTCCTGCATACATGTTTCCAAATGTATTTTTAAGACACCGACCCAAAATCTTGGAGTCCTGGATTTTGCCCTTATCAAAAATACTCAAAAGATCCTGAAATCCTTCATCCATCCACTTCTTGCATCTTCTGTCGTCCCTTTTCCGGAGGATAAAAAAAAGACACAAACAAAGTGAATCTTGTAAAAGAAATAAAGGCTGTAAGTGTGTTCCACCAGTGTGCAGCCCTGCCTCTTGGCAAGCCTGGGGAACCTGGAAAGTCCTGCATCCCACTAGTTGTTTGTTTCAGGTAGCTGGACGTTTTTTTCCTGGGTATCTTCAAATCAAATGTTCAGGCTAGGAAAGACCTATGTAATAAAAGCCTTCCTAGGTTTGACTTACACTTGTGTGTAATTGAGTTTGTGTTAGGAGAAGTTGGAAAGATACACTTTATAACTCTCAGACCGCTTAACCTCTTCCTTTTCCTCCCCCTCCTCCTCCTCCTGTTCGTCCCAACAGTCAGGTCTGGATGGGCGTTCACCCCCTCCTCACCAGAATCTAATGATGACACACTGAATCTTTTCCAGCAGCATGGGAAGATTTAAAACTCCTGACTGGACCTGAGCCCACTACTCCTCAACCTGTAAGACCTTCACCATCTTAACTGCTCAGTTAAAAAACAAACTCCTCTCATCTAGAATGGTGTGCTTCTAAAGAAAAATCACACGTTCTTAAGGACTTCCATTTAACCAACGTTCTCAAACAAACAGTAAATTACACTTGACTCTAAATGTCTTCTATGAACCTCTACCCTCATACAAAGCATGAATTCTGCTTATTTTTGTCCAACGAATGTCAATATGTTTTTACTTTCATTCAGCTTTGCATTTAGCTTGTACATTTATGCAATTTATGGAATAACTTTGAACCTCTCCTCACCTCCCATGAGGGAAGGGAGAAGGAAAGAGATGAAGGAAGAGAGCGAGCAGGTGGCATGGACGGAAATGAAGAAAATTAGTCACAAGCGGGAGCGTGTTGGAGGGGAGTGCAGAGATGAGGGAGTGTTGCTGTCGAGGAGGTTGGGCAGAGGCTTTTTTACTCAGAGAGGCTGGAGGCGCATTTGAATTCAGGCTGTGTGTCTCCTGCGCTAGCTGAATGTTACCTGCTGTAGCATGGCAACAGGGGAAGGAAGAGAGAGAGAGAGAGAGAGCAGCTGCAGTCTACACAAACACACACACATGCACACACATACAGATACACTGTCCCAACAGGAGTGCAAAGGGTGACTCAGGTAAGCAGGACTGGTCCTGATGAGAGAGGATGCTCATGAGAGAGAGACATTTGGATGAAGCGAGAGAGAGAGACATTATCGGAGGAGGAGCCACAGATCCCTGGGAGTGTGACGAGGAAGAAAAGAGGAACTGAAAAAAAAAAAAAAAAAAAAAAAAACAGAATCTCCATAGCTGGACTCCTGGGGTGGGCTTAAGAAGCAGGGTTAGATAGGGATACAGTCGAGAAGGATGTGAAATGATGCCAGAGCTCCGTTTGGAGGAATCTGATCGAGAACGGTGCAAAGCGCACGACAAGGACCATCACAGTTGGTTTGAGTTTGCAGCGTGATGCTGGGGGAGACCGGAGGATGAAGTGGGTAAAATAAGCCTGGGAGGACGGCCAAACCACCTGTCCTCCTCAGAGGGGTTAACCAAGAACGCGCTGGAGCTTAACAACCATCAGCGAGTCAGACCAATTCTCCCAGCACGAGCCACTGGTTTTGGAATCCCCGCTGAGCACCGGACTTTGAGTTGCCTTCGACGTCAGTATGGCTCAAACTCACCGGTGGGCAGAAGTTACGAAAGGGTCCACCTGCTGATCACCTCTGACATCGCCGAAAGTGAGGGGTTCGTCTCCGTCTTAGTCTCAGCAGAGGAATATCGGCTGAGCCATGAGGACCCTGATTCTGGCCTGAGACCACCCACCTCTGAGGCTCTGAAAGCCTGTCCCCACTTCCTCTTCCCCCAACTGGATGTCTTGATGTATTGCTGTGGGCTGGGCCACTGGCGGAGAGTGCAGTCCACCTATGTAAGTGACAGAACCGTTGCCAGGGCTGTCCGTCATTGTATTTTCAGTGCCATAGCAACAGCAGTGTAGTGGATGAAAGGGGGAGTGATTCCCATCCCTCCTCCTTCTGGTATGCTTGGTCTTTAGAGCCTGTAGAACGTTGCCAAATTTATAACCAGATTTTCATGTGGAACAGGCTTACCATCTGCTTTTAGCAGGCAGTCACAGATTATCTGCAACACTGCAGGCAGCTCACCTCTGCTGAAGACACAGAAGCGCACCTAAAGGAGAGCGAAGTCAGTGCCGTGAATGAAAATGATGATATTCCTGTAAAAAAGTAGTTTCTCTTTTTGTGCAGTCAAACAGAGTTTAAATCAATGTGTGCCAATTCCAGAAAAAAGTACTTTTTTGGCTGAGAAGGTGAGCTGAGTTACATCCTGATGTATTTATGCTGGTTTTCAGTGGATAATTCTATAAATCACCAATAAATTCTATGTGGCTAATTGGGGACCGTTCGTGTACGTTCACAGGCTTTTGCATGCTTTTGAACATGCATACTAATTATATTTAAACAGTTTTTATTAATTAAAAAAACAGTCAAGCATTTTGAATTTGTTATGGATGTAGATCAGCCTCTTAGTCACTGTATGGCTTAAGAAAATGTAAAGACATGTAAAGACTGTGTTTCTCCAGGTGTGGTATTTGTTGGCACAGAACATGGCTGGATTAATTTAAGTGCTCGTCTGGGTCTGAGAAAGAAACACGTTTGCTGGTGTCTTTGTGGCGTGTGTGTGTGTGTGTGTGTGTGTGTGTGTGTGTGTGTGTGGTTACAAGGTGAAGGATAAGATGCACTGATCAAGTGTTCTGCAGCAAGTACAACATATCGAACTGACACGCTGAGAGTACTTGAAAGATTTAATATGTAGTCATGCTTTTCAGTCATGTTCCTCAAAGTTAGTTCACTTACCTGCTTATGTATTTATTTATTTATTTATTTTTTTGTCAATTTGAGTGATTTTTTTTTTACACCATTGTGGGATTGCTTCCCTCCTGCATACTTCTGTCAAGGTGAATTTTCCAAGACCGTACACAGCTGACATTGATTTTTCACGCAGAATCAATGGTAAACATGCTGCAAGCCCAATATTGACCAATCTCCACAGTTATTTCCAGAGGCGATGGGGATGGTGGATCACCGCAGGTGGGAACACACCGACCGAGGGGGGTGGGGGCTTGGGGGGGAGGGGGCTCACAGATGAAGCAGTATATTCATGAAGAGGCGCGTATTAAAATTGAAATCCAGATTTGTGATTGGGAGAGAGAACACATTCCTCTATCTGTAATACCATCAATCTCTCATTCTGTGTCTCTGGCTGGTTGCTTTCGAGGGGCTTAACGGCGTGATTACAACCACGCACACAAACAGAACAACCTGAACATAAAGTCTGATAAATGACAAAGTTTTTTTTTTTTTGTTTTTTTTTGGTAATTCCCTGAGTTCTGTCTCCGTGTGTACTGTTGCTCCACAGAAATATTCGGTGTTTTCCTCGACATGTGGCATCTGTGTTTTTAATCTCGTGATCAGCAACTTCAGTGACTCTCTCAGGGTGTTGGTCTTCCCACCATTGTCCCTCATTTATTCTGGCACACAATTCTCCTCTCAGACAGCCATTCTTTCCTCATCCCCATCGTCTCCTCTCCCAGATGTTGGGAGGACAGGATTGGCCGATGGGTGGCCCCAGCCTCAGGCATCATGGAGGAGGGGAAGCGGCCAGATGTTTGCTTGCATATCCATGCTGTCTTTTGTGAGCCGGAAAGCAACGTGTGGCGGCTGAGAGGAGGACTCAGGTGAGGAGGGAGGCTTTCGGGATACGTTTCTGCCGCCGAACGCCTCCTCCAACTGCTTAGGATCATGCTTGTACGGGGGTGACACTCCAGGCTGGTGCCGATCTGATGGTGAAGACTGCTGGCGCAGGAGGGAAAGTGGTGGAGAACGACAGATGAAGATCTCCACCTGTGTGCGGGGGGACCGCTGTTGCCAAGGTTGGTGCTGAGAGTTCACGGGGTCGGGCCTTTTGGCCTCTCTGCCTGCCGGCCATGTCAAAAGTGCACAAAAAAAAAAGTCTCCTGGGTGAGTACTGCTTCTGCGGGGACAGGGGGAAGAGGTCAGAGGAAGGCGACCTTAATGTGGCGTTTCGGTTACTTTTAATACGTTAATTCCATTTAACATTTAATGGTCTTTTCATCTGCACATGTGCATTTATGTGCAAGACAGCTGCTGAGCACCCAAAGTATCCTGCTATCACTTGTCTTATCCCAGCCTGCCCAGCCAGCTCAGACAACATCACAAAATGCACCAGGCAAGCCAATGGTGCTCAGGCTCAAACAGCTGTTAGGAAGAGTAAGAGGAGAGAACGCGTGCTCCGGTTGACCGTTGCTCTATATAAAACATGCAATAGCGCAGACATGCCGCGGTTACATGGACCCTGCAGATGGGCCTGGTAGAAGACTGTTGCTGTATGTTTGCGTGGCACTGCTGGGCCTGTTCTCTCTCTCTCTCTCTCTCTCTCTCACACACACACACACACACACACACACTGTGTAAGAAGCTTAGGGACAGATGTTTGTTTATGTCCGTGAAAGAGCACATGTGCACATGGACACGTGTGCTGTGTGAGCACGGGGACACATAAGGTGAAGCGAAAGAACAAGAAGGTATTTAAATACAGCATCGTTTTTGATGGTAGGCTCATCTACAGACATTGCTGTTTCTCTTTCCTCCATCTTTAATTGTCGTGTTGCCCCCGCATGTCCCGCCATAGGCGGGACACACACACGCACACACACACACACACACACACACACACATGACAATCCAGATATGTATGTGCTTGATCCAGAGGTCAGTGTCACAGCACAGCTGATGGCGTGATTCTGCACTCGGTTATGTAATGCTCTTATCTGTGTGCCCCGCCACCCAAAGCTCCCCTCTGGAGGTTTTGGAAACTAAAGGTTACCGTCCATCTGCCAACGTTGTCCGTGTAATTGCATTTGTAAGCAACACGTTGATGTTGGAGTTGTGCAGAGCACAGGAAGTAGGAGCACATGTTTGAATGTGTGTTTAAACTGAACTGTGAGAATAGTTGAAGAAGAATCCTGGAGAGAGATCATCAGTGTTGACCCTGGTTATGTCTCAAAGTGGCTTTCTAAAGCTGCAAAGCAAAGATTTAGGGATGGTCAATCTGTCCATGGGCCGGAGTGATGCTGATTCTACTGTGTTTTGTTGCTGCTTGGCAAAAACCAAGCCTGAATTGGTGGTATAATGACATGTTGATGCCCTGGAAGGAGGGTGACCGGATTTGTCTGCAGTTGCACCGCGTGTGTGGCATCACAGAGGAATTATGCAGTGCCAGCTTTTTAATTTTAGCTTTCTATTTTATTATGAGCCTGTTCTAATTCTCTGATTTGGTCAGGCAAAACCTCAGAAGGTAGCATTTAAACACGCTCGCACACACACACGCACATCCATGTACTTTTATCTTTGTGAGGACTTTAATACATAATGTATTACCCATCCCCTAACCCTAACTGTCCCAACTAACCCCCTGACCCTAACCCTAATCTAAACCCAATTCTAACGCCAACCTTAAAACAAACCTGAACCCTCAAACACGTGACATCCACCTACAATGTCCACAAGTCCAAAAAACGTCCTCACTTTGCTGGTAGAATGAGTATTTTGGTACTCAGTATATAGCAAGTATAAGACCGCGCGCGCGCAATACGCACACACACACACACACACACACACACACAAATGGATAACCGTCCAATGCTTTAGTTGAAGAGTGGACGGCGCGGAACACCGTCTTGGATTGTGCGGTGCTTGAGGTCAGACTGTGTGGGGTTTGCGACTGAACAGATGCCGCACTGAGAAATAAGCCTTTAATACCCCCGGTAGCACTCGGGGAAGGGTAACTACACTCAACGCGCAATAAAGACTTGAGCGACACGCTTTCAGGGAAATACTTTACTTTTTTTTTTGGTTTTTTTTTTTGGTTTTTTTTGCACGGCGCCCCAAAGACAGATCGGACCTGTTTACCTGCTTCGGAGTATAAATGCGTCTCTCATGGCAGACTTTCTCCTCGTCTTCTTCTCAGCGGCCACTTGATCAATTTCCTAAACACCGTGGGAAGAACGGGCGTAGCCGCCATGCCACCCAAAAAGAAGGTAAAGTGGGAGCTGTGTTTTGTTTTTTTTTGGTAATATATTTTTTTCCGCATTTGCGTCTCTCTGTTTGCGCGTGCGTGGTGGTCCGCGCTCCCGACAGGAAGAGTAGGGGAGCGCACCATCTGTTGCACCGCGCGTTAATCCGCGTTTCCACATCACTGCACTCGGGAAGACCGCATATCATGGGTGGAACTGGAATCTACAAGCTCACAGAGTTACATAAGCTGCAGCCTGTGCATTATATATAACCTTTTATTTCATTTATAACTCCTGCTTTACATTATGCAGTGTCCACCACCCTAACGTTTTCTTCTTGATAGCTATACTTCTGATAATTCCCAGCTCTTTAACGCCCTGGTTTGAACCTTTTTTACTTTCTCTGAACCAAACAGAAGAGCTTCAACAGTTCCTGTTCATATCTCGTTTGAGCACTGCTGAAGTGGACTTTTTGGTCCTTGGCTCTGGTGTGAATTTTAAAAATAAAAATACAGGATTCGTTGGCACCTTATGAAACACAGCCTGGAGCATGGTTTCGTCGCTTGTTGATGGCCTACCGGTCTTGGCCCATTGCTGCCTGTTGCCCAGAATAGGAAAAGCTTCTAATTTGATCTGGAAGTGCTACCTGGTAGCAAAAAGGAGGGAGTGCCTTCTGGAAACTTCCATGAGAATAAAGAAAAAAGCCTGCTGCAGTTTGTCAGGAATATTTTTGTGAGTGTGTGTGTGTGTGTGTGTGTGTGTGTGTGTGTGTATTTTATTCAGTTCAGGATTTAATACATTGCACACAGTGACAGTGGTGGTTATGAAAATATTTGGAATCTGTTTTTCATAATCTCTTCCCCCCTACCCCCACCTCTCTCCACACACACACACACACACACAAGAACACATCAACCCTCCTTTTCCTAACAGTAATTATGTTGCATCATGGTGCAGCTCAACAGAGCGGTAGGAGATTGACAGGCACAAAAAAAATGAAATGTATCTGTGCGCAACATCACACCAGATTACAGCGTCTGGGTAATAACAGAGGATGCGGCTGTTGCATCTGATGACTGCTCAGGTGTGTGAGCGCAGGCCGCTCCTTCAGGAGAGTCGGCCATCTGTGAGTTTGCGTTCCTCCCTCTCACTGTCTCTCTCTCTCCTTAGAAATCCTGGATTGACACATGCTATCTTAATCTTCTTACTCAGAGACAATCATGACCCAGAGGAAGAGAATAGAAGCTCAATCACACGGCGGTTTATTTCCTCATTTATTCATTCTCTGATCTGTCGATTATTATAAAAGTTTTCTAAAATATTGCTGAGTAGCCGTAAAATCAAATGACTATCACACATTTTCATATTTACTGGTTACTAGTTAGAAAATCAAAACGCAACTGACCAAACTCCTGCATTCTCTAGGTTTGTCAAATTAACATTATATTGTTTGATTTACAGTTTTTTTACAACTGCTTAGGCATGATTTTGAAAACATGGATTGGAATTTCAAAACACTACACACAATTGGCACAACCACACACACAATATGCAGAACACCTTAGATTCTGTACAAAATGAAACACTCTTGTTAAAACTATATACATATTTATAAAAACCACACCATGTTACCCTATGAAACACACTTTTCATGAGCCTTAACTCTGTTTGGCAGAGTTAAACACTGCTGTATTTAACTTAAAACACCTTTAGCATTTCTACCTCTCAGTGATTAGATTACTGTAATGAAGTACACAGAGAAATTGTAAATATACAACATGGGCAATCAAAACAAGATCAATGCTGCAGACTATTGAAAATATGATTTACCTCTCTTCACATAAAATTAGTCAATCCATGATTCATGACATCACATCATTTAGTCTTGCATGAGTTTGGTCCTCTTCTTCTTAGAGGACGTTCTCCTCTTGCTTCAGGTCTTCCTCTTCCTCTTCCCTCCTTTACCCAGCCGACTTTCAGCAGTATGGTTCCTCCTTGTAAGCGGGGTCCTGCTCAAGGTTTCTTCCTGTTAAAAGTGAGTTTTTCCTTGCCACTGTGCTTACCTGGGGGGTTCATGCTCTGGGTTTCTGCCTCTGTAAAGCACCTAGAGATAATTTTATTGTAAATGATAAAATAAAACTGAATTAATTTAATTGAATTCCCTGACCTCTTGTTCTCCACACATTCCCCCTCTCAACCTCATTCTTCTTCCTCTGACTTCTTCCATTTTGATTGAAAGCAAGTGAGCTCACCTGCTGCATTTTTACAGTTCTCAAACCTGATTGTTGTGTCTACAATAAACCAATCGTGTTTGCTCACCTGAAGTGTGTTTAACCAATTGGCTAATGGGTGTGGTGATTTATCAGTCAGTGCTTTGGAATTGCAAGAAATTGACATCATGATCGACATCTGTTGTGTTTAGTGTTCTGCAAATCACTGTGTGTATTGTTCTGCAAAAAGTGTAAGGCTGACTTTGTGTTTATAGTAGTGAATATCTGGCCAATGCTTTGTTCTTTGAGTGTAAGGTTTTCAAATTGTGTAAGACTTTTGATTTTAGTGGTTACGCAATCAAAAAAAACTGTATTAAAGAAATGTAAAAGTTATTGGACTTTGTCAAATACCTTTAGCTTTGGCTAGCTCAAAGCTAGCTAGAGTTTACTAGCTAGAGTTTTTACATTGGTTATGTTTATGTTCAAAGCGCTTCAAAACTAAAGCAAAACAGGTTTAAGCAACATATTTAACCCCATGTGATTGTGACGCTGTGGCTTTAGCCTTAAAGATACTTAAAATAAAAATTAAAGGTTTGATTATTCAAACCTGTTTTAATATTGTGTTTAGTGTCGCCACGCTTGATCTGTAGGCAGCCTTGAACTCCACCACATTGATTGGTGCCAGAGGAAGGTTGTCAGTGCCAAGCTAAAAGTATCCGCTCTATGGCAGAATCAGGAAGTGGGAGTGGAGCCAGTGTGTTTGTTGCCAGTGTTGCAGCTGATCAGAAAGAGTTTGATCAAGTACTGAATTTGATCACACGCTGTGCTCAAATGACCGGGTTGTTAACAAGGAGATGAGGAAATGATGGCAGACGAGCTCCACAGAAGAAAAGATTTATGGGAAAAAATCTGTAAGCGCCAGTCGCAATTAGCGAGTGACTGGCAGCACAGAGCTCAAAGAAGTGGCTGCATGAGTGGAGCTAAACTTCCGGTTTACTGAAGGCTCCCGGTATGCAGATATAAATATGAATATTACAGCCTGGAAACGCTTTTAGTACGACTTGAGCACATTCTGACAAGCTCAGTCAGGGTGAGAAGCGTCCTAAATAAATAAGATCATCTCAGCTCCTTCTGTTTACATGTTTTGTCACCCTTTTCCGTGTATCAGGCTTCTGTCTCTGCACCAGTGTTTAACTGTGGACGGTGGGTGGTGTCTTGCCTTTGGCTGAGGGTAATGAGCCGTAAAAATTTTGATTCTGACTGATATCACACCATGGATTCGGCTCTGATGTCAGTTTAAAGACATCTTCGGACCTTTGCCATCTTGTTTCTTTCCCAGTGTATGTCACTGCACGTTAAACCGCTTACACTATAAACGAAATAAAAATGTGTCGTTCTTCTGCAGTGCTTCTATTCGAGGCAGGCTGTGCCTTTTGTCTGGCTGTTGTGCATTTGTAGCAGGACTGTTGACTGGTGCTCTTCTGTTGCTGATTTCCAAGACAGGCACAAGTGAATGAACAACGGCAGCAGATGGGGAGCAGCATCCCAGGTGGTACACCTCCCACCCAAAATAACATGCCCAGATATCACCATCAGCCATTTGTGTGTGCTTGGGCCTGTAACACACTTGATTAATAGGCAGACTGACATCAGGATTGATTTGTACTTTTATTAATGGATGTAGATGTCGGCATAAAAGAGGATCTGATAACGAAAGGGAAACTATCATTTCTGCTTAGTTGGCACATTTCTCTCAATGGTTACCATGGAAACACCTCATCTTTTTGTTGGGAGTGAGCCAAGCGTACAGCATCAGTTTACCTACGGCGGACATTGCACAATGTCAGTCATAGTGCTTTTTTCTTACATGGAATAATCTTTTTTGGAATTCATTAACCTAAAATATTTCAGATGAGTAATGTAGAGGTTTTGGTTGTTTTTCTTTTTAAATCATGGAAATTGTTTAAAGCCTCTGCAAACAGATTTCATCTAAATTTATAAAGATAATATATTTACCTACAGTGTCTCACTGTAGGTAAATATACTATCTTTAAAATGATGTCAGGCTTTAAAATTTAGTGCAGAACGCTTAAGATCTTTTATAAATGTAATAATGTGTGATGGCATGCACTCCCATTCTGCTTTGTTTATACGGGCAGCAGGTATTAATATGAACCAGCCATTTATTAAACCTGAATAAGAGTAAAACATGCTCCTTGCAGCATGACAAACAAACAATTTGCTCTCAGCCAGTTCAGGGGTCCAAGTTTGTCCTCTGGGGAATCGCAGCACTCGGGCTCTAGTTCTGGCTGGTTATTCCAGTTTAGAGTTAAGTCCATCCCCCCCCATAGACACACACACACACACACACACACACACACCAATCACAGTAATGGGCTGGGCTGCCACTGAAACAATGACAGGTGGAGGAGGTGAGAGAGCATCCCAAAGACAGACTCAAATATAAAAACAGAGGAGCCACATTGACTGAGAACTCAGTTGTTTTAATAAATAAATAAATAAAATACAAAAACTTGCTTACTTTTTTATAGTGTGTAACTCACCTTTGTCACCTGTGGTTGCTGGTTCCATTTAACAATTCAGCAAGGGCGTTTTGCACCGTTGGCTTGGTGACATTGGCTGTAGGGGAATTGGAGAGGCAGAACAGGAGGAGTGCGAACAGGGCCCTGTTTCAGAAAGCGGGTTTAGCGAACCTGCTTGCGAGCAGGTTAATTCCAAACAACCCCGACTTCCTGCAGACTGCCGGGAGAGGAAGATCCGCCCCCGATTAGACGTTTTATTAAGCCTTGATGGAAACTTCTTTGAGTGAAGTTTCCATACAGATTTAGTTGCACCCACGATTGTTTATTTAACAGCATTCTCAGCCCTCACGTCGCTTATTCTGCAGAATGGCTCTCGGTTCGGAGCAAATTCTTTGTGTTGTGATTCGTTTTTTTTATCTTCTTAATCATCTTTTTGCCAACGGGTTTTTCAGCCTTTTTTCTGTTGGCTATAATGGAGATAAAATTTAAACATATTCAGAAAACATAAATTTGGAGACATGCATGTATAACAGGCATTTAAGGCTTTCATATAGACAGTACTAAATACAGTGATAGGAAGGCTTAATATTTGGCTTTTTCTTTGTTTAGGGGATTTCTCTAATTAATTAAATGCTAAAAGGCTTTTTATATCCTCGTGCACGAGCGTCACTCGGGGTAACTGTGGCTCAGAGTTCATTCCAATTGAAACCAAAAACTCTCAGTTGCACATTTCAGAGTATGGCTATCCTGAGCTTTGGTTCTGACCTCTAGTTTGGTAAACCCACTTTCTGAAACAGGCCCCAGATGTCTGCACCAGGCGTGGGTAAACACAGAACCATGCCTGGCCATAATTCTGCTCCAGGGAGATTAACTTTCTCCTCTCTTTCCCTCCTTATTATGTTTAATAATCTGTGGTGGCATCATCACAGTTAGTGTCGCAGCACCGTTTGGCCTTCTTGTAACCTTCATTGTGTTTTAGAGTGCTCACTTTGCTTCGTACTGACTGTTTCTTGAAAATCCTTCCTACAAAATTTCATCATTTACGACTTTAACATTGCTGTGGCCTCAAAAGTGTTAATCATCATAATATTGATTCAACACTTTGATAATATTATTTATAACGGAAAGACTGTACTTACTGTATGTGTTAATCAGTTTGTTTTTAATTCCATGTTGTTGTTGTTTTTTTTTCTGATGATTGAGTGGGATGATTGAGTGATATATCACGTGTAAAGGAATGAAGCCTACAGAAGATTCACCAAAAAGGGGTTATCTAACATGCTATTTAGCTACATGGTGAATCTTTTTGGAGGGCCACTACAAATACATTTCGGTCATTACTCTGTTTTCCATGTTTTTTAAAGTCCTGAACTGATTACAACCACATTTCATGTGGTTGATATGGTTGATGTGGTTTCAATCCACAAGGAAAGTGGTTTTACAGTATATAAAATATTCTGGAACTGATCCTGCTGTTCTGTCTATAAATCAAATTCAATGGAAAAAACTATTTTTCATCTTATTAGCTCTTCTTTTCACATATGTGCATTCCAAACAGATGTCGAATCATTTAGCAGCACTAAAGGAACGATGAATAAAATCAGTGCCTGAGACTAATGTGCAGCTTAAAAATTTATCTTATTTTAGGTTAAATATTTGATTAAATTTAGTTGGATAAGGCATTTTCAACCCTGAAAATGATGATAAATTGGAGATTTCTGTTGTGTGTGTATTGTCTGGGAGCCTTTAACCTTTGATTTCTGGACTGTTTAAAATATTTCCGAGCCCGCTCTATCTTCTCCGGACATTTCCACATATAGAGCAGTTAAATCATTGCTGACAATTAAGCAATTGTACTTTTCTGTTCCTGTTTCCTGCAGGGAGAGCGTCAGGACTTGGATGCAGCTGAGGAAAGAAATGCACAAGTGCAGCTGGAGAAGGCCAAGGTACGTATGCACTGATCCACACCATCATTTATTTGGACGAAACCGGGAATATCGCCGACAAGAAGTGTTAGGATTACAAAAATCAATATTCTGCTGAGTTTGAGTCGTTGATTATAAACACCATTTTCATTCAATTTTTAGTAATACAGCAACACTTTTGATATCACTGCTGCTGTTTGATTTTGGAGTTTGATTTTCTGATAAAATCTCTCCAGTGCTGCTGAGGCATTACTCACACTTTCAAAAAAATTTTAAAAAGGCACAAAATATTTAGGAATACATTTGAGAATATGGCTGAACAGCCGTGACATCAGCAATGAAAGTGCTGTAAATATAAAACAAAAAATTTGGGATTCCAAGGGTTAGGGTTAGGGTTATGATTCTGTATCCTGCATTATATTTATTATTCCACAAATTCCCTAATTAATATGAAATCAACATGAATTGTTTGACCTCTGATAGTGATCTTTTTTGAAAACTCTGAACCTGTTTCTGCAGTACAAACCTGTGGCATTCGCAGTGCGTTGTAACTTCTCGTACACTCCAGCGGATGATGACAACGTCCCCGTACCAGGCCACGCCATCACTTTTGAAGCCCGAGACTTCCTCCACGTCAAAGAGGTTTGAGACACATGTTGCACGCCAGCTTGGCTGCCGAAATGCAGCACTGAGAATTCTGTCTTTCCTTTTCCACATGCAGAAGTTTAACAATGACTGGTGGATTGGCCGGCCAGTTAAAGAGGACGGTATCGTGGGCTTCGTCCCCAGTCCAGTCAATCTGGAAACCATTCTCATCAGAAGAGAAGTCCAGGCGAGGAAAGCTGCAAAGGCCCTGGCCAGGTGTTTCCTTTTGTGCTTATCAGAAACAAGCCCACGTGACATCTTAACTCATCCTATTCAGAATTTCAGCCAGCACACGCACAAACGAAACATCCCTGCAAAGTGGAATACAAGGGATTATACACCATTTATACAACATATAAAGCTCTAAATGGACTATCTCCATCATACCTGCAGGATCTCATAGTCCCGTATATACCTAAAAGAACACTCAGATCACAGAGTGCAGGTTTACTTGTAGTTCCTAGAATTCATCAAAGCAGACTGAGAGGACGAGCTTTTAGCTATCGGGCAGCTTTACTGTGGAACCAGTTACCAACCTGGGTCCGAGAGGCAGACACCACGTCTGCCTTTAAGATCAAACTTAAAACCTTTCTGTTCAGTAAAGCGTACAGCTAGCCTCAAACAAAGTGTGTAGGGCTGATAGATCTAGTTTAGTCAGTTTTCACAGTTATAGCTAGAATAGGCTCATCAGACTCTTATTCTTCAATTTTTAGCACAGCTATGCTGCTATAGGCTACGCTGCTGGGGACAAACACATGATCCACTGAGCAGTTCCCCACTTCCTCAACACCAACCACTCCCTCACGTCCTCTCCTCCTTTTCTTCTTCTTTCTCCTCCTTTTATTTTCACCGGGATTATCTGGGTCCAGTCTTCCTTGCCATTCTGTGTGTCTCCCCCCTTCTCTCCCTCTCTCTCTCTCTCTCTCTCTCTCTTTCTCTCTCTCTCTCTCTTTGCAGGTCTTCCGTCTCCAGGCCTTCGTGCTGCACGGACCTTGGCCTATGGCAAACTCAGGGTCCGCTGTCGGCATCTGCCTATACTGTTCATCTCTTTGTAACAACCTGCTATGCTGTATTATGTGTATATTATGTCTGATATGTTTGTATTTCTATGATTGTATTTTGTCTGTATTTCTTTGGTTTTATGATTGTATCTGTTCTCCCTCTCTCTCTCTTTATTCTCTCTGTCCTGTCTCCCTCTTTTATTCCTCCTTTACCCAGCCAACTTTCAGCAGGATGGTTCCTCCTTGTAAGCCTGGTCCTGCTCAAGGTTTCTTCCTGTTAAAAGGGAGTTTTTCCTTGCCACTGTGCTTACCTGGGGGTTCAGGCTCTGGGTTTCTACCTCTGTAAAGCACTTAGAGACAATTTACAATTTTATTGTAAAAGGTGCTATATAAATAAAATTGAATTGAATTGAATTGAACATTTAGGTGAAATCATTCACAGATTAGTGAAAGCGCTTTTGGACCAGAGAGGTGTCGAAGACTCGCCCAGGAATAATTACATGAATTGTGGGTTAAACCCACTGTGGTGAGCTGGAAGCCTCACCTTTGTCTGGAAGGGGCTCAGTTTTTCCAGTTTAAATGACTGAATCTTATGGGTCAGATATTCAGTGCTGTTTAGTCTTTTGCTGATCAATAGACTGCAAAACACACTCAAATCTCTCACTTTTGTTCTGTTATTACTTTATTCTTGCAGCCAGCAGTGAGAAAACACACACCTCATACATGATTTTGACATGACCAGTTTGTCTGGAGCAAAAAATAACAACAACAACAACAACAAAAAACTGGCTCTGTTTTAATTCAATACACGTACAAATAAGCCATTTATACTTCAGATAATCTGATCTAATCCAGGCTCTTTCTGTCACCCCAGTAAAGCAGCATCTCAAGCAGCTCTAGATATGAACTCAAAGAAGTACACACCTCCATCACAAGGTCAGTGTGTGTGTGAGCGAATTCTAACATTTGCAAAAAAAAGAACTATGTTTCCGTGATCCTCACAGCACCTCTCTCATCTTTGCGCACAAGCAGCTAATCAGCAGGTGAAAAAGAAACCGGTAAGTGGGAAAGATTTATTTTCAAGATCTTGTTGCTCTATGGCGCCGATGTCATGCTTGCACTATAGAGATGACTTTTATCCTTTCTTTGCATGTCTCTGTAACTGCAGGGGGAGCAGGTGGCCATGTATGATGTCGTGCCTACAATGCGACCTGTGGTCCTAATGGGACCATCACTTAAGGGCTTAGAGGTCAGTCTTCTTTGAATTAGGCGTTTTAAATAAATTCTAATATTTTACATTGAACAGTTATGGGAAAATTATTGACTTCTTCTTATTCTTATTGACCTGCAGGTTACAGATATGATGCAAAAAGCACTGTTTGATTTTTTAAAACATCGATTTGAAGGCAGGTAAGTTCTGATTTAAGCAGTTACAAGTGTGACAAGGAAAACCACAGTGAAAGTCATATGTGTGCCACAATCGCCACTGCTCTGTGTGCTCCAGGATCACTATTACGCGTGTCACAGCAGACATCTCTCTGGCTAAACGGTCCATTCTCAACAACCCTGGCAAAAAGGCCTTAATGGACCGATCCAACACCCGCTCCAATTTAGGTAGGCAGGACCGAAGGAATCTCTCACATTTGTAATTATTATTAGATTGGAATGAACAACTGATCCTGTCTGATGGTGATTTGGTCTCTTCTAACAATAAGAAGCCATTAATCACTTCCTCTAAATCTGTTTCCACCTCTCTGGTTATGTGCTACATCTGCAGCCTAAATCTACAGCTAACAGTCAGTTAGCTGAGCAGAAATAACCATTTTTAACCATTATGGAAGAGTACCGCCACTGTTTTCAACCCTTAAAATAACTTGAACACCCTCCATATGTGCGGGATCAGCACCACGGAGAGCATGGTGCTGATAAAAACAGCCAAACAAGCCAGCATCACAAGTGAAGAATGTTATACGTCTTCCAGTGCTTCATTCTCTCCTGCTTCACGAACAGGCTTGTCTGCAGTATGACAAGTGCCAAAAAAAGAAAAAAAAAAGAGCAATGGGGTCAAATTTACAATGTTTTTCTGTACTTTTGTCTCTCTCATTGCTCCCTCACCCCAGATGCTGCTGGTATGTATGACTGAAAGCTCTGATAGTCTGTGTCTGTTTGTCCCACTATCCCGCTATCCCACACCTCACATCACCCACAGACGTTGTGAGTGTGTCAGTGTGTTAGCATCCATGGGCACCGGCAGCTGCTCTTTTTTGCAAAGTAAAGCACATGTAAAATTGAATTTATACTGTATTTACCTCCTTTGCTGCTTGCCTTTCAAAGTTCTTCTGTAACATACCCAGATTCTCTTAGTTTTGGGCAGGCAGGTTGCTTCATCTAAGGCCATATGTGTACTTTCTTTTGCGAAATTTTATGCTTTAAATGAAATTTAAGATGGATTTCATGAAGACCCTTCAAACCCTGTATGCACATAATCTTTTCCAACTGCAGATGGATGACGAATGAAAGACCAGTTGAAGTGAACACCACCGTGTCACATGGAAACAGTATTTTTATTCCATGAATTTAGCTAACATTGAGTCTGGACAGAGGCATCAGTCTGAGCCCAGCTTTACTTATTGCTCTATTCTTGCAAGACTAGTCTGAGAGGCATTTATTTTTAATTTGTTGCATTGAATCGAGATCTCAAAAGTCCAATCTGGAGCATTTAAGATATCAGATCTTCTCTATTAAAATTCATGATGTAAAATGTTACAGTTTCTGAATGTCTGGATGTGTTTGTTTGCTCTAATTTATCTCAAACTGAGGTTACAATAGGAAAATCTTCAAGTTTTTGCCACTTGTCGGGTGTGGAGCCTTTTTTTATGTCAAGCATCAAATATTAATTGATTTGGTTCTCTTTTGCAGCCCAGATCCAGGGCGAGGTGGAACGCATCTTTGAACTGGCCCGCAGTTTGCAGCTGGTGGTTTTAGATGCAGATACGGTCAACCACCCTCTCCAGGTGTCTAAGACCTCACTGGCACCGATCCTAGTCTATGTCAAGATCTCTTCGCCAAAGGTAAAGCTAATCGAGGACATGAACTCTCTCCTGCACTGACTTCACCTCTGTGACACAAAAGATTTTTTTCTTTAATGGTTTACCTCTCTTCCCCCGCTAATTTACGGTAAAGGTACTGACGAGACTGATCAAGACAAGAGGGAAATCACAGACCAAACATCTCAATGTTCAGCTGGTGGCAGCAGACAAACTTGCACAGTGCCCACCGGTCAGTGCCCCCAGTGGTCAATGTCAGAATTAACACACAGTACAGCATTTTTTAAGATTGTGTCATGTTCTACTTATCAGCATTTCTAATAGATTAGACCGTGAAAAAGATGAAAAAGAAGAAAAAAGGTCTCTTTTCAGTTTCTTATGTTTTTTTCCCCTCTGTAGGAAATGTTTGACGTGATCTTAGATGAAAACCAGCTAACCGATGCCTGTGAACACATTGCTGATTATCTGGAATCATACTGGAGAGCTACTCATCCGCCAGAGATGGAACCTGCCAATGCTCTGGTGGCCCAGCTAGCTGAGAACACACTGCCCACCAACCCTTTAGCAATACCAGTACGTGAAACATGGAGGCTTTCGAAAATATTTGAAACAAAATACAAAAAATAAGTTTTCATCCCAACATCTCATTCCTGCCATGTAATGGGGTCTAGCATATGTACAATTCCTGTTTGTAAATGATAGGATCAGCTGGAATGTTCATCGTTTGCATGCCTTTCCATGGTTTCCACTTAACATTTTCATCGCATTTTTCCTCATCCTCATCCTCCTCCTCCTTCTCCTCCTCCCTGCAAAGTTCAGGAAATGAGATAGATCTACCTCTGGTGAGTGAGACGCCATTTAACTGTAGTGATAGTTTCTTTAATAATCTATTTCAGTTTCAAAAGAAAAGTGAGATATGCAGTTCCAGACACTACAAGTGATCGCAAACAATTTTCTCAACTGTTACATTAATATTCTTGTTCCACAAGGATGACCAAGCTTGAAGTATTAAAAGGTTTTGTTATTATCTGAAATATATTCCAATTCTCTGTGAGAGAAAAGTGAAGCATAGTTTTGTTTAAGGATTAAAACTAATTCTTCGTCTGTTATACTGCAAAACACATTTCAAAACACTATGTGAATCATTTAAAAAAAAGCAAAACAAAAAAACAACCTTTCCTCAACATATAATCAACAGGAAACAGTACAAAGGCCATGTTTTCACTCTTCTATTTTTCAATCTTATCAACATGGACCGGTTTTAACATATGAAAATGCAGATTAACATGTTATTGTATTTGATTTTCGTTATATTTTATATGATGTCTGCAATTTAGTAATAATTTCTTTAATTCTAGTTCATGTTCAATCATTCATTCATTCATTACACAACTGGAATAATTCTGTTGCACTTTTTTGTCCAAGGATGGGCAGAAAACCAAGAATTCTGCTGCCCCCAAGAGGAAAGGTTCCCAGGAGAACCACATAGACCAAGAGGCTCCTTCAGCCCCAGCACAGGATCAGAGGGATGAAGAGGGCCAAAAAGAAGAAGCAGAGCAGCTCCTGAGAAAGGAACCAAAGACACCTCAGCACACCCACCACCACCATCATCATAACCACCGCCGGACGGAGTATCACAGTCAGTACAACCAGACATCTGGTGGCAGGGAACCGCAGACCTGCAGGGATCCTGGCCAGAGGCTCCGCCGAAGGCACCTGCATGAGGAGAGGGACGGAGAAGTGGGTGAAGCGCTGCAGGCTGACAGGCCTGAGACTCGATATAACCACCAGCATCATAACAGCAACCACCAACACTATCACCACAACCACCATCATCACCATCACCGTGGCCACAGCCAGTCACATGTCGGGGAAGACTGCGACCATGAGCACAACGAGCGAAACCGTCAGCACAGACATACTAATCTGGCACGGACCCCCCACAGTGATTATCACTCTGCACAGAATCACCACAGCTATCACCATTACCATGGCAGAGACAGAGACAGAAATAGAGACAGAGACAGAAATAGAGACAGGGACAGAGACAGAGACAGAAATAAAGACAGGGAGACACACAAAGACAGAGGAAATGGAGACAGAGTTGCACAACAGTGGCACAGAGATTCTTAAGTCCATTAGCGACTGTGTTTTGTCTTAACAGGTGAGTCTGTGCATGATTTTATGCTGCTCAAATCATAAGGCACTCATAGACTCATCTTTATAAACAGTACCTGCTTGCAGTGTTATCTGTATTTGTGTTACTTTTACTGCTTGCCTCTTACTCTTTATCTTGTCGTTTCTCACCAAAATGCTAATTATGTCTTCTGTTGTTTTGTTCTGCCTCAGTATGTTCACATGGTTCCATGTCTGTATTTTTGCACAAATCCTCTTGGTTATAAAAAGGAGTACTTATGCAGCATGTCTTTAAAGGATTTTTAAGTTGTTATTAAGCTTTTTTTTTTTTTTAGGTCACAATAGTGTATAAAATCCAATAATGGGCATCAATTTCTTTACAGACTTGCCAGCTGTTGATTCCAGTGAACAACAACTATGTCAAAGTCTTAAGTTTTGGGAAGAGAGTTACGAGGATTAAAAAAAAAATACAATTTATTAGCAAGACAAAATCACAAATTAGTGACAGTAAAGTGGTGGTTTGTACAGTCCAACAACATGCACTTTAGGTGGATTGGAGACTCTAAATTACCATTATGTGTGGGACTGGATAGTGTGTGTGTGCATGTGATGAATTGGTGACCTTTTCAAGGAGATATTCTTGAGTCGCACCCATTGACTGCTGGGATAGTCTCTAGCACCCCCATGAGCCTGATTAGGAAAAAACTGATTAAATACATTCATATAATCTGCATGACTTTCTCTGGTAAATGTATGGGTTTTGTTGGTGAATTAAAAAAAAAATTGTATTTGCTCATACACATGTGAGCTACCATCAAATGGACAATTTGAAAATTCCCGAGATTAAAATGGGGTTTAAATGAATTGTACATGGAGACAAACAATGATTTTTGGCAATAATTTCTGAGATGTTTCTGCAAAAATGCCTGTACATTAAAAGAAGAGTCATAGGGATCGGGGGGAATAAACCACAGGCTCGGTCTGTCTTCTGTACCACAAATGTATCTGATTTTAGTTCCTTCAAACTTGCACTTGCATCAGTTATGTTGTCTCTTGAAATGACCAGGATGAGGATAATTCATTTCACTGCAGCTCTGTTTAAATGAATTTGTGTTCGGTTCTTTTGATTGTTGACAAAGTGCAACTATTTTTCTACATGGTTCTAAATGGCAGCCGTCCTTTGGATCCGTTTTCGGTGGAAGCATGAAAACTCTTTGGTGACACTGATTTGTGCTATATGCTGGATTACTCTATGCAGCCTCTTGTGATAAAAAAATAATACTGCTTGAATACAATTTTTATGCATTTGTATATGTCATAATTGTCTTGTTAGGTTTGTTTTGGAAGACTTTATTCATGGACGCTTATAACTGATCGTAATGAGTCCAAGCTGAGAAAATATAGGTTTGGGTTATTTTTCTTTTGTACAGAGTTCCATAGTTACTTTTGACAAAGGTGCATTCAATTAACAAAAAACAAAACAAACAAACAAAAAAAATCTCAAACAAAACTTTAAATATATTGCGATGAAATGTGAAGTGACATTCTGCTTTGGTACAAACCAGAATGCTTTTACTTCACTTTCCAAATTAAATATAAAAAAAATAAAAATAATCCTGTTATTCCTATTAATGGGGTGAAATGAAACTAATTCCAGCTCAAAGCAGGCGGTAATGTGAAATTGTAATACCAGTGTTCAGATCGTCTGTTCTGATGGCTCATGCTAGCGACAAAGGTGTAGTTTTACGTTGCTTTTCTTTTAATTTGGGAAATACACTTCAAATAAATTACTGCACCCACCAAAAAAAAAAAAAAGATTTATTAGCACAATTTTCACACTTATTTATATTTGCGTATAGGTATCTAATGATTTACTGCTCTTGACCACGTAATTCTCCTCTTTTACCTGACTGTCCATCAGCAGCAGGGTCCTTCCATGTGAATTTGGTCCTGCTCAGGACTTTGTCTGTTAAAAGGGAAACTTTCCTGCCACTGTTGCTTGTTTGGGGGACGGGTTCTGGCTTTCTGTAAAGCACTTATAAAGACAATCTTGACTGTAACCGACAACATATAAATAAAGTTGGATGGAAGCAATAACAACTAATAACAACTAAGTAAGCAATAACAACTAATAACAACAACAATAACAACTAAGCAGTAACAAATAAAACTGGACCCAAAAGCAGACCTTAGGCAGTTCAGCAAGTTCATGTGGTCTTTAATAATTCCAACAAAAGGTAGGCACAAAAACATCAGAAAATGCTCCACTGGAGGATAAAAACGCAACTCTAAAGAAAAACTCCACAGCAACATGCTCCGCTCAGTAATCCTCTGGTATTCACAGTTCAACTCAAAGAAACCACTCACAGGGGAGTCGTGGCGACCTTGGAGCAAAAAGGCAAAAATCAGACTCTTTCTACAGAAAGTACAGAGACACGTTCAGCATAGTGGTTACCATCACTTTTGGCAACAATCTGGCACCGGCGAGCCGGTGAACGTTCCTTAAGAAACAGCGGTGCTGATGAGTTGCAGGTGTGATTGATCGGCTGCGCCTGTGAGTCGCCCACGTCCCCTGGAGGAAAAAAGAAAAAAACAACATTGTTAGAGTCCAAAAAACAAATCTAAACTGCCGGCCCAGTCAATTCCTAACAAACAACAACATAACTAACATTAAATAATCATCAAAAATGTTCACAAATTAACATAAAATCATAGTCTGTTAGTTCCCTAACAGTTCACTTAAAAATATTCACAATAGTTAAGAAAAAGGCTGCCCAGGCGGTTGTGGTGAGACGGAAACCATCAATAAATCTGAAATATCCACCGGTCTGAAAGCAAAGTTGGCAAACATAATTCAGCCTCTCCTATTTTATCAAACTAACGGTTTATATTCACAGTTATGCTTGACTGGGTCATAAGGGCTATACCTCTCTGTGTCAACTGGACTGACAGGTTTCCCCAACCGAAACTAGGTGAACGACCCTGCCAACCACCCTGCCAAGGACTCTCAGGTGACCACCTGGGCCATTACATGCCAATGAACTGAAGAACTGAAGAACTGAAGAAGCTCTCAGGAGAGAGGGCGAAACGTTTTCAAAGAAACCTTTCAGTCCAGTTGACACAGAGAGATCTATTTTGGATAACTATGACCTGGATAAGTGAGAATCCACAGAGACATCTTGCATCACATTTTGGGAAAGATAGCCTTTGCTTGGTGCGAGAGCATGAGAAGACAGCCAAGAAATTAGCGGACTTCAGAAACCACCTCCGCTTCAACCTGAGATGCTGACAGCAAAAGATTACTCCCACCTGTCTAGGTCAACAGTAAGGGGACACAGAGCAGAAGTCATCCTTAAAACAACGGAAAAAAAACTACTAAATGAGAGTATCAGGCAGATTCACTTCACTATAGACACCCTGGAAGCAAGGTCAGACCAAAGAAGGGAAGTATTGTCCTCATTGTTTCCCCCTGAAGTCATGGAAGAAGTATCTAAACTGGTTTGTAGGACACAGTCCATACAACACACCAGAGTAAAAGAACGTCAGACACGCAAATTTAACACCCTGCTGGTAAAGCACACCTTGAACGGAACCAAGCCCCTCTCCTGGACGGGAAAACACACCACACCCTCGTCAGATTCGCAGCGGGAGAAATGGGTGAAAAATCTCTCGAACAGGAAGTTAACACAACCTGAAGAGGACGTGCTAGCCAAAGGACTGAATTTCGCAGTAACCCCAGAAGAGGTACCGGTTGTTGATCTCATCACAGCCACAGAAACAGCCCTTAGAAACAACAAACTCCCTGAAGCTGAAGCAGAACAGATTAGACTGAAGGTATCTGCTGCTTTATCCACTGCCAAAGCTCCAGCCTCCAACATCACCATTGAAGAAAAAAGAGCCCTCGCATCATTAGCAAAAGACCATTTCACCATCACCATTTTACCAGCTAACGAAGGTAGATGCACAGTTGTTCTCAACACCACAGATTATGACACCAAAATACTCAACCTCCTGAGCGACACTAACACATACGAGAAACTCAAATGGGACCCCACCAGCTCATACAAGAAGAAGGTAATAGATCTTCTCCAGAAATTGGAAAAGGAGCAAGCCATTGACAGACCACAGTACTACCGTTTATATCCAGGAGAAGCCATCCCTTGCATCTATGGATTACCCAAGATCCATAAACAAGGGACCCCTCTCAGACCAATAGTTAGTAGCATCAATTCTGTCACATACAACATTTCCAAATACTTGGCCTCCATCTTGGCTCCCATGGTTGGCAACACCCCACACCACATCAGTAACTCCCAGGATTTTGCTAAAAAGGTCAGTCGTCTCAAACTACAACCTGAGGAGACCATGGTATCCTACGATGTCATTTCCCTCTTCACGTGTATCCCTACCACTGAGGCAACAGCGACCATCCACAAGTGCCTTCTATTGGACAACAACCTTCCAGAGAGAACAGGCTTAACACCGACCCAAATCTGCACCATGCTGGACCTCTGTTTGAACACACACCACCTACTTTCAATACAGAGAGGGCTTCTACAGGCAGAAACATGTTTGTGCCATGGGTTCACCGGTGTCTCCCATAGTTGCCAATCTCTACATGGAGGAGGTTGAAAACAGAGCCCTGTCGTCTTTCACAGGAACCGTCCCAAGCCACTGGTTCAGATATGTTGATGACACCTAGGTCAAGATTCAAACAAAAGAATTGGAAGCGTTCTCAACCCACCTGAATAACACAGATGATTACGTCAAATTCACCAGAGAGGACGTAAAAGAAGACAGTCTGGCCTTCTTGGACTGTGCAGTCAAGATCAAGGAGGACAGAAACCTTAGTATTGAGATCTACAGAAAACCTACCCACACAGATCAGTACCTTCTTTTTGACTCACACCACCCACTGGAACATAAACTTGGTGTTATCAAAACCCTACAACATAGGGCCAAAGAAGTACCCACCACAACCCAAGGGAAGAAGAAAGAACAGGAACATCTAAAAACAGCACTCAAAACATGTGGTTACTGTCACCCATGTACAATGCAGTCCTCCACTCTTTTCGTCAGCATTCCAAACATTCACACCGTTTGACGAGACCTGGTGACTCATTAACATGTGACCCAACAGACAAAGGGGAAGCACCCCAACCGAAACTAGGTGAACGACCCTGCCAACCACCCTGCCAAGGACTCTCAGGTGACCACCCCGGGCCATTAACATGCCAATGGTCCACAGGGCTATATTTTCAAGCTCTGCCCCAGCAAACTTAGAACTGAAGAAGCTCTCTGGAGAGAGGGCGAAACGTTTTCAAAGAAACCTTTCAGTCCAGTTGACACAGAGAGATCTATTTTGGATAACTATGACCTGGATGAGTGAGAATCTACACAGACAAGGGCTATACCACTTTCCTGTTTAGTCCGATCCACAGAGGAGCTTTGAGGTTCAAAGACGTCATATGGCTATAGCTCTTCGCCCGCTCATTGTGTAAGCTAGTCAGTGTGGCTCCATCATTTTCACAGAATCTTTTAGCTGCATTCCAGGTCATTTCTTGGATATTTACCCTAAAGGTGCCGTTAATTACTGGGACATAGCTTGTGTGAGTAGTCGGTTTAGTCAAAGGGTCTGTGGATGGCAAAATCAAGTCAATTCATTGTTTTTTCTTGAAAATTTGCATTCCTCCAACTGGAGGAAACGGTGACGGACAATGAAGGGGATATGTAAAAAGGCGCCCTCGACACAAAACCTGACAGAAGCTTTGCTTTCATTTGATTCACTCACCAACATTTTGAAGACAGATGTATCAAGCTGTGTCACTGCAAGACTTCTTCGCCCATGTCCCAATGCCAGCTTTAACGTCAGTACTTATCACAAAACATTCTCGCTGATTTAAAAAAAAAATAATAATAATAATCAAAATGGAGCTGATTCTAGGCAAGCATGCAGGAAGAAAAACTTGATTTAGTTTTGAGGAAATATATATGGTATAAGTTTATCCAAATTGATAAAGGAAACAGTTGTATAAGCACGAAGAATTAAATCTTAGGTCTTAATAAGACCCTACCGGCTTGATCATGCAGGAATAATGTTTGTGGCTGTTATCGGGGATTTTGGTTAGTGTTATTGGTCACATCACAAGACAAGGACGTTTATCTCAATAGAAAGCAGTATCATAGCAACAACAGGATTGTTGTCAATGCAGACTATATTATTTTGTACATTGTGGCAAAATGGCTTGGTTCAAAGCATGATTGGAGAACACTGAGAGTGGCCCGAGTGGTGATCGAGCCCCCCCCAACGGTCCAGCAAATGAGGACATAAAATTCTAGGCTGGGGTGCAGTTGGCCACCTCCACTCTGTGCGCTGCTGCGCCTCAGGGCAGCAATGCTCCTTTATATGGAGAGCTGACCACTTTTTCTTGACCTAAACATCCAGAAAGCGTGTTAATAATGGCCATTTTGATAAACCCCTTTTGGCGATTCCAGGTCTATATTACAAGAGAGGCAACAAATTAAAACTAAATGCCTTTAATAATAGGATATCATCTTTATGAATTGTTCAAACATCAGCTAGTGTCCATCTGTCCATAGCAATGCTGTTCACAACCACTGTAATCTTCCTCCATACTGCGTTTTTGTGGGCTCCTTTTAGACCCGTCTAGAGGCTACCAAAGAGTATGTCCTTGTTGCCTCCACCTGAGTTATGAGGATATTGATTTCTTGCCCTGAAAAACAGCATTTCTTATGAAGGTTTGTCCTCTCCATCTTTAACTTCAGTTGGTGAGGCCTCTGAACCATGAATATTTAAGGGCGGAACATGTTAATGACGATCGGTTTCAGCCTCCGCATTTATCAAGACCCGCTGAGTCGTATGCCGGGACTGGCCATATACGAAATTTTTATGAATCACATGTGCGTCTTTCCGTACCATGACCCATACACACAGATCTGCGCATGTTTCTACGCAAGATTGATAAAAGAGGGCCCAGATGGGCAAATTTGGTAGACATACCCCAAAAGACTTGCAACAGGTATTGATTGATTGATATTTTTTTTTTTTTTGGGCGGTAGGGGTGGGGGGGATACTTTTGCACACCACACTTTTCACACTTTCTTTGTTTTCGGCTTTTCCTTCAGGGCTCGCCACAGCGAATCAGTTGCCTCCATCTAACCCTGTCTTCTGCATTCTCTACTCTGACACCAACTACCTTCATGTCCTCTTTTACTACATCCATATACCTCCTCTTTGGTCTTCCTCTAGGCCTCCTGCCTGGCAGTTCAAAACTTAGCATCCTTCTACCAATATATTCACTCTCTATCCTCTGGACATGTCCAAACCATCTCAGTCTGACCTCTTTGACTTTATCTCCAAACCTCTAACATGTACTGTCCCTCTGATGTACTCATTCCTGATCTTGTCCATCCTGATCAGTCCCAAAGAGAACCTCAGCATCTTCATCTCTGCTACCACCAACTCTGCCTCCTGTCTTCCTCAGTGGCACTGTCCGGAGACCAAACAACATCGCTGGTCTCACCACAATTTTGTACACCTTTCCTTTCATTTTAGTTGAAACTCTTCTATCACACATCACACCTGAGCATACCCACTAACAACATTGAACATCACACCTTTGATTTCTAGCTTCAAAATAACTCGTAATTCATTTCTCTTCCTATCTACACCATGATAGGACAACTTGAACCCTGCTCCTAAACTTCTAGCCTTGCTACCTTTCCACCTGGTCTCCTGGACACACAATATGTCTACCTTCCTCCTCTGCATCATGTCAAATAACTCTCTACCTTTTCTTGTCATAGTTCCAACATTCAAAGTCCCTACTCTCAGTCCTAGACTCTTGGCATTTCTCTTCTCTCTCTTCCTATAGACACACCTTCCTGCTCTCCTTCTTTGACCAACAGTAGTCCAATTTCCACCGGCACCCTGTAGGTGAAAAGCACCAATGGCGGTCATTGTTAACCCGGGCCTCGACCAATCGGGTATGGAAGTCATAGATTCGATTCGCATGTTTGATTTGGCAAAGGTTTTATGTCGGATGCCCTTCCTGACACAACCCTCTGTATTTATCCGGGCTTGGGACCGGCACAATAAGTCACTGGCTTGTGCCCCCTTGTGGCTACATTACTTTTCAGCTTTTTATGTGCAAGAAAAATTTAAAATCATGTATAATTTTCTTTGTAATTCACCACTGCATGACGCTTTGTGTCGGTTTTTCACAAGAATCGAATAGTATTTATACTTTGTGGTCGTCACGTGACAAAACGTGGAAAAGCTCAAGGGTTATGAATACTTTTGCAAGCCTAGTTAATTTTTCTGTTCCTTCATACACCAAAGATATTTACTGATGGCCCTTTACACACGAGTTGTGTCCGTATTTAATTAATTAAATTAAACTAATGGACCTTAATTACAATTGCTTACAGATATTTCCAGCAGAGTGAATGTTGTTTTGTCGCTTGCATGACCTTTCACATAATGTCGGTATGCCAGTAAACAAACTAGAAACTTGAAAAGATTCAGTGGACACCACCCAAATCAAAGTTTACAATGGTTATATAATATGTACTTAAACACACACTTACGATATCAAGAAAGTACTACCAAGATGTAAATTTAATGTGAACACACCCTTTTCATGAAAGGGTCAAAGTTTATCTAATTTAGAAATGCATTTTTTGGTAAGAACTGCAGTCTGACCTCAGCACAAATATACCTACAACCTATTAATTTACATCAGATTACATTATTATTTTAGGTCTCGTTAGATAATTCTTATTTTAAAGTAGTTGTACAATGTAAGGAAAAGGGCATTGTTAGTCTTATGTTTCTATAAAATGTGTAATTTCTATTTGTCAGGGGTCTGTGTAGGATCCAAGAACGACACAAGCGTTGAATAAAACTGACATTTATTCCAGGTGAGGGAGCAAGGGATCAGGCAATCTCGTAGTCAAGTACAAAGCAGGCGAACAGATTTACCAGGGCGACAGAACAGAGGCAGGTCAATGACAGGCAAGGTCCAAATCCAAAATCCAATCCGAGAAAACAATGCTGGAACGAGCGACATGAAAGCACACACGATCTGGCAGTGAGCCTCTCAAACAAGGTAGCTTAAATAGCGATGCTGATTATTGATGAGCCGCCGGTGTGGCGGATCAGCAACGCAGAGCAGGTGCGCACGGTCAGGAGCACGGGACCGGAGCAACGGAAAGGGGAGGGCAAGACCGGAGCAACCCGGCAGCTGTGACACTATTTGTATCTGTTATATACTTTATTGAGATATGATAAAGCTTTGATCCTCCACACTGTGGATGCTGGCCTGGTCTCCTCCTAATTCATTTTATAATATTGTCTCTGAGCATCACACCATGTGTTCCGAATCCAAACGAAGCTAAAGCAGTGGCCTTTAAAGGGAATCTAGACACTCAAACAAAAGCCTGTTGTAAAAATAAAAACATGATAAATAAGAGGAGAGCTTTACCTTGTGTTAGTTGTTCCGTAGCCATATTACTGAAGCAAAATATTTCCTGCTGCAGGGAGTATTTTATACTGTACTGTGCAGCTTCCTATGCTAGAACAACAACTCTAATAATGCACAACTGTGTGGCTCTGGTGGAATGAAAAGTGTCCTAACATACTGATTTACTGTGGTTTCACTGCTATCTAATGTGTTATAGCATATTTCAGATTATCGTACAGCCTTTTTTTTTCACTTAGAAGTAAGATCTTAATGTAAATACAGCACTGACACAAGTGCCAAATCGTTGTTCCAACATTCCAAACAAAATTCTAATTGTGCTAAATCAATTATTGTTATTCTGGTATTAATTTCAGAATTAAATAAAGTAATGCAAATAGTGAAAATATCTACCTCAGTCCCAAGCCAAGTTCAGACAGAGTTCCCATGAATTAGCAGCACACCAGTACTCAGTACATGTCATATGTAAACACGGTAGATGTAAACATGTAATGATAACATTGTTACGTTTATTTTTTGCTCAGGGGTGGGTGACCCTTTCAACTCAACAATTTAATAAAGCTAAAAAGACACAACACTCTCGTACAAACTGAAGTTATATTGAAATCTGCCTCTGTAGTTCTAGACTCTGTTCAGGATTCAAGATTCTTCCTCTGCAACCATGCGAGTGTTATCAGATCTGCTCTGCCCTTTGCCGAGAAACAGTGGGTTGTGGAATGTAAAGTTCTCGAATACAGGCAAGCTATAACGCCTTCTGAGTATGATGATGGCAACAACAGCTGCCGAGGCAATTCCAGCGATCACCAGCACAGCTGTCAGGGCAGCGTAGCTATCATGCAGCAACTCCGTTGCTGCACACATTACAAAAGTAGATGATCAGACAACATTTTGCATTTCTGAATGTAGATGGGGAGTAAAAGAGTAGAACATACCGGCAGGTAAGGATGATGGTGAAGATGGTAGTGGCACTAAAGAAAATAAATATGGCTATTAAATTATCTACTAACGCTGATGACAGCCATCACTTCTTTCCTTCAATTGTACATTGTCTACAAAAAAATCATAAAATTAATTATTTCCTCATGAAATTGATGCCTGAAATTGCATGTCATTGTCGTAAATTTATTAAAATAAATTAGCAATATTAAGCAGCTTATTATAGCAGTTAACATTTATTTAAATGACAGATGGTTTTCATTGTAAAAATAACACATTCATCATAACAGCAACTGTTGCTTGACTTTTACCTTTGCGTTTCTTGCAGATGTATGGTCGGTACGCCTCTGTTTTAGCTGTTAATCAAATCCCATCTGACGCACTGATCTCTACATGACTGTGTGCTAAAGGTTGATCATTGCCCCAGTTAGCATAATCCATGACTGATCCGTCAAACCATTTCGACTCTCCTAGCAACAAATTCATATGTCAAGAGTTCCAATAATAATTTCAATCAAAAATAATTCTGTGTACCTCTGCTGTTTTTATATAGACCAATACAGAAAGAAGAATGACTGTCTTCAAAAATTTTAATGTGCTTTTTAATGAATTCTTGCTCTGAGGGGTCTTCAATGCTGACTAGTAATGCACCTTGACAAAATGAAAAGTACTGATTTTCATCTTCATGCATCCAATTGCAACCAAATGATACCATCCAATCCTGTAAAGGACTCACCATGTTGTACACAACCAGCACACACGTCTGACCAAATCTGTTTCCATGAAATAATTTGTAACAGTAACCCTTATAAGGTATCCAGAAGAAATGCTCATCAACAGATGATTGTGCCTCTTCAGGGCAAAAACCTGGATAATCACTTGAATCTATTGGCGGGACGTCTGCAAATGTCAGCAATAGTGGCACAAACTGAGTGGATGTTTTTATGGAGGTATATCTTTCAAAAGACAACATACAAAAAAGATATTAAAGCTTTCTTTATGACTTTGAAGTTACCAGACAGACCTGTAGACTTCATGCAAACACTATTCATTGTCTCATTGCAGTAAGCAGTCTTCCATTTGCCATCGACATTCACGTAGACGCAAGGTCCATTTTTTGCTTCTTGAGAGGCTCTGTGAGTGATACCTGCAATTTGTTCAGACCAATCCAAAGAGGAGTTTTTGTTAGGTTTCGGTGTGTTGATTTCACCAGTTCATCTAACTGCCTGCAAAACATTTTGTAGAAGCAATCACATGCGCTGGTTGTTATACTGTTGTCTCAAAAGGTCGACTTTATTCTCAACATTATATTTCAACTTTTTTTCTCGACATTATATTTTGACTTTATTTGCAACATTATACTTTGGCTTTTTTCCTCGGGGCTAGACTGAAATGGTGCTCCATACTACTTTAGTATTGTACAGTTTGAAACTAATAGCATCATCTCAGAATCCTACTTCATTGTCAAAATTTCCACTAAAAAATTTCCATTTCAGCTTGTTTTTCCGAAAGGGACAGAAATGACACGATTAGGGTCGTCACACACAACACATCGCACAGTTTAAACACAATGTAGGATAAGTACATTTAATTTAAAAATGTTTTTACACACTGCCCTGATCAGATCAAAATGAAATTGACATTTCATTCTTTTTGATAGGGAGAATAAAATAAGGAAAGGTTATAGGTAATATCAACATAAGATCTAAGTTTCCTCATATTTTCCCTCGAACCCATTTGGCACTGACTTTATACAGATTTAGACAGGAGATGGCCCTCCCTCAAATCCCCCAAAATGCCATAATTCAGGTAAGAGCAAGATCACAACATTATGTGCAGAGTGCCCTGCTGAATTAAAATTGGAGAGAAAGATCACTACATTGTGTGCTGAGTGCCCTGCTGAAGAATTGAAACTGGGAGGTAAATTGTGAACAGCAGTAACAAGCAATTGCAACAACAACGACAACGATTAACAATTAAGCACACTGGGGCCATCTGCTCAGTGAAAAGCAGACAGGGTTTTCCCCCTTTTCATGTCCTGAGACTGAGGCCTCAACATCAGGAGTTGCCCTGTGGTCAGGAGAGTGTCTGGTTGTGCAAAAGAGATCAGGTTGTGTCGGTGGGCATCAGGCCTCAGTCTTCAAAAGCCTCCCTTCTTCAAAAACCTAACAGTAAATGCTCCAAAGCACAGGTAATATTATGAGCAGCACACATTATTGTGATTTGTATCTTATTAATGCATTCATTTTGCCATTTATCTTTTAAATATATAACCATTTACATGTAATCTGCATAATTCTTTAACAAATCAACACAAAAGAAGAAGTTTAAGCCTGATTATTGTAGCTACATTCATCATGAAACACCATATTAGACTAATTTATGCTGATTGAAACACCTCAAAAGTAAAGTTAAAAGTAAAATTAAAATAAACACCTGTACTCCATCCATCCATC
This sequence comes from Pao palembangensis, assembly GCA_015343265.1. NCBI lineage: Eukaryota > Metazoa > Chordata > Actinopteri > Tetraodontiformes > Tetraodontidae > Pao > Pao palembangensis. The sequence goes on from CM027093.1 coordinate 10,716,487, forward strand.
TTCTGACGCTTATCCGGGGTCGGGTCGCGGGGGCAGCAGCCTAAGCCAGGAAGCCCAGACTTCCCTCTCCCCAGCCACTTCGTCCAGCTCTTCTGGGGGGATCCCGACGCGTTCCCAGGCCAGCCGAGAGACATAATCCCTCCAGCGTGTCCTGGGTCTTCCCAGGGGGCCTCCTGCCGGAGGGACGTGCCCTGATCACCTCACCAGGGAGGCGTCCGGGAGGCATCCTGACTAGGTGCCCGAGCCACCTCATCTGGCTCTTCTCAATGCGGAGGAGCAGCGACTCTACTCCGAGCTCTTCCCGGATGGCAGAGCTTCTCACCCTGTCTCTAAGGGAGAGCCCAGCCACCCTACGGAGGAAACTCATTTCGGCCGCTTGTATCCGAGATCTCGTTCTTTCGGTCACTACCCAAAGCTTATGACCATAGGTGAGGGTAGGAATAAAGACCAACCAGTAAATCGAGAGCTTCGCCCTTCGGCTCAGCTCTCTCTTCACCACAATGGACCAGTGCAGAGTCCGCATTACTGCAGACGCCGCACCAATCCGCCTGTCGATCTCCCACTCCGTTCTTCCCCCACTTTTTAACAAGACCCCGAGGTACTTGAACTTCTCCACTTGGGGCAGGATCTCCTCCCCAAACCGGAGAAGGCACTCCACCTTTTTCCGGCTGAGAACCATGGCTTCAGATTTGGAGGCGCTGATTCTCATCCCGGCCGCTTCACATTCGGCTGCGAACCGATCCAGCGAGAGCTGGAGGTCATGGACTGATGAAGCCAACAAGACCACATCATCTGTAAAGAGCAGAGACCCGATTCGAGGCCACCAAATCGGACCCCCTCAACACCACGGCTGCGCCTAGAAATTCTGTCCATAAAAGTTATGAACAGAATCGGTGACAAAGGGCAGCCCTGGCGGAGTCCAACCCTCACTGGAAACGAGTTCGACTTACTACCAGCAATGTGGACCAAGCTCTGACACTGGTCATACAGGGAGCGGACGGCCCGTATCAGGGGGCCCGACACCCCATACTCCCGGAGAACCCCCCACAGGACTCCCCGAGGCACACAGTCGAATGCCTTCTCCAAATCCACAAAACACATGTGGACTGGTTGGGCAAACTCCCAAGCACCCTCAAGGACCCTGCTGAGGGTATAGAGCTGGTCCACAGTTCCATGTCCAGGACAAAAACCACACTGCTCTTCCTGAATTTGACCACACTGCTCTTCCTGAATCCGACCTTGCCAGGGAGGCTGAGGAGTGTGATCCCCCTGTAGTTGGAACACACCCTCCAGTCCCCCTTCTTAAAAAGAGGGACCACCACCCCAGTCTGCTAATCCAGTGGTACCGCCCCTGATGTCCACGCGATGTTGCAGAGTCGTGTCAACCACGACAGCCCTACAACATCCAGAGCCCTAAGGAACTCCGGTCAGATCTCTTCCACCTCCAGGGCCCTGCCACCGAGGAGTTTCTTAACAACCTCAACTACCTCAGCCCCAGAGATAAGAGAACCCGCCTCCGAGTCCCTAGGCCCTGCTTCCTCACTGGAAGGCATGTCGGTGGGATTGAGGAGGTCTTCGAAGTATTCCTTCCACCGATCCACAACGTCCCGAGTCGAGGTCAGCAGCACACCATCCCCACTGTACACAGTGTTGACAATGCATCGCTTCCCCCTCCTCAGGCGCCGGATGGTGGTCCAGAACCTTTTCGAAGCCGTCCGGAAGTCATTCTCCATGGCCTCCCCAAACACTTCCCACGCTCGGATCTTTGCCTAGGCGACCGCCGCAGCTGCACTCCGCTTGGCCCACCGGTACCCGTCTGCTGCCTCAGGAGTACCACAGGCCAAAAAGGCCCAGTACGACCCCTTCTTCAGCTTGACGGCATCCCTCACCGCCGGTGTCCACCAGCGGGTCCGGGTGTTGCCGCCACCACAGGCACCGACCACCTTGCGGCCACAGCACTGGTCGGCCGACTCAACAATAGAGGCACGGAACAATGTCCACTCGGACTCAATGTCCCCACCTCCTCCGGGACATGGTTGAAGCTCTCCCGGAGGTGGGAGTTGAACCTCCTTCTGACAGTAGACACTGCCAGGCATTCCTAGCAGACCTGGGCGTGCCAGGTCTGTCCGGCATTCTCCCCCATCACCGGAGCCAACTCACCACCAGGTGGTGATCGGTTGACAGCTCCGCCCCTCTCTTCACCCGAGTGTCCAGGACATGCGGCCGCAAATCCGACGACACGACTACAAAGTCGATCATTGAACTGCGGCCTAAGGTGTCCTGGTGCCAAGTGCACATATAAGTGCACCCTTATGCCTGAACATGGTGTTCATTATGGACAATCTGTGATGAGCACAGAAGTCCAACAACAGAACACCGCTCGAGTTCAGATCAGGGGGGCCATTCTTCCCAATCACGCCCCTCCAGGTCTCACTGTCGCCGCCGACATGAGCATTGAAGTCACCCAGGAGGATGAGGGAACCACCAGAAGGAGCACTCTCTCTCCCTCTAGGGACTCCAAGAAGGGTGGATACGCTGAACTGCTGTTCGGGCCACAGGCACAAACAACAGTCAGGATCCTCCACACCACAAAGTCACTCACCGGAGTACAGAACACTGGTGAGTGACTTTGTGGTGTGGTCTGGGAGGAACCACCTGCTGCTGAACGTGGCCAAGACCAGGGAGATGGTGATCGACTTCAGGAAGAAGAGGACGGCCACACAGCCCCTGAGCATCCTGGGAGAGGACATCGAGGTGGTGGAGGACTACAAGTACCTGGGCGTGCACATAGACAGCAAACTGAACTGGAAGACCAACACCGAGGCTGTGTACAAGAAGGGGATGAGCAGACTCTACTTCCTGAGGAAGTGGGCTCACCACCTTGCAGGTGGTGAGCCCACTGGAAGGGGGTCTCACGTCGTCTCTTCGGGCTATGCCCTATGGGCAAAGGCCCGGCCACCAGGCGCTCGCCAGCGTGCCCCACCCCCAGGCCTGGCTCCAGGAGGGGGCCCCGGTGACCCGTGTCCGGGCAAGGGAGACCCAAGACCAAATGTCTCACTCATCATAAGGGGGTTTGTGGGCTGCACTTTGTCTGGTCCCTCACCTAGGACCTGTTTGCCATGGGTGGCCCTACCAGGGGCATAAAGCCCCAGACAACTGAGCTCCTAGGATCATAGGGACACGCAAACCCCTCCACCACGATAAGGTGGCAGCCCAGGAGGGGGATGCAGACCCATTCCCTTGCAAATGTAAGCACCTTTGACGTAAGGCTGCTGGTGAGGATCGGTGATGCTGAGCAGGGAGGGCCCTGCTGTTTGCAGCTCACCTCAGCCTGAGGCTAAGTCAGAGCCGACTCTGTGTTGAGCTGGTAATACGCTCCTGTTGTTGGGTGCCTGTTCCAACTATCTTTGGCTGTAAAATACAGTTGAATGGACAACATTGTAGAAATGTTACACTTACTGCTCTTTTTTTGTACAGCCAATTATTGCCTTCCTGCATGTTGTGAATTTCCCCATTTTGGGACAAACAATTATCTTATCTCATCATATCTTATCTTTTCTAATGCAAAGTTTTAGGATCCACACTCAGCACTTACCGTTCAAAGGACAGAGAGTTCATGCTCATATTTAGTCTCAACAGAATACCAACGTCGCTTGTCCGGGGAGTCGATAACTGTGCACTCTGAGTACCACTGGTCCTTATACAGGAAGGGGAACATGCAGAATTTTCCGATTGCATTTCCTACAATGGTGTAAAGTTCTGCAAATTCAAAACAAACAAACAAAAAAAAAACAAATAAACGTATCCAGTCAAAGGAATTATACCACGAGTCCTGTTTCATCCATTACCGTGGTAGGTCCTCGCGCAAGCGCCGCTGGATGTTGCGGAAACTGTGAAGTGATTATTGGCTCCTACAGGTTTGGACAGAACAGCCATATTATCTGTGGTAAGCTCAATGTAAAGGTCTTCATCCTTGAAGGTGAGGACCGTCTCGTTTCTGCACTCCCACTTTTGGAGCTTTCTATTCTCGTCGCAGTCAAACACGCTGACTTCCTGCACTTTTCGATTGGACTCCCAGGCACTCCTTACTCAAGAGAAACAGAAGTCGGTCTCCAGTTGTCCAGCAAATGGGATAACATATGCCATATCTTTTAGAAAAACAAAAACCAGTGGTCCTGCACAAATAAGAACAAATGGTGAATCTGCACAGAAGTATGAAATAGCTAAAAAAAAAAATATATCCAAAATGAGGTCAACTAAATTTAGTTACTTATTTTCATAACACATTCATATTTCACAGTAACACATTTGGACAGATTTGTAAACACAAAAATTTGTAACTTTTTTAGCAAGAAAAATTAATCCCTCGTGTTCTTTAAAGATAAATAGGAATTAAACATTAAACAATGGTATATGGGGGAGTCAGGTTGTGAAAGAATGTCACGTTAAATGTCCTCACTTACCAAAAATATTCTCTTTCCTAGTAGAATGATGATTTTGGTACTCAGTATGTAGCAAGTACAAACACACACACACACACACACACACAAACACACTTGCTATGTTGCTAGGTTGTCATTTTAAAAAGCGCAATTTTTATGTCTTAGATTGAAAACATTAAAAACATATACAGAGATTTACTAAAATGTACTGATCCGTAAAAGGGGGGATCTGAATCATTTTAATCTGGATTTTCCACGCAGCGAAACAATGAAGTTAAACAGTATTCATTTTTAAGTGAGAGTTGAACCAGGTGATTTTTATTTCCTAAAATTCATTAAATGAACATGTATGTAACAACATCTGATGAGTTTACGCACATACAACAATGACATACATTCAATCATAGGTACATTTGTTGATATATTGTTAAATAACTGAATATACACCTCATAAAAAAATGGAGTGACGGGTTTTAATACATCCAACTGCATCGTGAACGTTTTACTAGATTATGATGTCGTAGGAATCACAAGGTTATAATGGGCTCAGAGTTTTCTACTTCCGCATTCTCTATCAGTCTGTTGGTGTCGACCACATCTGGTTGGGTCCGGTCACTCTCAAAGTACAGGGGATTGTCAAACGTAGGTATGAGGCGTGGAGACTTTTTGTAGACAAAAAACGCGCCACCAACCAACGAGAAAACAGCGACCAAGACCAGCACCACTATCAAACCTGTGTGGCCACGACGGGAGACCACACCTCCTCGATTCTCTGTGGAACATACAGCAAGCAGATGTTAAGGATCATCCAAAATCTTTCATTTGATTAAGTTAAGAACTATATTGAAAATTGTATGTTTTTTTTTAAGTAAAAAAAAACCTACCAGCTGTTGAGCCTGAATCTGGGGCAGGCACTGTTTAGAATACAGAACACAAAAATGATCATATCACTAGAAATTGTTAACAGATAAGTAACAAAGTTGTTTCTTTATGTTTTTGAGCATATGCATTAGTTTACTCTGTTATTTTCTGAGTACTACGGGTATTGTAAAGTTGCCATTAGTATAATAATCAGCCCTGTATCTAAGTTCCACTTGGAGAAAAATGGAAAAAGTTTCAAAATAGGCAAGATGCAGAAGTACTGAGAACTGACTGCTAATTCAAGTAAATATACATTATTTTTAGGATTTTCTTTATCCTTGCTTGGGTTCAACTTTAATGTGTTCATATAAAGACATATTTAAGCCAAGTAGATTTCCAGTTGTCTTAACATTAAGCATTACTGAAATCCTACTGTAAATTTTCAAATTCCCATAAAGAAAATACATTTATGTTAACTTGCCAATTCCTTTTTAAGGAAAAGAATGGCTCAATAAAAGCAATTTAATCCACAGATATTTTTCTGTGGTTAATAATTGATGCTAATGACCAGCTCTTATCTCATTTTGAACCACTTAATTGTGAAAAGATTCAAAGAAAAACATCTTACCTTTTTGTGTTTTACAGATGTATGCCCTGTCATGCCATCTTTGACCAGACTTCCAGCTCCCATCTGAGCTGTCAATCTCTCCGTAATAAGCTTCAGGCTCATCCTCACCCCAGTTGGTGTAGTCCAACACTGTTTTATCCAACCACTTCCATGTCCCTATGGCAGATAACAACATTTATGATCGCATCTGTAGTTTTCCACATGACATTCTCACAACAGTAGGCTGGTGTAGGAGTGTTTTTTAATGTCCACTTCACAGTAATTTTTTTTGTCATCAAAGGGTCAAAGTTATGCTCATCACCTATATGGGTTTTGTACAGGCCGATCCAGAAAGAGCTGTGGCTGCCATGAAATACTTCCACGTTGCTTTGAATGAACGCTTGTTCGGCTGGATCCTCAATACTGGCCAGAATGCCGCCTTGAAAAGAAAAACCCACAAAAGTTTCATTTTACCCCGTATCCTTTTTGTTATTATTATTATTTCTCTCAATGATTTCTTACCGTGCCTCACACAGTTTCCAGCAGCATTGGCCCATTCAATTTCATCAGTGATAAACAAATAACAATAACCCTTAAAGGGCAGCCACGAATAACTCTGGTGGTATTCCTCTTTTGTGTCTTCAGGACAAACTCCTGGAAAGATGCTCGACTCTGTCGGTGGGACCTCTGCATCAGATGGACCAAATTAGGAGAAATCATGTTGACTATTTTTTCTACGACTATGTTCAGATACAAATTGTGGCAGCACTCGTCCGGCTGACATTCGTTACCCGTCGTCTGCATGCAAACGCTGTTCATGGTCTGATTGCAGAAAGCGGTCCTCCATTGTCCATCCACATCCAGGTACACACACGGTCTGTCTCTGCTTGGCTCATCTTCAGCCCAGCTGGCAAACTTCAGATGCCAACTGTCAATGTATTTAAAATAACCACCAGTCTGCAAACAAGAGAGATCACATTTTAGGCTACCTTATAAAGACAAATACTACTTTTTCCTCAGTGACACGAGTCTTCTCAGGTAATTTTGTAATTTAAAAATTGACTTTGAAAAGTGCTCAAAAGAATGTGTCATAGTGGAGATTTTTATGATAAATTTTGATGGCAATTAATGCATTTCAAACCTTTCTAAAAAAAAAAAAGATTTTTCTCAAATGTTAGATTTAGTATGATACTATCTAAGTAACATTTCATGGGCGATTTTCTTCAAACTAAAGGCAAAACGTGTTGTTTTTGTGCAGCAGTACCTGATTTTTGTTCAGCCCAAGCCAAACTGGAGCTTTGAGATTCAAAACCAGCAGCTCGACGTAAGCCTGAGACCACTCATTTCTCAAGGAGGCTAGGCTGGCTTTATCGGCCTCACAGTTTTTCTTGGCATCGTTCCAGGTGAGATTCTTAGTAACCGCCTTGATGCTGTCATTTCCCACAGATACGTATATGTTAGGAACATACGTGTCTGACTGAGATGGGATATTAGGGTCTATAAGGAAGAAGAGATGCATGCTGGTGTAACGTAAAATGTTGTCTAAAGAACTGTCATTTCATTTTTGTCTTTTAGATACAAAAACAAACAAAACAAGAAACTGACCGACTTTACGAGTACAGACAAAACCATAGCTGTTGTTGCAGGCCTTGATCAACCATTTACCAAAGCCCTGGCCAGCATTATTGCTCATCACAACACAGTCTTCCTGGTGAAGGACAATATGAGGAGTTAGAACTTAATAATTAATAATTAATAATTAACATTCTCTGCTTGAAATTCACGACTTGAAAAAAATGTGTCCTGTTTCATCTGAATGTGGGATCTGAATGTTTAGCCGTTTTACGTTGTTTAAAATCAGTGTCAGAAGTGTTACCTCTATTCAGTTCAATTCAGTTTTATTTATATAGCGCCTTTTACAATAAAATTGTTTCTAGGTGCTTTACAGAGGCAGAAACCCAGAGCCTGAACCCCCAGGTAAGCACAGTGGCAAGGAAAAACTCCCTTTTAACAGGAATAAACCTTGAGCAGGACCCGGCTTACAAGGATAAGGATCCATCCTGCTGAAAGTCGGCTGGTTAAAGGAGGAAAAGAAGAGGGAGACAGGACAGAGAGAAGAAAAAAAAATATATATATATATATATATATATATATATATATATATATATATATATATATATAACCTAACCCTAGCAAACATAATATACAACATAATTTAACATACAACATAAACATAATTTACATAATACAGCATAGGCAGGTTTTCATAAATAAATTTACCTCATTCCATCTTTGATAAAAGGTTCCTGGACGACGTCGACTTCTCTGAAAAGCAGAAAAGATTTGAAAAACTTTGCATCATATTTCAGATGGACAGATGGCTGAATCATTTGGGGCTTTTTGTACTTACAGAGTATCCCCAATTGGTGTATTGTCTTGCTTTTCCATCAGTCCAATAAAATCCATCCTGGCTTAAACTATTTAAACCGATCCACAGGTTTGTAGCTGATAGTTCAGCCATTTTGTTGGTCAAAAATGCTGGTAATTTCAACAATTAAAAGGACAAAAAAAAATTTTTTTTTAAATATTTAGAGTGCTCTCACTTCACATTGCACATACAAGGAATGTAAAATATTATATTGAATTATAGCAATTATGTACATCCATTAGGCATAACTTTATGACCCATCAAGACATGGACTTTATCAGACCCCTGAAGGTGTCTTTTAAGTTAGGGTTCATCAACCCAGTCCTAGAAGGTCAGCAACTCAGCAGGGATTTCTGTCCTAACATGTGCACAACTCCATGCATGCTCATTTTGTCCAGCACTTCTCACAGATGCTTGATCGAGATCTGTCGAATTCGGAGGCCAAGTCGACCTGGAAGTCATTGTTCCTGATCCCTAACCCATAAACTAACATGCACATAGATGCCAGAACACCGTCACCTCTGCCAACAATGCATGCTAGAGGCATGTGTTCCCTAGCTAAGCGATGTACAACACCTGACCATTCATGTGATGTGAATCAAAATGTGATTCATCTGATAATTCCACCTTCTTCCATTGCTCCATGGTCCAGTTTTGAAGCTTACATGCCCATTGCTGATACGTTCAGCAGTGCCCAGGGGTCACCATGCACACCGTGCATGCGCTACAGCTATACACAACAAATTGTGATACACCGTGTATTCTGATCCCATTCTGTCAGAACCTGCTGTTGCTCGCTTGTCAGAGTGGACCCCCTCCTCGAGCTTTCAGCCCTCTCACATACAACATACAACATACAACAATGATCCTCTTGCCGGTTCACCCCTGTTCTTTCCTTAGAAAACATTTGATAGAGCTTGACCACCACAGACCAGGAACAGCCCACAACAGCTGCGGTTTTGGAGCTTGTTCTGACCTAGTCATCTAGTTATCACCATTGGGCTCATAAGTGAAAGTCACTTGAATCCTTTCTTGTGCCCTTTTTTCCTGCTTCTAACAGACCAAATTAAGGACATTGTCCATTTGTATATCCCGGAGGACATGATGAAGAGATAATCAGTGTTATTCACCTCACCTGTCAGTGCTAATAATGTTATGCCTGATTCATCTAGTTACATATATGGAAATGCAGAACGAACCTTGTATGCGTCTTGTGGGAATTGAGACTAAATTGCCTCCTATGGTAATGCACTGTTTCCTGGCATCTTCCCAGGAGGCCACTCGGTCAGTAATGATACTGTAGCACTGCAGACAAAACATGAACACTTTATTTACTTTCAATAAATCTGTTTGATGAGTACTCCACAGAGGTCCCTTTGTTGTCGCTATAGCCTGGAATGCTTCACTGTTGTATTTAACAGGACACTCTTGCCATTTTTTAATATACCGTATGTAAGGACTAATAATCTATGTGGAGGACATCTAACTGAAAGCAGATGGTTTCAAATTAACCAGTACAGAAGAAAATCTTATATGAGGTTTTAATGCAGAGCTCTGGAATTGTTCCATCTGTGACTTTTCTCTTGCAATATTTATTAGTATTTCAAACTGAATTGCAAATTATACTGTACATCTGACATTTGTTTTGGAAACATATTCTTTCAGGTTGAGTGGTTTCTGACCTTTGAGTCAAATTTGGTCCACTTGAGTGGGCAGCCACCTTTAGGCGGTACAGTCGGAGCTGCAGTGGTGTTGACAGGTGAGGACTGTGACCGTTTACAAATGAACTGATGTTCTTGGCCACAATTACATGTTCTCCAGAAACCTGTAATTCAAACAGAGGTAACGTGCAGTTTCAATTTCATCTCAAAACACCAGCCATAAAACTTTATTGAATTATTTGAATTACTCACCCATATAATAATTCATTGTAACACAGTTTGAATCAATAGTATCAGGATTGGGTTGATTCTCATCCCATTTTTGCAGTCCCAATGAGCTTCCATCCATCCACCTTAGAACGCAAGCAATGAACACAACATTTAATCTAAGATTAAGCAACAGAATGCAATCAATGTCACACTATCTTACACACTGTCATCATAGTGGTAAAAGGTTTTACAGTCTCTCCTTTGCAATTGATACGAATGATACTCACCAAAATGTGCCATCGATATCTACTGACAGTCCTATATAATATGACCCATAGGTTCTGGCAATCTGTGAACACACACGTGCACGCATATATAAGATTTCAAAGTTTTTTCAATAACCACCACCTTAAATATTTGCCCCAACACTAAATTTATAAATATTAACCTGTTTCCATAAGAAGGTATTTTCCTCTTTACTGTTGATGGAAACCAAGTCACCGTGTCTCTGCTGGCAGAAGTGACGAGCCTCCTCCATGTACATGAGGTTCCTGTTTAAGTAATACTGGTTTCCTCTCCATTCATACCATCCATCAGAAGTGATGTTGAATTCTGCAAGGTTTAAAAGGATATAGAAGATCTGTTTTAAGAAAACATGGCTTTCAGAATAGAACCTCTGAATGAGCCATCTGAACACAGTAAAAACCGGAAAATAGTCAGCTGACAACTTGAATGCACCAGTAAATGCAAAAATAATGTTTTTCTCCTCAATCAACATTTCTTACCAGCAACAGTGTCATTTGGAGGTGGTTTTGGTGTCACTCCTGTAAGGCAAGAAGAAGGTATTAATGAAAAGAAATACAAATCATGTAGCATCTCCTCAGTCTTGACTGCACTTTATAGTCAATCAAAGGCTCTTACATTACTTATTATTTTTTATTATTACATTACTTATTAAAATTTAAATTACTTATTTAAGAAAAACAGTACATTTTTAAATATGTGCTAACCCTAACACTGAAATGTTAATATCCAAGGCCCTCTAATTTAACCTCAGTCTGCTGAAATCAGTACATTAAATTTTAAAAACACAATGGCAGAGTGGAGCCATTCACCCATTAACTCCCACTTAATGGGTGAAGTACATTATTAATACTAAGTATGATGCTTGTTGGGCTTTCAGGTTCTGCCAGGCTAAATGTATATGTCTGCCCATTATCATTTAGCTTTCTATTTTCCTATTAATGAAAAAAAGCATAAAACTGGAATTTATGATGACTAATCCTCAGATACAGTGTGATTAATCAGATTACACATTTCACTCATTTGACAATCCTATCTTTTTCTTTTGTCAATCGTAAGTCCAAAATCCATCATTACAATCACCAAAATGTTGAGGAAATATTAAAAGCATTTAATTCCATCTGTACCTGCACGGATTTGGCACAGCCAATCATTGTAGCTATCGCAGTTGATATCATTCCAAGACCCAGTATCCTCCCATGAGCTATATAGTCTGAATTCAGCGCAGGACTCATCATTATTGTGATTGTTTGGCTCTCCTTCCTGCCAGTGTAGGAAATTTACCTGTGTGCAACAAGAAAAATCATAAATGTTAATAAAATACACCCAAACATAGAAACACTAAGGGTGTGAAATTCAGCGAGCTTACAGGTGATCCATCACTCCACACGTAACCTGTGTCAGGATCAGGTGCGTAGAGCCCAATCCATGCTCTTCCATGTCTGCATCAAAAAAATATATAAGCAATATGTTTATATATGATTAGTTCCTCTCTCCTCTCTATTATTTTTGATTCCATAAATGGAAATAACTTGGACCTAACCGGTGTCTTCGGATGTTTTATTTATTATTTTATTTTTGGCAATTAGAGAAAACATGTGTGACCATCTTTAGTTTAAAGTGAATGGTGATTAGAAGTGTGCAAAACGTACCGTCCAATCATAAGTTCTCCATGGCTGTGGAAGCTGACCAGCTCTCCTCCGATGGCCCTGCAATAATCCCTGGCCTCATACCAGGTCTTCTCATTTGATCTCGGGCCTGTGAAAAACTACCCAAATGCAAAGATAGTGTAGGCCAAATTTGTAAGCAGAAACCATGGAATGTCATGCTGGCGCAGCATTTTTATCCTATTTCGCCTTGTCTTGTCATATCTTATCTATGTACCTATTGACCCCTTTTACTATCGTCTATCATCTAAATGTTTCAATATTTAACTTTGTTTCAATGCTATACTTGGTCAATATAAAGAGAGCAAAAACTGTTTTACTTAAAATGCCCCCCTTTCTGCACAAAATACAAATGCAATTTCTTGAGGGTTTTTTTTTTTTTTTTTTTTTACTTTTTAACACTTAATGATCAGTAATTGGGAGCTGTTGCACATGGGTGTGTTGCTTAACAAGGAATTAATTAATTAATTAATTTTAATGTTAACTGCAACATTTTGTGGCAGTTCTGGTTGTACCTTGACGCAGTAGTTTCTTGTTCCCAGTCGACTCCAACCTTCTTCGCACTTGAGAGGAGTCTGAGTGGGTGGTGGAACAGTTACAATCGCCCCCTCAGCCAAGTGTTTGCAGATGTATTTTGATGTATTTGTGCAAGGCAACAGATCCCAGAGTCCGGCCAAAGTTCCAGTCGTCATGGCAACACACCCCTGTTCGTGACCTTGAGTAGTTTGTGGGAGATAATTTTAAATTACAGAGCTGTTTATTCCTCCTGTTTCAAATAAACAAGGATATGTCCTCCTCTGTACCTGGCATTCCAGTATTCCAGTGCGTGTACTTCACCGCACTTCCCTGGGTCCACACAAATTCATCTATGTTTTTCTGGTTTGACAGCCCCAACCAGAAGTGTTTTTCTGGCCTCAAGCCCACCAAACTGACAAGAAATGCATTGTCCACTCTGGAAATATGTAAACAGGTTCATAAATTTCTTTGGGTCCCATTCAGGTGTATGGAATGTAATGTGCAGGCACAACTCAGCCTGTTACGGCATCAACAATGAGATAACTTGGAAGGTTCTAACCCATTGGAAACATCAGCTAAATAGGAGCCCGATGCCTCACAGTCACTCTTGGCCTCGTCAAATTTCTTCATTGCCGTTCCTACAAAGTAGCAGTAGGAACCATGTCGTTTCCAGCCCTGTGCAAGTAGTGGGAGTCACAAGCCATTTATCTTTTTTTTTTTTTTTTTTCTGAAGGTATAATACAAGCAGTAAATTACTTCAGATCTCCAGTGAATATCACCACATATCAAAGTACAAGAAGCCGGTTTTAAGGTTTAAGGTAAAAATGTACCATGACATCCTGCAGAGGTGTGGGAACTCTGCTTTCTAACAATCCCTGCAGATATGACGTTAAAAAAAGCAACCAAAAAAAGCAACTCACCGCTTTGCAGCCAATATCCACCTCCACCTCGTCTCCGGTGCTCTGAGTTGCGCTCTGTTTTATGCATATAAAGCCGTGTTTTTCCTCACACGAGCGATCGACCCAATTCCCATTCTGCAAAAAAAGAAGCACTATACAGGGTATACAGGAATATTCTTATATTCTTAACAGACAACATACACCCCATGTGTAATGTTATTACGTTTGATGCAACACTTTCCTGGACAGTATTCATACAGCATATGTCCTACATCATTTCTCTTACCTCTCCTGTGATCAGTACACAGTCTTCTGCATCAGAGGACACGGCCGGTTTTCCAAAAGTCCAGCTAGTAAAGCTGACAGAGGAGTGATCACTCCAATCAAACAGCCCCTCTGTCCTTATGTCGTTAAATCCTATCCAAAGTTCATCATTTGATGCTGCAGATAGCGAGAACGTGTGTATTTAAAAATGACTCGACAGAAGTTTTCGCAAGACTTAAAACCACAGTGTACACACTATAAAAAAGGGATAGAAAAAGTATGGCAATGTTGGTAATTTTGTGTTTTTTGCATACCAAATCCAAGGTGAGAAATGATAAAGCTCTGCTCCTCCACATTGTGGACGCTGGTGAGGTCTCCTCCTTCTTTGCGGCACTCTTTCTGAGCATTGGACCATGTTTGAGGAGAACGATTGAGGTGAAAGCAGTTGCCGTTGTAGGGAATCCAGGGGTTAGAGCAAAACCCTTGCTCAGCTGAAGTTGAAAAGACAACACGATGAAAATATTAAATGCAGGTGATCACACAGAGATCACGTTCATAATGTAGCATGGAGAATTTCGTGTGTTTATCTTTACTTTGGGGAGGAGCTGGAGAAGTTCCGTCTTTGTAGCAGATGTAGCCGAGCTTCTTGGAGCAGGATGAACTTTGCCAGGTGTGCTGTCCAACCGTGTCAAGAAAGGCACAGTTGTGTCCCGGGTCAGGCAATGGATTTCCTGTAAGAAGATAATGCCTTTTTGTCCAAAGTGGATGTGACTTTCATAAGTCCATTACTGGATACATTTAAAGGTTTTTATTTGTAATTTCTCAAGGAACAATGGCTTTTTCGGTCAATATCAGTTTTTCTTTTACAGCTAAGGTACACGCAGGAAGCAAATTATTTTTCTGCGCTCGTAAATGCACGCAACCCTTGTCACAAACATGCATGTTAATGTGTTCTAACAGCAGTTGGAGCTTTCTTAAGGACCAGCAGAACTGTTTAAAACCTATTTTCATGGTGTGAAGACCTACCTAGAGACCATCTGAGGTAGCGGAAAGGCTTCGAATCAGACCAGCGCCACCCATGTTCTGGGTCTAGAACCAGACCAATCCAGAGCTTCTGTTTCCCTGATTCCAGTTGGGCTGTACATTCGCGTGTTAGTTGAAAGAAAAAAGAAAAGAAGGGAACAGACTAAAGGGATGGTTCCTCTTTTCCTGGTCCTTCCTCAATTTTATTTCTTCACAACCAAATGCAACAAAAATATTCTGCAGCAATGTCAACTAGTATCAAAATGTATTTAATCCATCAAAATAAATAAATAGAAGAAAAACATTCATGCATTCTACTCTTGTTCATAAAATGCATGCATTTACAAGCATTTTAAGGCATGATATGTCAATAAGAGTCAATAAATATTGAACTAGCACAATTTTTCATCTTTTTCTGATATATTTTATGTTTAATGTCATAATATATGCTGTTAAGCGAAACAGTTTTTCCTTTTTTATTTATTACTCTGCGAGCATGTGTCCAGGTGAATTCCTACCTGAGACAAAGGCCTGCTGGTGTGGATCTGAGACACTGAGCAGAGAGGCACCCTGCTGTTTGCAGCTTTTTTCAGCCTGAAACCAAGTCAGTATTGACTGCACGTTGAGCTGATAATACGCTCCTGTTGCAAGGTTTTTTATCCACTTATCAGTGGCTGCTCAGAGACAGAGAAGACGGAAATATAAATGCCGGATTCTTTCATCACATAAGCACAATTTCATACACTGAGTTGCATGCTCTCACTCACATGTAGTTGGACAATATCCCCACTGATCATTTTCAAATCTTGTTCCAACTGCACACCAGGCACGCTTTGTTGACGAGTCAAATGTGGTGCAGTCTCCAAACCACCGGTCTTTGTATAAGAATGGAAATGCGCAGGGTTTTCCGAATGCATTTCCTTCTAGTGTATAAAACTCTGATGGGAAAAAAAGACTGACCTTTAATCATCACATCACACACAACTGTTCTTCAATGTTGAAGTATATTTTCTGTAAAATCTTGAATGATGAATCTGTTTTTCAATCCCACGTCTAGGTACTGTACCTCTGTACGTTCTTGAGCAAGCACCTCTGTTCGACCCAGTGACTGTCAGATGGTTATTTGGACCAACAGTTCTGGAGAGAGACAGCGTTTCATCCGCTTTCAATTCAATGTAAAGCTGCTGGCCCTTGAGTGCAAGCAGCGTTTCATTCTTGCATTCCCACTTTTGCAGCTCGCTCTTGTCGTCACAGTCGTAGGAGCTCACCTCACTGCTGAGGCTCTTGCCCTGGGCACCCAGGCATTTTCTGGTCGTTATGATGAAAAGTCGGTCGCCGGTTGTCCAGCGCACATCAAGGCAACGGCTGAACTTTTTTAGAATGCACAAACCAGTGGCTTTGCTAATGAGGGTGAAAGGGGAATCTGCAAAGCAGTGCAAAGAAAAATAAATCAGTGGCATTGCTAAAACAAGTTTGTTTTTCCAACCAGTCTTCCTTTGCAAACTGTCCCTCTGTTTCTGGATTAGGGTTTCTTACAATAAAGAAATAACGTATAGCAATAATTCCCAAAATAATTGGTATTGAAGTAAAGAAAGAAACAACTCCAGTGAGACAGACAGAGTTGAAAAAGGCACCTTAAACACATGTCACACATGCAGACTATGCCCTATGTGTAAAAGAAAGAAAGATAATTAAAGTGCACATTACCATCAGATGTTAAACATTGGCATCGTAGGATGAAGAGCACAATGGCTGCTAGGGTTATCCTTGAGGGGAGCATTCTTTTAGATAAGTCTCAGAGCAGCAGCTGTCCATGCATTGCAAGCAGAGGACTTATGAGCGCGAACATTAAAAGGAAGGAATCTTAATACTGCCGTCAGCATCCGTTTTTTTTTTTTTTTTCCTGAAACCTTTCGACACTTAACCAATTGTTTAAAAAAAAGAAAGTGGGGGGGTTGCTGGGGGTGTATATAATTGGTGACACACACCAAAATTTTTCGTTTCACAAAGTCGCAACACTCCAAAAGTGGCCAAAGGTGGCCTCTCTGACTTCCTGTCCAGACTTAGCTCAGATGTGCACAGTCAGTTGTAAACACTTGGCACAAATGTGTAAAAAAAAAAAATTCATTGCATGCTTATATGACAATTTATTTTGGTATTGGTTCATGACAGTTATGGCAACTAATTATTTTCTGTTTTGGTGACAATACATAAGAAATACAACCCAAACCAATTTTGCATGTTTTTATGTGCAAACAGAGTCTTTTTTTTTCAATAACTCTGCATCTAGAAAATTCAGCTCATCTTTGCAAAAACCTGTCATATAGCAGTGTTGCTGATGATAAGAAAACGGCATTTTGAGTGTAGCAACGCAACATCCTGTTTTGGACTTTTCAGATGATAGTTTGACCACCAATTCTTCCTTAACATCCATTATAGCATTTTGTGTTTTCACTTCCCCCTCTTGTTATTCTCCTTTTTAAACTCTGCTAAATTATGAACATTTGGAAAATTATTAATTGTGATTAGGAGAACCTTTAGTAAGATAGTGCGGCTTTAGTTTGCATAGAGGGGTAGAGTTGTCCTTGATAATGTTATTAACTTAGATGGTGGGATTAACTTTAAATATGCAAATTACCAGTAACACCACAACAGAGAGAGAGTCAGAACAGAAATGAGACCATATAAATTTAACCTAACCCTAACCCTAAAATCTAACCCTAACACATAGCCAGTCATGACAGGAGATACAAGCTTACCGAAATAATCAAAAAAGGATAGGTTCTCTATGTGACACTAGGGAAAAAGATGTACATTTTAAGCTTTTATTATGCAAAATATATTACTGTGTGTGTGTCTGTGTGTGAGAGGGAGACAGAGAGAGAGAAAACAAGGCAAATGTCTATGTGATTATTTCACTTCTAACTGAATAAAAACTGATTAATACACTGGTGTTATAATGTACTATTAGTTTACTCTATAATAATATGGTATTTATAATAACATTTAGTATTTACAACATAAAGATAGACTGCATTGAGAATACTTAGTAATGCATGTGACACAGAAACTTTTGTTTATATTTGATGAGTGTTAATGAATTGTGATTGTCAGGCAGATCCACTATAAAGATATTCAAACCTTTGCACCGATGTTTTAGACGATCTTATTATTACTTTTATTGACAGACACTTCAGAGGTTAAAGTTCACTTGACATTTTGTGGACCTCCAGTCATAGGAGATAAAACAACAGAGCTGATGTGATATTTTGTAACAGGATTATTTAATTACATTAAATATTGTACTAAATTGCAAAATAATGCATTCTGGTTACAACCAAGTGGATATGCATTTTTACAGTTATATTTGAAATCTTTTTGATATATAGTTATCATAATCTATAAGAGCTATGGTAAATGATTTCAACTGTAAATGAAGCTTGGAATGAAATTGTGGTCATAAAGTGAAGGAAATGCAGTTAAAGAACAAGCTGTACTTTACACTCTTGATAAGGATGTCCTCGGCTCTACAATCTGCCTTGATCAGACCGTTGGCCCAGTCGCTGTCATTTTTCATGAACGTTGAATTTTCTTGCCATTCTGAAGACATGACGTGGGTATTTGTTGCGCTGTCAGGTAAGGGGAGCTTCATGGTACAGTAGTACACATTATTTTGGTACTATACATAAAAACTACAGAATAATAGATGGTGCATATTAATTATGAGATATGCACTTTAAGATGTAGGGAGACTAGGAGACAAACCACTTTTGTTACAGTATTTTATTGTTTTCTTACAGCCCTGGTGGTAATTGTATCCTCATGTTCTGATGGGGAGTTTACATGTAAACCTGGGGAATGCATTTCACCGGCACTCCGCTGCAATTTCAAGACAGACTGTGAAAATGCTTCAGATGAAGAATTCTGCGGTATTTGTATTTACATTTTAGGAAGTATTTTCACATTTCAATTCTCAGCCACTTCTCTTTTTTAAAGTTTTTGCCTGAATTTTGCATCCTTTTTTTTGCAAAAGGCTCATGCACATTTGAGCATCACTCCTGCGGCTGGAGTGACATCAGTGACGGGCCCAACCACTGGAAGAGGGAAATGGCAAACGTCACTTCACTACCTGGTGTAGACCACACCTCAGGAAGTCCATCAGGTGAATTTCAACCCCCAGTTGCTGCCCATTTGTGTTAAAACTTTTATTGATTTTATTTTTCACCTTAAACAAGTGTTCTGATTTTAATTATATAATAACTATTATAATAAAACAACCTTAATAATGCACTGTTATCTGCTTGATGCAGGGTTTGTTATGCATATGAATGGGACACGAAACACAATGTTCAGTGGCCCAGTTAAAATGGAGTATTCACTTGGTCAAACAGCAGCTCTGGGCTGTCAAATCAGGTATTTGTTGAGTTACACATGATTCTGTTCTTGACTGTATTGCAGCCCAAGTCAGCTTTTTCCCTTTTTGTGAGGCCTTTTTTTTATGTATTTCAGTTTTTGGTATTATATTTATGATGTCACAGCCATAGTGGCATCACCCATAGAACTACTGGTGATTGGAGATTCTAACCCCTTGCTAAAAATTAAGGAAAAGAACACAACTGTATGGAAGGAAGCTAGAGCTTTTGTGGGTAATCGGCCAGGAGGATCTAGGGTAAGTCAATGAAATAGCTAACATTTGTAGTACCCAAGTAATTATAAACCAACTCACAAAAAGTCAGGAAAGACTTCCTGCTATGTTGTAACAAAATTCAAAATAAGAAAAAGCATTTCGCAGACACCACACAGAGTTATGAATGTACCATAAAATGCCATTTTTTGAGTGAATAATATTATTCACAAGTGCCCTTGTTTCTGTAGCTGCAACTGTCTTTCAGTCCTTCCTCCTTCAACCAGCCACAAATCATGCTGGATGATATCAAGTTTGAGAACTGCGCAGATGGAGATGTTCTTGAAGGCTCAGACCAGCTCTCATGTGGTTTTGATACTGACACGTGTTCCTGGTACGCTGATTACACTGCCAGCATTCTGTGGAAAAGAGACAATAATGGATTGGATGAGGACGGTGAGTTTTTCTGTTTATCTCTCTTTTGCCATTGTCTGGTCCAGGTTAAACGATGTTTTATTATTTAACAGGGGCGGGCAATTATTTTGTCTGAAGGGCCACATTGGGTTTTAGATCTTGATGAACAGGCCGGCCAGGTGGTGAAAACTAACTAACTAACTAACTTCAAAGTAACCTGCCCCAAATGAGGATCGGAGGTTAACTAAAAATCGTGCTTGATGTATTATTGACAGTGAAAATATTTTGAAGAGCCTGTAAATTGGTCCAACTAGAGACGGATGATGAGGCTCCAAATTATGTTTGGCCCACCTTCTTGAGAGTAACACAGCAATATGCCAATGATTCTGTGATATATAAAGCTAAATTGAAGACTAAAGTGCAATTGTCCTCACCTTCTACTGCAACTAGGAACTAGGTGAAGGGGGGATCAGGCTGACAACCTCTTAATTTGGTTTTTGGAGAAATTATTGTGAAGGCTCTGCAGGCCGGATCATTATTATTATTAGTAGTAGTAGTAGTATTATTGCTGTTGTTATTGTTATTATTATTATTATTATTATTATTATTATTATTATTATTATTATGTTTTTGTTGTTATTACTACTAGTAGTAATAGTAGTAGTATTACTAAATACATTTTTAATGGAAAATATATTTCTCCCTGTTCTGCAGGTTCCTGCATGTCCATAAGAGCCAAACAAGGCTTAAATATCTCATCAGCAGCCAGACTCATCAGTTTCCCACAGGCTGCTGGTCAAATCTGTGTGAGCTTCTGGTACCACATATTTGGCAACAGCATCGGTATGCTCTTCCTCCGTCTACAACGCTGTTTTGTTAGCCTGATTTTAATTCTGGTCAAATACAGTTCCTGTATTGTATGTCTTCAATCAGGTTCATTGAAGTTTATCACAAAGTATTCTGGTGAGGAAGAGAGGACTGTGTGGATAAGAACTGGCACTCAAGGAAACAAATGGAGATTTACAGATCTTACTTTCAGCAGTGCAAAACCAATACAGGTCATTTTATTTATTGTATGCTTGCTTATTTCCCCTTTTATGGCACAAAAATTATCTAGATTAATTGGACATTGTTTCTTTTTATGAAAAGCCTTTATGCAGTAAATAAATATGGTTTTTGCAGGTTTTGTTTCTATTGTCCAGGTTATGTTTTTTTTCTTTAGTGATCTATCCAACTAATTCCACAGTGTAAAACTCTTGCTGATCGTGCTGATCAAATATTTTCATTCTATGTTGTACAACGAAAAACTGGAATTTTTTTTTTTTTAAGATGTACTTTAACAAATTTAAATTTTGCAGTTCATTATAGAAGCCGTGGTGGGCGGAACTCAAGGCAGAATAGCTATTGATGACATCGTAGTGTACAACAGCGAGTCTGGCTCCTGCCCTCCTGAAAGGGAATGCACCTTCCAGGGCTCCCTCTGTGGTCTGCTGCCCCAGCCGGCTGCTAGCTTCAGCTGGATGCGGGTCACTGGAGCATCCCAGCCAGCCAATTCTTCAGGCCCAGGCTCGGATCATACTCTGGGGACAGATCAGGGTTTGTTAGAAAGTTCGACTAATCAGCTCTCACATTTTCAGGTCACTTTACAGTAGAAGGTCAGGACAGTTGCACTTTAGTCTTCGATTTAGCTTTATGTATTACAGAATCATTGGCATATTGCTGTGTTACAATTGACAATATTTTAGAAATACTTATGAGACAGGTGATTTAGCATTAACATAAATGCATACTGTGTGTAGGTTTCTATCTGAGTGCCCAGTTATGGCATCATCCTGTTGAGGCAAGAGGTGGAGTGATGACTGCAGTGATGGAGCCCACTGCATCTGATGGGGAGTGTTTGATGTTCTGGTACTACATGGAGGGAAGTGAAGTGGGAGAACTAAACATTTACCTCAAAACCTTCAAGTACTCCAGGGAATCTGTCCCGATTTGGACCAGAAAGGGAAATCAGGGGAAACATTGGAGGCATGCAAGAGTGACACTACGTTCCAATGCTCCGTATCAGGTATAGTTAGTTCATTATTCACAGCACAATATTAGTCCATCATTAGTCCAACTTTATGATTTTCTTAAATTGTTCTATTTTGTTTGTTGTTTTGACTGACAGGTAATTTTCGAGGCAGTTGTTGGGACTGGATTGAGGAGAGATATTGCCATCGATGACCTTACTGTTCTAAATGGCCCCTGCCCCCCAACAGGTTCGAACTACATGTGAAAATGGATGCCAATTGTGTCTGCGGGTACAAGCCGTGAACTGTTCACGCATCTGTGTTGAGCAGGTTTCTGTGACTTTGAAATGGACTTCTGTGGTTGGGTGAACAGTCATCCTGTCTACTCCCAGTTTGGAGTGGACTGGGACTGGCTCTCAGGTTCCAGTGAAGGTCAGTTTGTTCCAAACTGGGACCACTCGACAAGTACTGCTCTGGGTATGTTATCACTCTGCACCCACAGATGACACTATTTATGCTGAAGTTTCAGTATCATTTTGTCCCTATACAGTCATTGTATTTCCATTTTTTTTAATACCCCTTTTTCTCTTTTTATTTATACTGACCATAAAGTATGTGTGTGTATATATATATATATATATATATATATATATATATATATATATATTCCCAATTTGTAGGTCACTTTGCTTCTTTCACACCCACAAAGTCTGATGAAGAACAAATCGCTCGACTGGAAAGTGAAACAATGGATGCAGTAGAGAGAGCTTGCCTGGAGATATGGTACTATGCAGAGGGATATTTATTTAATGGTGAATACAGCTTTGTTCACTAGAGTAAGCATTATTTAACCACATGTCACATGGAAATAAAAATGTTCAAATGTGATTTTAGTAAGTATTATTTCAAGGTTACCATACCTACAGTATGTTACGTGTTAAAGACATATTTCAGTCCTATTGTTGTTTTGGTGCTTCCAGGTCCCACGGAAATACAACTGTTAGTGTCTGTGAATGATTCTGATGGACTGCGTCCTCTCTGGAACATAAACGGGAACATGAACAATTCGTGGATCCAGGCAAGAGTGAATTACAGCACAAAAAGTCCTCATCAGGTACCATTTCACAATAACAATAAACTGATATCATTATTTTAACCAATTATTGTCATTCCTTGTAGCTTATTTTACAAGCCAGCTGTAGCTGTAGTGATACCAGCATTGCTCTGGACGACATCTACATCATCAGGGATAAGTCTTGCGATGAACTCACCCCAACCACCACCCCTAACCCTTCCACCACTACCAGTCCCCTGCCATCTGCCATGGACTGTACTTTTGAAGAAGGTGAGGTTTATTTTAAAATGTAAAATGCCATTTTAATAATCTTATTGCAGTGTCAATAGAAATTTACTTTTACTAGTTCAGAATTGACAAGGACAAGACAGATTTTTCCTTCAGCCTGACAAATGCTGTCTGTGCTGACAAATTGCACTTCACATCATACATTGTCAACCAGGTCTGTGCAGTTGGGTCCAGGAGGTCAGTAATGATGTGAACTGGACACACAGTACGGGACTTCAAGTTCAAGGCCAGCCTTGGGATGGACCTCAGTACGATCATACTGTTGGAAATAATGAGGGTATTAATCTGTATTTCTAAAAACTTTGAATTAACTTGAATGAGATTAAAAAGCTGACCCATGGAGAAGAAATACCACGTAGAGCAGCCATTTTCTAAATTAGCAACAGCCTGGCATCACACACACACTAATCAAGCAGCCTGTCTGTTTTCTTCACAAAGGTTTCTTCCTGCTGTTATATGGATCTGGATCCGAGGATGGGGAGCGAGCTGTCGTCTCCGTTCCTCTTCTCGGGTGTATATCGTCACATATCTGTGTTGGATTCTGGTATCACATGCTGGGGCCTTCAGTGTGTACCCTGGATCTGCTGTTAAAGACAGTACGGGGAGCTTATTAGTACGCTTTCATTGGCTCCTATCATTGCGTTACTTTTAGAACTATAATTCATTTGCTGTTCATCTAGAATTCATTTGAAGATGTAGTCTGGACTCGCCGGGGGACACAGAATCCAGAGTGGATTCGTGCAGAAGTCACCATCAGCACACAGGACGTATCACGGGTAACTATAACCATTGTTTTTGCTTAAACCCAACAAGTCATTTATAGGCTTATAATAATGTCCTATATTTACACTTTAAAAAAGTGTCCATGTCATTGGCACTGGACTGACTACGGACATTAACATTAAAAAATATCAAAAATGTTACACCTGTAAAACAAATAATAAGACTTCTGTTATTGTAATGATGTCCAGTATGCAGAAATCTGTTTCTACTTCCAATCAGATAAAACATTTTCATGCTTTCAGTGTAATGCAGCAATGTAAATATTCATCCACAGCTGATGTTTGCTGCCCATCGGAACACCACCAGTAAAGGATTTATCGCCATTGATGACATCACAGTGAGGGAGAGGCCTTGTGGGGATCAGAGTATGTATTCAAAGGTCATCAAAAATCTGATGCTGAAAAAACATTAATACAGCTTAATGACAATTTTGTCTTGTCTTTTTTATACCTTTTCCAGACGTGTGCGGGTTTGATAATGACCTGTGCAACTTTCAGAACAGTGTCAGCCACAAGGGTCAATGGATTCGTAAAAGAGCTACAGAGGAAGAGGGGGATCATACCTATGGAACAGATAATGGTGAGTAAAAACCACCATCATTACCATTTCCATTCATTCATCCATTTTCTGTACCTGCTTTATCCACACTTGGGTCGCAGGGGTCTGCTGGTGCCTATCCCAGCTGTCAAGGGGCGAGAGGCGGGGTACACCGTGGATAGGTTGCCAGCCTATCACAGGGTCATTACTATTTCAAAATCTTAAAAAAATCATAGCTGGGCATGAAAACTAGGTGTCCGTAAATACGCTTGATTATGAGACTTAACCAACCACAAGTGAAGTAGAAAGAAGTAGACGAGTGTTAGGTTTAGGTTAGCAAGTTAGCTTTAGGTTAGATTGTTTAATTTCTGATGTCTATTCTGTTTATATACTGTAGTGTCAGTGAGGTAGGAGAATGAATGTTTAGTATCTCTGTCTTCCTACAGGTTTTTATGTGACTGTGAATAGAACCTTCATGGAGGAAACCTCAGCTCAACTTCTCACACCTGCTTTAACCTCAAAGACTGAGATGTGTGTTCGTTTCTGGTAAGTGCCTCCACTCACTGCCAGTGATGCCAGTAATGCATTAATAAGTAACGTGTTACTTTAATC
This sequence comes from Pao palembangensis, assembly GCA_015343265.1. NCBI lineage: Eukaryota > Metazoa > Chordata > Actinopteri > Tetraodontiformes > Tetraodontidae > Pao > Pao palembangensis. The sequence goes on from CM027093.1 coordinate 10,741,710, forward strand.
TCGCTTCTTTTTCTAGTAACGAGTAATCTAACACATTACTTTTTCCAAACCAGTAGTCAGATTAAAGTTTCCGACCCACCAGGCATTAATAGTTATAAGTATTTTTCCATTTTAAAAGGTATAAATTTATTTCTTTTTGTGTTTCTCGGAGTAACGTCACGTACGTGCTAAGTCACGTTTTTAGCACATGGACAACTCACGTGTCAAGAAGCCAGCAGAACAGAAATAACAGAGGGATACGCATTTTCTAGCTGGAAATACTGTCAGTATTTTGAGTTTGTTTCCGCTAAATATAACAATATGAGTACTCTGTACACTCTGTGCTAGCGGTAACAAAATGTTATCTACGTCTAAAAACTCCACGTCAAATTTTAAAAAACATCTGGAGTCGCAGTACGGCATAGTAAAGCTTGTGGAGAATTCAAAGCGGAAAGCAGCACCAGCGACGCATGCAGGAGGTCCCCCACCAGCCAAACAACAAAAGATGGATTTCGGTGGCGATGCAAATCCAAAATCCATTAGTAGGGAAGAACTGAAGAGGTTGGTTGGACGGTATAATGTGGGGGAAATGCTGCCCTTATATACGGTTGATTCGCCCTCCTTTTGTGCCATCATTCCACAATTTAAAAGTAGATTAAAAATAGAGTTTTGCCAGTCTTAACAGTTGAAAAAAGTGTTTTTAATTTGTTTTTATAAAAACAATTTTTAATTTTAGTTGTCAGGTTAGGTTAGGTTGGTTTTTTTTACAGTATTTATGTAACATGACTAAGTGACGTCAACTGAGTCATTATTAGATTTTTTTTTTTTATTTTAAAATTTAAATTAAATTAAATTTTAAATTTGATTTTTATAAAATGCATTTTTTAGGAAATTGTTTTTAAGTTAAAATTAATATGTAAAGACATTTTGTTGACGTTACTTTTAATGCACTTTCAATAAAGTGAGCATTGGCAAAACTGGTTGTCATGTTTAAGCTGAGGCAGCGGAGGTTGTTGCTGACAGCTACTGATTGTAATTAATAGTTACTTTTACTCTAACCTAGTTACTTTTAAAATCAAGTAATCAGTAAAGTAACTAGACTACTTTTTAGAGGAGTAATCAGTAGTCTGATTATTTTTTTCAATGTAACTGTGGCAACACTGCTCACTGGCTTACATTATTAAATCATGGTTAATGAAATATGTTCTTGTTTATGTTCAGGTACTGGTTACCTGCAGGCTCATCTGACAGCCTCACTGTGTATGTGCTGTTGAATGGGGAACTCTCTCCGGCACTTTGGCAACAATCTGGAGTGCCGTCTTCAAACTGGGAGGTTGCAGAAGTCACTGTGACCTCTCCTACTGAATTTAGGGTGAGTGACGTTAACAACACTCAGATTAAACATGATTTTCTGACTGTAAGTCAAAAAGCGATTCGTGTCCTTCTTATTTATTCCTGTGAGTCTGAAACAGAGTTGATGTCCTTTGCCAGGTGGTTTTGCAGGCCATCCATAGTCCAGATACCAGGACTACGGTGAAAGTTGATGACGTTTCTTGGAGGGCCAGAGCCTGCCGTCCTCCAGGGAGCTGTGACTTTGAGTCTGGACACTGCAACTTTTTCAATGTTCGCAGTGATGATGGACACGACTGGGTGCTGGCTAATGGAGGCTTCCAGGGTCCAGAAACAGACCACACCACTCAAACCGCAGATGGTAGATGTACTTTTCACATCTGCACAAAAACATGAACATACAAAAGAAAAATCCCACCTACCACCTAAAAAATCCCATCTACTTCATAGTATGAAATATTGATATTATTAATAGCAAAGATTAATGGTTAATTTGTGTTCACCAAACTAAAGTGTTATCGAAATATCTACTATATCAACTATATAGTAACATAGTATATACTTATTTTTCATATATGTTTCTAACGCTTGTTAGATAGATAAACTGAATGGAGTGCCAAAACTAAACTGTCAACCAGGTTATGACTAATGGGAGCCGCTGTGGGTGGTGTTCAACCAACCCTGTTACTTCTCCTTTGCGTATCCCTGACTTATGTCCTGTTCCTGAGTCGACCAAGCCGCCACACAATATTTCCTCATGTCCGTTTTACAAGAACAAACTGTGAAACTGAAGCTGCAAATCTTTAAAGTAACAATAATTTAGATTTCGCCCATGTGTCCACACTCGCACTGTTGTGTGACAGAAAGTATGTCAGAATGTCCACAGAACTCAGAAGTGTGAGTAAATAAATGTGTTTTTTGTTTTTTATTGGGTTTTTTTTCCCCTCAATCCAGGTTGGTTTTTGCTGAGCTCCTCACAGCATCGCAACCAGAACAGTGTCGCTCAGGTGTTGTCAGAATGGATCCAACCAAGCGAAACTGTCTGTTTCAGCCTGTGGTACCATATGAAGAGCAGGTCAGAAAAAATCGATGGGTTTCTGAGGGGTTGGGGGGTGGGGGGGATGCTTTTGTTTATCCTGTTTAGTTTCCTCACTGACTTCCTCAGGAAGTGTGAACAAATGTCCTTTAGGCTTGAATCACCTGCTTCTCTGTGCAATAATTATTTGAGTCAGAGTTCAAACTTTAGACACATCAGCTGTTTGGAGGAAGATTCAGGTCAAATTTGAGCAAACTTGTAGCACATCCGTCTTAGAAACATGAAGATGTGGGCCATGTTACAATATTTAGCTGTTGAAAGTACTCCACAAGCTGCTCGGAAATTCAATATTTTTAGGAAAGTGACTTGGTAATACTTTTATTTTTTTTGGATCCATGCACTCAAACCAATCAGGGTGGCCCAGCAGTGCCCTGGTTAGCATAATTGCGTCATGGCAGGAACAGTTCTATTCTAGCCTGGGCCTGTCCATGTGGCATTTACTAAATATGTGCACATTAGGTCAATTGCAGTCTCTAAACTGCTTCTATGTGAGAGTTTGTGAGGAAATGTGTGTCCTGATGACACTTCAAATGGGATCAAACTCCATCTGACTGGAAAGTTGCAGTTAGCGGAAAACAGATGAACTGACGAACATTTGTGGGGTCTTTGACAGCGATTCAGGCACGTTGAGGGTGTACCTGCGTTCTGGGCTATCTGAGGACCATCTCCTGTTTCACAGTAACAGCAGTGGAAGCTGCTGGACCAGGTTCTCGCAGTCTGTACCCACAATCAGTCCTTTCCAGGTATCCTGACAGCACATCAGAGCTAGAGATGCTACAAGGAATACTATCTCATCAGGCGTTTTCACCTATTTACCCCAATCCCCCCACATGTTCAGCTGCTCATTGAGGCAGAGACCAACAACAGAGGATTCATCGCCGTGGATGACATTGTTGTCACGCCAGGCATCTGTCAAGGTTCTGTTGTAATTTTGATTTCTGTCTGCAACACTGATTTCTTATTCTTCTAAGTTTTACTCTTTCCCCCCTCTTATAGCCAATGATACCAGTTTGGAATTTGTGGGTTGCTCATTTGAAAACGGGACATGCAGCTGGGAGGACAACAGCCTGGGCCAGTCGCAGTGGGCAAGAGGGAGGAATGCTTCTGAGAATTGGGGACCCACCACGGACCACACAGTGGGCACTGAATTTGGTGAGGCCATAACACACGGTGTCCTGGATACCTGCGTATCTTGTTGTTGTTGTTGAAATCTAATCATTTATTACTGATTCTAAACATTTTTTATATGATATTAACAAGTCAATAGTAAGAGGAACAAGGAAGTGAGATTTAATTCATTTCCTCTTATTTTAATATAAATACTATAGCACTACAATGTTTGTTCTGACTTGGTCTTATTTAAATTTCGGTGATCTAATCGCATTTATTTAATGACTCTCTTTGGTTAATCGCCATCTCTGTATTGCCTAAAAGCCCTTCTGTGTCTCATCATTAACTATGTGCACACACAGTTATGAAATAACGATTATTGATGACTGTTTCCAGCATCTCTTAAATGCTTTCACAGCGCTGACTGTCCTTATTTGATTATTTTTAGGTTGGTACATTGCATTAAAACCTAAGAATGGACAAGAAATAAGTCCCGCAGCTCTGCAGAGCCCCACTATGAAACAAGCCAGCACCAGCTGCACTCTGCATTTTTACTACAACATGTACGGAGAAGGTATTTCTGCCATGTGCAAGTGTAGCAAGCATAATGCTCTCCACAAACATGCTTTTGCGATTAAACCGTGGACATTTCATGCAGATGAAGCTGAGCTGAATGTGGTGATGATTGAGGGTACCCAGGCAACCACGCTGTGGTGGCAATCTGTAAGCCACAAAGATGTTTGGCAACCGGGCATCGTCACAGTGGGTCGGATGCCTCAGGACTTCTCCATCGCATTTGAAGGCTCCAGGATCTTCAACAAGCCTGGCCACGTCGCCATTGACGACATCACTTTCACCAACTGTAGTCTGCCTGGTAGTTCTGTTCAGCCAGGACTTTACTTTTAGCGTTTCTTTAGAGGCTAAGATTCACCAAGGTTGTTTCCTTCACAGAGCCTCAGCCTGTGTGTCCTGACAACATGTTCAGGTGTAACAACAGTGTGTGCATGGAGTCCAAGCACTTGTGCGACTACAGCGATGACTGTGGGGACCACTCCGACGAGAACGACTGTGGTGAGATTTTGCAACGGTCGTGGCAGCAACGTGATCTGAATTTGAAATTTTCATGTGGTAGATGCAGCATTTTAGAACAGAGCAAAAGAAAAAAAAGAGAATCCTAATTCTAACTTCAGCTTTTAGAGTTTCAAAGACTTTCAAATGCACTTTTATAGGTGCATTTTGTCGGAATTGATTGATTTTTGTTGGCTAATAATAACAAAATAGAGCTGAGAGGTTTTGTGGAGCGCTGCAACTTCGAACAGGGTCTGTGTTCTTGGGCGGAAAGTGACATGGACCCACTTCATGCTAAGTGGACTCGTCAGAGAGGAGAAGAGGCCTGGCCTTCATTGGGACCTGGGAGGGATCACACCCAGAACTCTGCAGCAGGTGTGAACCTCTGAGCTGCCATTAAGATAAGACGTGGACTCTGATTAGTGTGACAAACTCACATGATGTCTTTTCCTGCAACCATTGTTTTTTTTATTGCTTTATATATATATATATATATATATATATATATATATATATATATATAGGTCACTATGTCATTCCGGGGTCCCAAACAACTGAGAAGAACCAAACATCAGAGATGCTCTCCAATACTTTACTACCCAGCATTAATTGCACTGTAGGTAAACACGGTCAGATAAAAATAGCCTGCATGTATCAAAGTCTTATAATAGCTTATCGAAGATTTACTGTGTAAAGGTTAGCCTGAGTTTATTAAAGCCAGTTGGTTTTGCCTTTTTAGTAAACCTTTGCCTTTATATTAAACACTAAGCATCTAGAGCCTCCAGATAATTAATAAATAATAATAATAATAAAAGTGAATTAAATGATAATCAGTCAACAGCATGATTCACAGCAATAGTTATTTGCGTTGAGGTAAATATTATCTAATGATAATACAGCATAATAGCATGATAAACTCTCAGCATGCCACTTGTCAGGTATACTGTATACCTGATGACAGAGTTGTTTGAAAGGCTAACACAATATTTCTCAGGAAAATCAGTGAAAGCAGTATGATTTATTTTAATTTATAACTAATTTCATTTTAAATGTTAATTTAAAATACATATGACACTGACAGAGTGATAATAACCGTCTATTTTTCAACTGCTTTACCATCATGACAGGTGAGATTCTACTTATTCAGACTGGAAGATGCTTCCGGCGCACTGACTGTCCAGTCCAGGACGCTACGCTCTGGTGCTAATGACAATGTTTTATGGCTCAGTGAGCTCTCGCAAGGTTACAGCTGGCAGAGAGCAGAGGCCACATTCTCATCCTCTGAAAACAGTAAGGTGAGAGAGGACCAAGACTTTTGTATATACCAGAGAGTAAATTGTGCCTGCTTAGCACAGGTACATTTAGCAACTAGCTTGTGTCAACAGCAGCAACAACAGCGGGTCAGGTCATTTTTGTGACCTACAACATATGCAAGGCCACCACCTGAGAAGATTTAACAGAGCTTATGCAGAACCTCCTTACAAACAAAGGTCCTGGGAGTCAGGAGAAAGGACATGCTACAACGTTATTGTTTCTACTCAGATTGTCTTCAGGTATGAAAGCGGTCATGGACACAGAGGGCTTGTTGCGTTGGACGACATCTCTTTCTCAAGGGAGTGCGTATTTGACCCTAAAAACAGCAACCTGCCAGACACCTCAACTACAACAACAACCTCAAATGCACCCCCAACCACAACAGGCCCCGCCCATCCATGTCAGGTAGATCAGAAATGCATGAAGCAAAAAAGTTGATCTGTTGAAATAAAATTATCATCGGTTGTTTTGCCCTTGTTTTGTTGCAGGATAATGAGTTTTTCTGTTGGCACTCAGCAGGAAATGTGTGTGTTCTGGCAATGCAACAGTGTGATTATCTTCCTGACTGTCCACTGGGGGAGGACGAAGAGGGCTGTGGTGAGCTAATGTTGCGTCATCGTGAGTTAATGGATGGATGGATGGGCTTGCATTGCAGTGAAGCTAACTTTTCAACAGTGTTCATACGCACACCACACAGCATCATGTCTCTGCACCAAAGGATATATTATAGCTATATACATTTGGCTGGGTGTCCTGTCACCAAGTTAATTACAGCATGTATCTGTATAGCTACGTAGAGAACGCAACTCCTGTATTACCTGATCTCATCAACTCTACACTGCATCTGCATGAATGGTACCTTTCAGGTCCCTGCACATTTGAGAGGGACCAGTGCCGCTGGAATGACACCAGTGGTAGACAGTTGAAGTGGCAGAGGCAGAAAGCCAGTAATGACACCATCCCGTCCAGCGATCACACAACAAATACAGGTGATCGAAGCAGCTGATTGGACATTCTTTAACACAGTACAAGCTGGAAGCAACAAAACTAGCTCCTCAGCATCTGATTCAGCACATGTCAGGTATTGATTTCACATTTCCTGTCATTCCCAGGCTACTATATGAGGGTGAATTTCAGCCAGGGGTCCACACAGAGTGAGGTTCGACTCCAGAGTCCGCAACTCCCCCTTTCATCCCCCTACTGCCAGATTCTGTAAGTGTTGCCAGGATTCAGATGGGTTTTCTTGACCTACCCATCTTTTCCTGAAGAGTTAAGCTGAATGATGATGCCTATTAATGCTTAGCTAGTTAGTTTTTTCATCCATTACGAAAGTTGGAGAGGCTAAAGTTATCTTGCTCCACCCAGTGGTAACAATTGGTATACCCTCCTGTCTGCCTTCATCAGACTGAATAAAACAAACTTTTACAATCATCGTCACACTGATTTCACTTTATGTCTGCAGCATTAATGCCCACCGCATTTCCCTCATTATCATTCTGTCCCAAGCTTTCATATGTCAGAGCAGACTTGAATTTTTTAAATATGAATTGCTCAACACCCTCCGTTCATGCATCCAACACTCTCCCCCTTCTTCCTTCCTTCTTTCCTAAACGCAGGTTTCACTTCTACATCAGTACAAAGAGTGCTGGGTCACTCAGAGTGCTTATGCAGCAAGCTGAGGGGAGTGAAGCAATCCTCTGGTCACGCAGTGACAGTACTCTGTCCAGCTGGACCCCAGAACATCTGCCTATAGGCCTGCATCAACAGCCTTATAAGGTGTGTGTGTTTGAATATACGCTAAGCAGTTCAGACTCACGACCCTTCTATTAAATCTAAATGGCAATGATTAAATCTAAATCATAATGGCGTTCTATACTTTTCTCTGTGTGAATGCTGGGAGTCATTTGTTTACTTAGATTTGGTTCAGTGGTATTGAAAATGCCAACACCACCGCTGGCGATCACGTCGTTGCTGTGGATGACATCTATTTCCTAAACTGTGAAAAATCCTACAAAGCACCAGGTAAATAATTGTTTAAGTGTTTAAAGCTGCATGAGAGGTTTGGCTGATTTTATACTTCTCTTTGCATCCTCAGCTCTGCCTACACACAGCTGTTCCTTCGAGGATGGTCTGTGTGCTTGGGTGCAGGGGGCTGAAGACCAGCTGGACTGGATCAGCGGGTCCGGCCCTACTGAAACCCCCAACACCGGACCCGCAGTAGACCACACCACTGGAAAAGGTTGTTTTTAACAGTAAAGTGTACAGAAAATGACAGTAGTTTTGTAATTGCTGCTGTTGGTCAGCAAAATGGAACCACAAGTTTTTCTCATGAGAAAATTTATTTTCTCTCTACAAGGGGAGGACTCATTCATGTCTGATTCACTCGTGTGCCATTTAATGGTCACAAAAAAAGAAACAGAACACTTCAAAACATTCATCAATAACTGATTTGACTAGAGAGAGACAGTATTTCTATGATTGCATTTTGTTTGTATTTCTTTGGTTTTATGATTGTATCTGTTCTCCCTCTCTCTCTCTCTTTATTGTCTCTGTCCTGTCTCCCTCTTTTATTCCTCCTTTACCCAGCCAACTTTCAGCAGGATGGTTCCTCCTTGTAAGCCTGGTCCTGCTCAAGGTTTCTTCCTGTTAAAAGGGAGCTTTTCCTTGCCACTGTGCTTACCTGGGGGTTCAGGCTCTGAGTTTCTACCTCTGTAAAGCACCTAGAGACAATTTTATTGTAAAAGGTGCTATATAAATAAAATTGAATTGATTTACATTTTGAAGGGATAATTGTGTTAAAGTATTTTAAAATGTCTTTTAGTCAGCTTTTATACTAAGCAGTTTTAAAAAAATCAGTAATAATTATCATTTATCACTTTTCTTGTGTTATACTACTGATAATAATAATAACAATAACAATAATAATAATAATAATAATAATAATAATAATAATAATAATAATAATAATAATAATAATAATAATATATGCAGAGTTCTTTCTGTTGAAATGACCCCCCCACCCCCAACCAAAAAAAACGCCCCAAACAAACAGAACAACATATTGCTATGTTTATTCTGCAGGTAAATATCTGTACATCAAAAGTTCTTCACCAAGTGTGAGAGGACATATGGCCCAGATGAAGTCCCCGCTGCTGCCATCTGCTGGTGATGTCGGATACTGCTTCACATTTTGGCACCACATGTTCGGGGCCACGGTGGGCTCCCTTCGGATGTTCCTGCAAACAACTGACCCCAGGAACAAAACAATGGTACACCACAAATGCAGTCATCAATTTTATACCAATGGCGGTGGAGTCTAGACACATTTACTCCCCACGGATTCGAGTTTGATTGAGAAATGTTTAATTTTTCCTGCTTACAAAGTTGTGAAATGCTGATTGCAAAATAACATAAATGATGAGCATATTGGCTACAAGCCACACAGTTTCGGCCCCGCACCGCAGTGTTGCATAAATCTCCTCACATCCTCATTGTGCAAACTGAATCAGCCTCCTGCCTTTCCTGTAGGTGTGGCAAAAGTCAGGAAACCAGGGAGACGAGTGGCAGCTGGTGCAGATCCACGTGACCGTGCAGAGTGTCCACCAAGTCATTCTAGAGGCCACGGTTGGAGGAGAGGCGGGAGACATCGCCATTGATGACATCTCTCTCTCATATGGACCATGTTCAGCCTCTGGTAGTAGGCCTTAGTAACAAATCTGCTTGGAGTAAATCATGCCCTAACGATAGATTCTTCTTTGGCTGAATATTTGGTGTATAACACAAAGTTAAGTTAGATTTTAAAAAAAGACGGTTGAAAACGTATTTTTTTAATACAAGAGATATTTTCAGTCACACTATAGCAGACGAAGTCTGAACTTATAGGTTAAAAATCAGTATCAGTCATTATATTCATCAAGCACTGGTCCTCATAACGGATCCTCAACCACAAACATTTGTGTCACGCATTAAATATCCCTTCACCTGCAGACCTGTGCGACTTTGAGGAGGGCAGCTGTGGCTGGCAGCAGCAGACGGACGATGACTTTGACTGGGTGCGACAGTCAGGCCCCACCCATAACCCCAACACTGGGCCGGACAGCGACCACACCACCAACACTCCTGCGGGCCACTACTACTACCTGTCTTCTTCTAATGCTGACCGTGCCAGTCAGACAGCGAGAATGTCGTCGCCGTTGTATCCCTCAGGTGTATTATTGATTATAGATTGATGCCTATGTCTGCTGGAAGAGGTTGCACATATTGCGTGGGAGCTGAATTAAAATAGATCTTGTCTGTGTAGATTCTCACTCATCCAGGTCATAGTTATCCAAAATTAGATCTCTCTGTGTCAACTGGACTGAAAGGTTTCCTTGAAAACGTTTCGCCCTCTCTCCAGAGAGCTTCTTCAGTTCTAAGTTTGCTGGGGCAGAGCTTGAAAATATAGCCCTGTGGACCATTGGCACAGGGAACTGAAGAAGAACTTAACTTCACTTCTTAGAACTGAAGAAGCTCTCTGGAGAGAGGGCGAAACGTTTTCAAGGAAACCTTTCAGTTGGCACAGAGAGATCTAACTTTGGATTAATTAACCTTGTTTGCATATTCAAACACCTCCAGGCAAAGACTCCTGTGTGCAGCTGTGGTACCACATGTATGGAAAAGGAGTGGGGACACTGAACGTATACCAGCAGGCTGCAGGCGAGACGCCAGCCCTGCTCTTCTCTGAGATGGGCGATCAGGGTCAACTCTGGAGGTTTGCTCAGGCTGGACTTCTCTTTCACAATCGACCGTACAGGGTGAGCCCCGACCATTGATGCTCCTAAACACAAGCACGCACGCAAATGTACTGAAAGAAAAAAAAAAAAAGAATACCTGATTTTACTGTTGAATCTATCTCCAGTCTGAACAATTCCTGTGAAATTAAGACAGAGAATCAATTAAATGAATTTAAATTGATTAGTGTCTCATAATCTTACAGCAATCTATTGCTGTAACTGTGTTTCCTCTTCATAGAGGCACATTTCTTGTCTTATATTAGTTTTACAGTAGACCCAAATAGAGAATCTGTAATGACTTGTCTATATCTCAAAATGAACAATCACTGAATAGAAATGTCTTTATTTAATCTAGCAAATCATTTTGGATGGCATTTTCCAAACTTATTTTATACATTTCTATCATTCCTGTTTCAGATCATTGTGGAAGGTGTGAAGGCTGGTCCCACCCGGGTGGGAGACATGGCATTTGATGATGTCATGCTGACAGACGCTCAGTGTCCTTTACCTGGTCACTGTGACTTTGAGATCAACATGTGTAGCTGGAGCAACCTGGGAGGAGTCGACGAGGGGGACTGGCTGCGCGGGAGGGGAAACTCGGCAAATCCCAACACGGGACCCAGCGTTGATCACACAACAAACTCATCACAGGGTAAGTGTATGCTAACCTCCAAGTATGCATCCTGCTGGAGTATGAAATAATGACAAGAATACAGTGACAATTTTTTACCACTGAGTGGCACTAGAGCCTAGATTAAACATCAAATCATGAACAACTGTTGAAAGATATTTCAGATATTAAAATATTTTCTGAATTGTTTTTTTCATATTCCAAAATATTACATTTTATAATTTCTTTTATCCTTTCTTTTATTATGGGATTGATGTCTCCAATGGATTTATTGAAATTATGATTGAAACAGGTTTGCCATTGGTTATTTTGTTGTATTCTAAATGCAGTGATGCTAAAGGCTTTTTTTTTAAATATATGAACATTAGGGTTTTACTTTTCAGGACTACTCCATGTCAAAGCCAGTAAATTCCTTGGAAAAAAAAACAGCACAGGTCAGTCCAAAGTTAGATCTGTATGTGCAGCTGGACTGTAAGGTTTCCTTGAAGAGGTTTCACCTTCTCTCCAGAGAGCTTCTTCAGTTCTAAACTTGCTGGGGGCAGAGCTTAAAAATATAGCCCTAGTGGACCATTGGCATGTTAATGATCCGAAATGAGGTGGTGGACTAAGGCACTTTCACCCACGTACAATGCAGTCCTCCACTCTTTTGTCAACAAACATGGTGACTCATTACCATGTGACCCAAGAGACAAAGGGAAAGCACCCAAATTGAAACTAGGTGAACGACCCTGCCAACGACCCTACCAACGACTCTCAGGTGACAACCCGGATAATTAACATGCCAATGGTCCACAAGGACTATATTTAGTACTATATAAGAAGCCTTCTGGAGAGAAGGCAAAACATCTTCAAGGAAACCTTACAGTCCAGTTGCACAGAGATCTAACTTTGGATAACTATGACCTGGATGTATGAGAATCTACACAGACAGCACAGGTCAATCTGTAACATAAATCCAACAGACCAAAACAATCTAGAAATGTGAGATTTGTATCTGCATCTTTGTCTAGGCTATTATCTCTACATAGACAGCTCAGTGGGTGAGTGGGGAGACAGGGCCTTCCTCATCAGTGATGTTTTCCAGCCGTCCACTAGAGGGCATTGTCTAACATTCTGGTATCACATGTATGGAAACCATGTCGGGACTCTGCGAGTTTTCATAAATGACAGGTAATAAGTTTTACTGTGGCCCAAAGTTATGACCATACTTTCAATATTTCAATGTGGTGTTAATTTATTCCTGTCTCACAGAAAAACGCATGACACTGGCGATGAAGAGGGGACTTTGAAATGGATGGAGTCTCAAAACAAAGGAGACAAGTGGCAGGAGGCTAGTGTGTACATCAAACACAATGAACCTTTCTGGGTAAGAATCAGCTACAAAGGACATATTCTGATGATTTAATCACAGCGTCATGAGATAAGTAAAATTAAGGGAGGAATTATTTTATTGTTAATGTGTTGTGATTTGGAATTTGCTGATATCTATAATTAAACTCGTATTTTTTTTTTTTTTGTCCAAGTTTGTGTTTGTGTACCAGAGAGGGATGACCCCAAGGGGCGACATTGCTCTTGACGACATTACTGTGGTACCTGGTGACTGTTACTCACTGCCCCCCATAGGTCCTCATGATGAAAATGGTACTTTACAGTCAGTCTGAGAAAGAATCCAGTAGTGTTACAAGGTTATGAACTGACACAACACACGGAAAAAAGTCTAATGTTTTAATCTGTTTATTTTATGTTGTTAGACTTTCTTTTCATTGGCGCTGACCCTTTATTTATGTAGTTATAATTTAACAACAACCAATTCTCAGATATTTCTTTGAAAGTACAGTAACACTGATGGACAAACATTATTTAGGAGCAAATTATACATCCACCAGCATATAGAAGGAAATATTTTGTGTTGGAAATTACAGCACAAAATAAGGGAGAGCAATATTCTCAGAGGTTGCCATATTCTCCAAAATGCTGACAGTCCTCATTTGGACCTAGGATGGCACATTGTCACTTTGAAAGTGCACAGTGATTGTATCATTAAGAGTCATGAAGAACAAACTATGACCTCACCTAAAGCGATAAACCATCTCTGTTTTTGCAGATAAGGTGGCTATTGGTCTAGCTGTTGGCCTGATTTTGCTCGCTGGACTCATCATCTGTGTTGTCCTCTACATGCTGAACAGGAAGCGAAAGGCAGAGTATGAAAACATATCAAAATATACATAAATGTCACAAGAACTCAGAAAACACAAACCTATTTTGTCTCACGTGTCATAGGAGTCAGGAGGCCATTTTACCTAATGAAGAACCAATTGCACAGAACTCTGTATTTGACTTCTTTGATGGTAAAATAGACGTAAGTAAGATGGCGTTTGTCTGCTCAGTCGTAAAGTTCATGCTGTAAAAAAAATATCTGTGCTTCTTTCAAGGGGACAGAACATGGAACAGTAGCTGACTTTTCCTTCTATAATCAACTATATGACGGATCGTCCAACAGATCCGGGGCTGCAACAGATGCTTGATTCAAAATAACATCTACAATGAAACAAATATATCATTATTAATGTGTAAATGATGCATGTGCTCTTGAAAGATTTTGATTTTGATCTGTTATAAGTTAATGTTGCCTATATGAGGTATCAGTGACTCTTTAAGTGACTGAATACTTTTAGGAGTGGTTTACTGAGTGTGAGTGTTTCATAGCCACATACATTGAAATCACATGGGGGCAGGGGGCCTGTAAAATTATATCATATTATTGTGAAGTCATAATTTCCACCGTTAATCGAATATACATTAAAACACTTGTCTTAATTATAGAAGCATCAGGATGTTATATCATAAGTGGTAAAGATCCGATGCCCATTCCATTCACTTGCCTTACAGTGGTTTAATACCCTCACAGATCAACTGTTGTTGCTGTCTATGGGTGCATTCTTCTTTAAACAATAAAAAATAAAAAGGAAAGTCGACTGAGAGATGGTGCTGTGTTGACACTACCTTTGCCTAGTATGTTTATCTGCATAGTAGCATTGAATTTACACATTAAGGGCACGTTTCCATTGGCTCGCTTTTACTCAGTTTGGGTTGGGTCGAGTCGGTACGGTTCGGTATGGGTGCGTTTACCACGTGGGCGGAGTCACCACAATAAGGCAGGCGTCAAGTCCCCCTGCGTCATTTATGTGCACCACAACAAACACAAAGGCCGACTTGGAAGCAGCGTTATGCCTGTTGTTCAGTATTTCGTTTTTTATTAAATGACAGACAGGCAAGGCTTCAAATGGCGAAACGAAACACACAATAAAAAAATCTAAGACTTAACCAATAATTAGATTGTGAATTGCTTTGTAAATAAAGCTGAAATTACATCTCAAAAGTCTTTGTTTTTCAATTCAATGCATATTAAAAGTACAGTAGAGTTGGAGAAAGCGGCACAGGTGCAAATGTCATGATCGGTGTGGGCTGCATGAATTTCTTTTGGGATGATAATCAGAGAGCCCAATTGGCCGTCAGACACTTTAGAGCCGTGAAAGAAACCTTTCAGTCCAGTTGACACAGAGAGATCTATTTTGGACTCAGTCACTTAAACTGTAATTACATCATAAAAGATTCTGTTTTATAATTCTATTCATATTCCCATTTCAGCTTCTTTAGTTTCTTCGCTGTGCCGATGGAATCGGGGACCAACTCCATGACGAACTGAGTAAAAGTCAGGCCATGGAATCGCGCCCTAATAAGAGGTTAATTAAATAAGATCAACAACTTGTGACAGCTAACGCTCGATATTAACCAATCAGATGAGGTGAACAGCATAGCAACAGTGTTGACCAGTGACGCTTTTGCAAAGACCAAGTTTTCGCGGCGTGAGGCCATTGTGAAAAATAAAGCAAAACCTCATCTTCTGTCCAGCTTTGTTGCCACAAGAAAGTGCTTCTAATGTGCTCTTATACAGATTTTGGGACTGCGTATCAGAACCCCTTAACATGGACAGTCAATAGTCCAATGAATTAATTTTAACTGTTTAAACTTGACATGGAATTAAGCTTTTGAATAATTATAACACATTAAAAACGATTCATAAATATACACATTGGTGCATCTGTTTCTTTTAATTAACATATTTCTTTATAGTACATTTACTTGTTTTGGTGTATGTGAGTTTTAATTTCACCAGTGTGCAAATCGACAGCAAGGAGATGAGACGCGGTCAGCTTGGAGTGAGGTCAGTCTTTACTGCACCTTCCAACAACAACACACAATACATATCCCATCAGGGCATACATGGACAACCTGACTATCCTCACCACCACCAAGGCGACTGCTGGGGAAGCTGCAAGATAACATCAGGTGGGCCAGGATGAAGGTAAAGGACAGCAAATTCAGGCGTATATCGCTTGTAAAGGGGGAAACTGGCTGAGCACCATTTCTTCATCGATGAAGAACCTATACCAACTGTGGCAGATTAAGAGTCTTGGACGCTGGTATGCTGCATCTCTCAGGGACACAACTCAGGTGAACCAGAGCAGAGAGGACATCATCATTGGTCTAAATACCATTGACAAGACCTTTTTGCCCGGCAGATTGAAGCTCTGGTGCCTGCAGTTCGGCCTTCTCCCTCGCCTCATGTGGCCTTTGACTATATACAACATTCCACTCACCAAGGTCGACAGGCTGGAACAACTGGTCAGCTCCTTTGCCAAAAAAGTGGCTTGGCCTTCCTAGGTGCCATACCTCCACAGTTTGAAATAACAAGTCAGCAGGTACAAAGGAAAAAAGAAGCACAATTAGGTAACATAAATCCTAGAGGCAGTATACATGCATCTAGTGCAATAAGTATAAATACATGCAGCGCACACATGCACGCACACACACACACACACACAGTGTAAAGCTCTGACCTGATGTGCTGTGTAGGCTGGTATGAAAAAGGTATACTGGTCTGCTGTTTGTGTCATCAAAACTGGCAGCGTCCCTGTATATGTTCAGCTCGTGTTGTATACTATAAAGTAAACTGAATTATTAAATCTCTAACAATTATTAAAAGATATGGAAAACCTTGCTGCCTTTGTAAACTTTTCCACATATAGCACTCTCGCCTCACAGCAAGAAGGTTCGGGGGTTCAAATCTCGGCTCTGGCCTTTCTGTGTGGAGTTTGCGTGTTGGGATGCAGGGAACTGTACATTGGAGAAACCAAACGGCCCCTGCATAATGGCCCAACACAGACGTGCCACTTCTTCAGGACAGGACTCAGCAGTACACCTACACCTAAAAGAAAGCGGATACTCCTTTGAGGTCAGTCAAGTACGTGTGCTGGCCAGAGAAGATCGCTGGTTTGAGAGGGGTGTCAAGGAAGCCATCCACGTCAAGTTGGAAAAACCATCTTTAAACAGAGGTGGTGGACTAAGGCACTTTCTGTCACCCACGTACAATGCAGTTCTCCACTCATTTCGTCAGCATTCCAAACATTCACGCCGTTTGACCAGATCTGGTGACTCATCAACATGTGACCCAACAGACAAAGGGGAAGCACCCCAACCAAAACTAGGTGAACGGCCCTGCCAACCACCCTGCCAAGGACTCTCAGGTGACCACCCGGGCCATTAACATGCCAATGGTCCACAGGGCTATATTTTCAAGCTCTGCCCCAGCAAACTTAGAACTGAAGAAGCTCTCTGGAGAGAGGGCGAAACGTTTTCAAAGAAACCTTTCAGTCCAGTTGACACAGAGAGATCTATTTTGGGTAACTATGACCTGGATGAGTGAGAATCTACACAGACGTGTTCTCCCTG
This sequence comes from Pao palembangensis, assembly GCA_015343265.1. NCBI lineage: Eukaryota > Metazoa > Chordata > Actinopteri > Tetraodontiformes > Tetraodontidae > Pao > Pao palembangensis. Next base: position 10,758,823 of record CM027093.1, read on the forward strand.
TGCATGCATGGGTTTTCTCCGGGCACTCCGGTTTCCTCCCACAGTCCAAAAAACATGCTTGTTAGGTGAATTGAGCAATCTAAATTGACCATAGGTGTGAGTGTGAGTGTGTGTCTGTCTCTGTGTTAGCCCTGTGATAGGCTGGCAACTTATCCAGGGTGTACCCCGCCTCTTGCCGCTTGACAGCTGGGATAGGCTCCAGTAGACCCCTGCGACCCAACGTTGGATAAAGCAGGCACAGAAAATGGATGGATGTTGTTTATATTGCTTGTAATTGGGACAAAGTATTTATACACTGTATTTTAACATAGATAGATGTGATTGTATTGAACTACACATTAACTTACAAAAATATGAACACCACGCTAGGGTTAATTGTTAATTAATTTGTGACAAATACTGTATAACAATCATTGCGTATTTGGTGTTTTTGTTTATGGCTCACGGTGTGGAAATAAAAAATTTGATAGATAGATAGATAGATAGATAGATAGATAGATAGATAGATAGATAGATAGATAGATAGATAGATAGATAGATAGATAGAATGTCTGGAATAAATAAAAGTAATTTTATTCTATTCTATTCTATAAGCGGCAATCCACCAATCATATCTGAAACCATGTAGACGAAACCATTATTGGAGGGGGGGTTATGAGCCAATGAATATTAAAAGATTTGTCTAATACAAGGATTTCACGAATATAAACCGACGTTTTACCATTCTTTAACATTTTATATATAAAGGCTGTTCACAATCACGCAAAACTTGTCGTGTAAACAATCTTATAATTCCAGGTTTTCTAAGCAACCCCCAGTTGGTCGTTTTAATGTTTCTGTTCAGGGTCTTCCTCAGTCCCCCACCCAGGCTACATTTTATTAAAAATCAAAAAATATTAAATGTGATGTTTTCCCTGTAAGACTAACAGTCACTCGCATACAGTAACGGTGGAGGATGCAGGATAAATCATTAAATGATTCAATCAGGCCAAACCACGGGACCACCTTCGTAACGATCCAGCCAATCCCGTTACACGTCATAATCGCACAAATTTGCTGCTGTGAGAGTAGTGAGTGAGCGGGGGCCGCGTGTTCAAAGAACAATGGGTGTGCACGTTGAGACCTTAAGGCCTGGCGATGGTATGATTAGTATTTTTACAGCGACTACTTTCATTTTTGTCAAGGCAACATTTTATTTTATGTGTGTCCTTAACCGGCGTTTCTCTCATTTTAGGTATTACCTTCCCGGCTAAAGGGGCGCTTGTTACCGTTCATTACGTTGGTAAGAGGCTTCTCTGGATTTGGAAGTCATTCAGTGTTTTTTTTAATCGGCTATTTGAATTCAGTTTTTATAGTATCGATATCCAGATGTGTAAACCAGTCTAATAATCGTAAATGATTTCTTTTTCTTTTGGTTACCGGGCTGTCTTCCGGCTATGGTAATAAGGCTTTACGTTTAGTATATGCTAAGCACAGAGCAAATGGCCGCTAACTGCTACCCTGCCATATTCTACCTCATCGGCACTGAAGAGTAAGCCTGTAACTATCCCAAGTAGCGGATTTAAATTCATGTTTCTGATCAAGCTCTCCGTTTCAGCCCGCCACCTTGTAGCTTCACGCTGAATGAATGAATGAACGTTGTCGTGCGTCGGTCAAAACCCAGCTGTGTGCACATGTACAGGCCGCATTGTCTTGCGTTGGAGGGGGAGATTATGTAATCACATCGATAACGTTTTTGCTAAAAACAGGTACCCTGACAAATGGAAAGAAGTTCGACTCCTCCAGGGACCGGGCAAGACCTTTTCAATTCAAGATTGGGCATGGCGATGTCATCCGCGGCTGGGATGAGGGTGTAGCTCAGGTTTGGAACGATGCAGCCACCGTATACCCATTTTACATATCCAGATAAATTTAATCAGCTTTTCTGTTAATTGCCGTGCTATTTTTGTCTAAATAAGAATTTTGAGGAAAATATCAGCTGGGTCCTTATTAAGCACCCTAAAGAATGAAAAAATAAATTTAAGTTAATTTGCTTCATTATGGATCACATACGTTTTAGCAATCCCAGTGTCATATTTATCCAATATATTTTGACTTTCTCTGATCTACAGATGAGTGTTGGCCAAGTTGCTAGGTTGACCTGCACACCAGACTATGCATATGGCCAAGGCGGTTATCCACCAATCATCCCAGCAAATGCAACTCTCATTTTTGAAGTGGAGCTACTCAGTTGTTGAGTTTACCTTTAAAATTCCACCCACATGTGACGCAAACTCTTTTTTTTAAAGGGGCTCTTAACACGTTTATACATTTAACTGTTGTTTGTATTATTGAGACAAATGGTGCAAAGTGTATCACACAGATGCCAACACTACTGATCATGCCACAATGATTTGTTTGGCATCTGATTATATATTTTTAGTTCTTTTTTGTTTAAATATTGACTTGCAATTAAGCTACTGGCACAAGTTCACAATGTATAATTCATGATTGACTAAACACAAATTAGACATTTGAGAAAATGTGTTTTTCTGTAAGTGCCATAGAACAATCAAAAAATTCTTCCACATTTATAAAATGACTCCGTGCCATAAAATCTACAGGTCTAGAAAGTAAAGGCATAAATGTGCACAAAACAAACACCTCTTTAATTTTGTCTTCTGGTATGTTACTTTAAATAAATTGTAAACTTCACAACACAACGTCTTGTCGTTTGTAGCAGGAACAGATTTTGAATCTTTTCTTTTTTTCATAGCTGAAACAAAACATGCTAATCTTTCAGCACCTGAGCAACTTGCATTACACAAATTCAATGTTTATCCTTTAGTGTATTTTAAAGAAATGATTGTCCCCTAATTAATTTTATATTGGTGTCTTATGCACCAATATAAATCACAAATTATTAGTAATGTTCATTAAGGTTTCACCTGGATCGTTAAAAAGGAACTAGAAGATGTTTTGCCTCTCATCCAAGATGCTTCTCCAGTTTGCGTAGGAGAGGTGCAATGTCTCCTGGTTACAAGGCAGAATATAGAAGCTCCTGGTGATTTTAGTCTTGGGAATTAAAACATTTTTGGCTTCATACGCCACTAAGCAACTTGGAATGTACGATGCCAAGCCAGATTTTCTCTTCGTAATTCCAGGGAACAAGAACAAGTGAGTAGGCTCACACTAAAGTGACATTAAAAAGAAATGTAATGTCTCGGTACGCAAAAAAGAGCATCTCTAACACCTACGCACATGATGTGCATTTGATGTGCTGTATTTAATGTCGGGTACAAAGTTAATTTATGATAATCACATTTTTACAAGAGATTAACACGACATGGTTATGCATGTCGACATGGAAATACTGAACTTGAAACGACTGTTTTCAAAGCTTCCAGTTACCAAACCATAGCTTCTCCTTCACAAGCAGACAACCATCATAATTTGGACTTTCTACTGATGACAGTCCTGGTTAAGTGTCCTGAGCTTTGACCCTTCAATTACATATATTTTCTATTACAATTCTGAAAACTTGCTGTTTGTCAGTGACCTTGCTTTTAACTTTAAAGTAATTGAACTGGGGCTGTTTTGTCCCTGAATTTGTTGTTAAAAATCCTTCAATCCCACATGCAAGTTTGACCGTATTCTTAGTTTTTACTATGGGTTTATGTTAACTCTCACATATTAAAACCTTTCTCTAATAATAAAATCAGTGGGTCTTAAGCCGAAAATGAGCATTTCAGCCTCACGTCCTGACAAATCTACTGATCATTTCCCATGTGTTTGCTCTGTTCAGTATTGCTTCACCCAATTTCATGAATGAATGACCTGGTTAATCCATTTGTTGTTTTACTCCCTTCAGCTTTATAGGTTGCTGCTCCAGTCAAGAGGAAAAATAAGGTTCCATCAAACCCATCTCCCTTAAATAAAGCTACATGCCAGGTGGTTTTCACCTTTCTAACCAAAATATGGTATCAAATATATTATCAAATTCTTATTGATGATATTAAAAGGAAAATAAACATAAACAAATGAGGATATTTGGTAGTCACCAGGTAGTCGGCTGAATAGAACAGTACATGATCAAAAGGGAAAGGAGGAAGCAAGGAGGTTTTTAGTCCTACCTCTTCTTCCTGTTTATGAGACTTAAAAACAATAAATGTCACCGTTCCGGCTCAAAGAAAGAGGATGGAAAAAGAAGGTAAAGCATAATTGTGCATGACTGATAGGCCAAAACATTTTCTGTATTATTAACAGTGGTCAGATACAGCAATATGAACAAAAAAATAAATAAATACATGTCTATTCTGCATTTGTTAAGTGTCCCATTTCTGAATATTTTCTTTAGTTTGGTTAATGTGTGACAGACATGTCACAAAGGAAAATATTACCTGGCTAATTAAAAAACCCATAGATGGTTGATGCAAAAAGGGGTTGCTAATATTCATCATTGATTGAGACAACATGTTTAAATCAGAATCTCTCATTCTTCATTCATTCAGGTGCTTAGCGAAGATCTCCTGTGTCAGCACTTCAGTCTCCTCCAACAGATGGGGCCTGTTTCAGAAAGCGGGTTTACCAAAGTAAGGGTCAGAGCCGAAGCTCAGGGTCGCCAAACCCTGAACTGTGAGACTGAGAGTTTTCGGGTTCAGAACACGTTAACAACTGGTTTAATGAACTCTGAGCCACAGTTCCCCCGAGTGACGCTCGTGCATGAGGATATAAAAAGCCTTATCAATGGAACGCAGAAAATGTGATTTGCTATGGCAACAAGCGAAACAAAACCTTGATTGTGACAGTTCTCCTTGTAGATGGAAGATTTCATGACCGAGTACACCGTGTCAAGAAAAGTCGAGGTCGGCTGTGCCTCCCCCGAAGATTAACGAGGTACTGAGATGCACAGTCCAACTGTCTGCTGCTACAGTGCCCGCCTAAAGGTGGAGGTCAGGAGGCCATGAGATGGCAGGTGGAGTGAGGTGCATACAAGAACAACGGCAGAGCGGAAGATGGTGCAAACATGAATGTCACAATGACCCCAGTAACACAGTGAATTCTGATGATCATAATGTGTAATGATGTCCTGTTTTGTTGTTTTTATTTCTTTAATTCTTTATCTATTCGTCCATTTAATCAATTTCTAAGTAGTACATTAGCATTAGTATGTAGTGTTACTTATGTGGACAGAAGTATTTTAGCATTGGTGTATTAATAACACTGTGTCAGCATTACTGTGTTCTCTCATCTGTTTATGAGCTTTAACATGTTTAAATGATATTAATCTGGCTAATTGATTACAGTGTGTAAGAGCACAAAAAATGAAGGCCTAAAAGTGGTTGATTTGGTAAAGGTCATTAGGGTTAAACTTATTGAACACAATGTTTTGTACTCTGTAAAAGGTGAATATTAAGAATGTTTTGAATCAGTATTAATGGATGTTTTGTTATTGTTCATGTTATTTGTGACTGGTGGCTGCTCGTGGTTCATGGTTTATGTAATTTAGAAGTAACAATCTGAGTACATAGTTGAGATTTACTTAGTGCCTGCATTTTTAAGAGAGCAATGAGGTAATCAAAGCTGAATGTGGAAAGGAGGGAGGTCAGGTGGAACGTGATGACTGTAATTAATGAAAAACAGAGGGAGGAGAAGGTCCTGTGCACTGGAGCAGAATGTCATGTATAAAACTGGCCGCACAGAGATGCTCGAGGTCTTTTTATGCACATCCAAGACATCATCACTCTCCAGGCCAGACCCCGACACAGCAAGAGGATCATGCTGGGTTGGCTGAAGTTTGTGCTTTTCAGCACCGAAGTTTGGGAAGATTAACACCGCTGAAGAATTGGATTGGGAGCAACACAACAAGCAAGAAAGCAAGAAGCATTGAATAATGACAGCAAGCAACATCAAGCAACACATGGGCTGATTGCCCCGCTGAAGAATTAGAACTGGAAGTCAAGATTGTGAACTAGGGATCAAGACTGTGAGTTCAAGATTGCGAACTGGGGATCAAGATTGCAAGCACCGACAACAAAATCAATTCATTAATCATTAAGTTAATTCATTAAATTCATTAATTAATTCATTAAACTTGATTTTTCTTGTAGCAGAAGGAGTTCTATGTAATTGGCTACTGTTGCTTTCAGAAGTCAATCTATTTATTGCTTAATCTGATTCCTGCAATTCTGTGGAACACAGCCATGAGCTGTCTGTGACTTTTTAACACTACAAACGTGTTTCAAAATCGTTTGAGTACAAGAGTAACATTTATGACAGTTACCTTGGACACATGCTCACCGATATTATATTTTAAAAAAAAAAACCCGTTGGCAAAAAGATGATTAAGAAGATAAAAACGGGAATCACAACTGTTAAGTGTTGTTATTTACTGGCGCCCTTACTCTGTCTGTTACGGTACTGTGTTGCGTGGCGTGTTACAATGTTTATGGTACGCACAAGATGGTACGTTTTCACGCGCAGCAGAGCGCGCGGGTATATCCCGAATAGGAGAGCGGCAAACAGTATAACTATTTTGTTCCTGCAATAAATAAGCCAATAACCTGAAGATATTAAAAAGGACTACTTTACTTATTCTCCATTACGCATGGACACTGTGCAGTAAAACTCTTAAGCTTGACAACAACACAAAGAATTTGCTCCGAACCGAGAGCCATTCAGCAACATAAGCGACGTGAGGGCTGAGAATGCTGTTAAATAAACTATCGAGGGTGCAACTGAATCTGTAACGCTCAAAGAAGTTCCCGTGGCTTAATCAAACGTCTAATCGGGGGCGGATCTTCCTCTCCCGGCAGTCTGCAGGCTTCAAGAGCAGCAGAAAGTCGGGGTTGTTTTGAATGCATTTGAAAGCGTATGTTACCCCGGTAACGGACTCAGAGTTTCGGTGAACCTGCTTTCTGAAACCTAAAACCGTGAGTTTCCCCTTAAATCACAACAAATTAACCAAGAGTTCTCGCTGTACCCGCTTTGAAACGGGCCCCAGGTCAGAATCCTGTATTTTATTTTTCCCCCTGAGCAGGTCATTTAGTGAATTTTGTTTTCTAGCGGATTGTGTTTGTTATTTTGGCTGTCCTTCCCCGACGATTTTGATCCCCGGTTTTTCTGTTAATAAACTTGTTTTATTTTAAACAACGATTTATGTTCCTTATGTTATGAACAAAAGTGAACTGACAATATAGTGGCTATATTACCATCTTGAAAGAGGCATTTTATAAGAGGAAGAAGAAAGTGGGAATGTCAAATTTTTAGACACGAGCAGAAAGGGGCATCAGGGCAAAGGTGTGCAAGATAAATTGCTGACCTAGCTGGTATGTGTGAACTCAGAGTTAGATAGCTCAGGACAGCGATAACTACAAAGGTGTTTATTAACAAGAAACAAAGTAAATTTGGTCTTTTCAGATCACCAGGCAGGTCATGGAACCATACTGTATTGGTTCATAACCATCTGGCAAAGGAGTGGTGTCAGCAACAGGTATTTAAGGCATGGAAATCAGTGAATAAAAACCAGGTGAACTTCATCCCAGTGATCCTGAGTAGGCCACACACAACCTGCCAGGGGAAGAAAAAACATAAAGGGAGATGAAATGGGGATGAATACAGAACAAAAAAGAAAACACAAAAATACACAGCATGACAAAGCATAAAAAATAATATCTACATAAACAAATTAAGATTACGCATTTTAAACCAAATACTGAGTTAACTGGTCGAACAGCACCACCTGCAGGTTAAATAGACGCATGACAAACAAACTTTCGCAACCTGCGCATACGTTGCCGGCTGAGCAGTTAAGAGATACTTAACCATTGCAGCAGTGTTAAGAACCCACACATTTGGTTTAACTCTCAGCTAACACTTGTGTCAAGTGCGGCATCAACTTTGGTCTACTCAACATCCTCTCACTCACAAATAAGAGGCATCTCATCCAAAATCTCATGATTTACTCTGAGAAGTGGAAAAGCCGGTCTCTGCTCCTGGCCTCAGCTCTTTTGAATCCACTGTCCTACCAAAACCCACCAGTCTCAATACGTCCACAAAATCAAGAATATTGATCTTGACTTTTCTACTCCTGTATTATTCTTATCGACACTAATATCTACTTCTATCTCACACTGCAATACTGATCTACTTCATCATATTCTGAACATCATTGCCAAAAACCTGCTGTCTCCTTCTCAACTCCTGTTACTCCCTCATGTCATTTTTTTAGTGACAAAATTAAGAGGATCCTCCAGCATCTTGGTTTACAACTACCTCCAAGCATTTCATCTGAATTTCCTCCTACTACTGACTACTTTTCCTATTTCCTTCTCCCACCACATCAGAAATCTCTGATCCAATATGTGTGACCTTTAAGCAGAGTGGCTGTAGCAGTTCCCAGGATCAACATCTGAGATCTCTGAACAGAAGACAGCGTTGTTAGTGCAACGCTAGAAACAACTACCTCCCGGCCTGTGATGGAGGACTCGAGCCTGAAGAAGGAACACACCACCTGGGAAAAACTGGAAGTGAGAGATAGTGTGTGGCTAAATGTAGTTTAATATGAGATTAACATGAACTTGGACAAAACATATTCTGGAGATATTGGATATAAATGTAGGGAGGGATTGGGGTCTAATAGAACACCAGTGGAAACCATTTAAACCGGATTATTAGGAATTTCTATTGAAATGAAGGTTTTATCTTATGGCTGGTTTAACTATGGGGCATACATCTGATGTGAAAGTGCTGGAAACAAGTCCAACATCAGTTACCTTTAGAAAGTAGGAAAATACTCCTGAAGGAGCCAGCAGTAAATTTAAAGGGACACATTAAAGAATGTCATTAACTGGTATGTTATTTATAATTTAAAGTACCATAGCTGAGAATAGTAGCCACATGTTTGGATCAAATACAAGATGCATCAGTGTACTTTTACATTTTGAGGAGGAAGTTTGAAGTCCTTTCTTTTGTGCAAACAGATGTCTTTGGAATGCTCTGGATCATTTTAGCTAATTAAAGAGAGTATAGAGCAAGAATATTCTACCACATTTCTTTGCCAACTTCTGGATCTGCTGGACTACTCTTGCATAAACCTGTGATCTTAGAATTTAGCAAATACCAACAAAAGTCTTTGTATTTGTTTTTCTTGATTTTAATCCTCATCCACCTGTCGTCATCATCATACCCATTCCTTAATGCGGATCATCCTCCCAAGATTGTCCTGCCCTGTTTATAGAAGGGAATCAGTGAGAAGAATTAAATAGACTGTTTGTATTCAGACATAACAGTCTGGAGAAAATCAAAATTATATTCAAACATCAAAGGTAATTTTGTATTATGTTAAAAGATTAAAGCATTTTTCTCCAAAGTCCACGTTTATATTTGAATCACGTAAATCTTTTCTTCTTTATTTTTGTGTGCTTTTCAATTGTTTTCAATGCTCGGTGACCTCAGGTGTTCAGAAAGGCGCTTTTGAATTAAAAAAAAAATAAATAAATTGTAGATCGATATTGCCAACAGGATTGTAGCTAGCTATCACCAGACGATGGAGGTGGCTTGACGGCTAGAAAAGATAATGTGAAGAAATTAGAAACCAAATCTGAGGTGTTTTAACTTTTTTCTTTCTTAAAAACTTAAATCCTTCACTGGAAGAAGTCTGATCTGTATTAGGAGAGGGCAAAATGTCAACAACCACACAAACATAAAAACAAATTAAATTAGTTTTTTGTATATAAAATACAGATTTTTTTTTTTTAAAGGGAAAAATAATTTCCTTCAATGTTCTACTTTGCCTCCAAATAATATACCAAAATAACTTTTACAATGAAACACTCCAAAAGATGAGGTCTAATAACTATATTAAAAATGCTAAATGAAATTTAACATCTAAACTGGTTCACTTTATTTTTTAAACATTTTAATCCTTTAAGATAGTGAATGTACAAAAAAAAAAAAAAAATCCTTTCTTCAACATCGTATTGCAATTTATTCCTTTATAAACTGAATATTATAAAAATGGCATACAATTACGGACACACAAACTCAAACATTGAGGAAAAACAAACATTTTGTAGCTGAATTTCTGTCTCTCTAAAGAGCTGTTGTCGACAACACCAACAGTCTGTTTCTGCCACCTCCTGAAGACCAGCAATACCACAGTAAAAGCACAAACCTACAGCTACATTTCTGTTACGGCAATACCAAACTAAAAGAAACAAACATTAAGGGACAATCGGAACAACGTTGTGTGTGCATCATGCGTCAAGTGTGTGAATGTTACAAATCGAGTCCAAGTTCATACTGGAAGAAGTGTACATGATCCGTGGTCCATGTCTACTCATCTTCACCATTAATGCTGTCCACATCATCATCCACATGTTCCCCTTCCTCCTTCTCCTCTTCCTTCCTGCCCTGACTCCGTACCTGAAGTTTGAAAATGAACAATAAACGATTTAGGGGTTTTTTTGTTTGTTTTTTTCAGAATTTGTGTATTAAGAACTTTTGTATTTTCACAACTAATTTGACTGACATCTGACTTCATCTTAAGGACAATATCAGACATTACTCCTGGGCCAACTGTAATACTAACTCATATGTTCACGAGACGGCCCTTCCCTCCCTTTTTATGTCTTTGATATTCTGAGGCAGAGATATGGCCATATATTAAGATAAATGTTAAAAACTTCAATAGCATGGGACAAAATGGCCCCCACATGGAAACCACTATGACCATTATGGTAAATCTAGAACTTGTCAAGCCCCAAGGCTACGTTTTCGAGTTTGAACAGTACTTCTTGGTGACAGTACGGTGGACCTCTAAACCCTTGGAACAGGGTCAAAATGTGTGACATCACTAAGGTCATTATCCTTAACTTGGGATTGCAGTGAAATTTATTATCAAACAATTCTATAAGACATCCATCAGCATTTAGAAGTATATCAAACAGCATCCCTAGTGATTATTTCAGTTAACTGATTTAGATCAACTGTTTTAGATATGTACAATAATGTTAAAAAAAGACTACAATCTAATAATAAACGGCACAAGTTGCAGTTATTGTGTAGTGCAACACTGTCTTTAAAAAAATGAATCTATGCATAAGCAATTATATAGTCAATGCAAATTTTTAGAAATGGAGGCCCTGATTTCGACTCCGGAATGCCTGTAAATTATAAGGCAACCCTATTGGTTTCACCTCTTCGTCATCTAACAGGTCATCTTCCTCTTCCTCATCGTCTTCCTCCTCATCGGAGTCATTGACGACCTGGCTCTCCCGGTCTCTCTTTGTCCCCTCGTCCTTCTTGATGCTGATATGTGAAGGTGATGTTACCTCTCCCGGCTCAGTTTTAATGCTCTTAGCTTCTGCCAAATTGTGAAATTCTGGTCAGAATCAAGCAAACTTTTGTTTTGTTTTTTTTTCATCAGAAAGGCTAAATGCTGTTGCAAATGTGTAACCCTACCCAATTTCTTATTGTGGTCCTTCTCCATGCGCTCCAGACTGTCCAGCAGGTCATCCACCTTGCTTTTGATTTGGCTCAGCTCCCTTTTAATGGTCAGCAGCTCATCTACTTTCACTGCAGATAAAATGTACCAAGGATTGTTGAGGACAAATCAATTAACCTTCAGCACAACACTCTACCAGACAAAAACTCAAATAGGTTAACATGATTTGCAAACCAGTCACACCATTTGTCAAACCATAAAATGAAATCCTGAAATATGAAGAATTTTATTGGAGAGCTGGGAATTAAATTCCTCTGTTTAGATCTTTTAGGCACTCAAAAAGTGGAGCTTCAACACATTCTAGTTAAATATTAAACAAATGGTCCAATTAAAACAAGAAAAGAGATTATTTTGTTGGCAACAGAGACACATACTTGCTTTGGAAGCCCTCTGACTGCTCTTGGAAGAAGAGGACAGGCTGCTTTTTGTTCGCCGACTGCTTCCGGTGGTCAGGCTAACTCTTGGGCGCTTGGATGGAATCACCCCCCGTGACAAGGGAGGAGGAGCAGGAACACGGGATGGGTATGAGTACATTCTAGTATCCAACACAAAATGATACAAACATCATAACATAAGATGCCGTGGCAATTACGTTATTTTCTACAACAGTCGCTAAAAAATAAAACTCTTGTAAGAGAGAGATTTCGAGGTCACACAATCAATACTGGAAAAACAATCTACAATAATAAAGTAGTTTGTGAGGAAAAATAGGTAAAATAGTTAATCAGTCATTTGCTTTCCTTTCAGACAGGGGAAATATTTGACTCACCTGTCATAATAATCCCGCTGAAAGTCATAGTCAAGTTCAAATGAGGAACTGCTGCTGAACAAGAAAAAGGGGTTTATGAGTTTCATTTATATCACAGGGTTTTTTTTTCCTGTCGTGTTCACTTGATATGGGGGGTTTTTTAAGCTATTTGAAGAAGTTCTTTACTGACCTATACATGTCTCCTGCTGAGCGTTTGGTGGTTTTTGACCTGTGAGGTTTGGGTTCACCAGCAAGGTTTATGTCTGAGAAAAATAAATAAATAAATAAATAAAAATAAAGAGAATAAGGACATCTATCAGTTCATGAAACAAATATATATAAAGAGCTCCTGAAAAATGAGGCATCTTTGCACCCACGGGGTCTTAATTAGAGAATAAGCTCTGCCTTTCAAAACTGACAATGTGCTGCTCAAAAATTTAACAGTTGGTTTCTGTCATTAAAGGTAGTTTCTTTTTACACTTATTTAAGTGTTTCTCTCGAGTCATTAGTTAATGATCCATTTAAAATAAACGGTGAATTATAACTGCTAGCTAAACCTGGAGGCGTTAATTTTCACTGAATATTTTCTAATCTTATATCTGTCTCCAAACCTTAAAACCTTACCAAGAACTTGTCCCACAATCATTCTGCCGTCTTCACCACCAACAGCAGCTCGAGCGTTCCTTTCACTGGCATACTGAACAAAGGCATAGCCCTTGTGGACAGAGCAGCCTACAATTTTGCCGTATTTGGAAAAGATGGCCTCAACATCTGCCTTGGTGACCAGCAAAGTGTTGAGGTTGCCGATGAAGACACGGGAGTTGAGGGAACGAGGGTCGGTCTTATTGGTTACATTGCTGCTTGCCATCAGGCTAGGCGCGGTGGATGAAAAGCTGGCACAAAGACAAATAAACAGGTTCCTGGTTTAGTAGCAGAACAAATACTATTCATCATTTTGGACTGTTCCTGATGGAAGTGGGCCAAATAATCTTTCCCACAATTAAAAGTTATAAACATTCTGCAAAACAGTGGTTTTGTTGCTCACATCAACAAACAATATTAAATTACCACTATTAATTTAATATTTTCCAGCAAAAAAGCTGCACTGGTGCCTTAAAAGTACGATGGCAAATATTTGATATATGGTTTGAAAAATGACCTTTAACAATGTCTAATCAAGAGAGAAGTGACATCACAATTTGCCGACAGCCATTCATTCAGTGTCTGTCTTGTGTGCAACAATGATACTCCAGTTAAACATTTACATACATATGCTCTAAACATAAAAACATTTAATTTTCCTCGCCTTTTATTTGGCACAACAGTCAAACAAAGTACTTTGTTTGACTGCCACTGAAGTACAAGCAGCTACAGGTTCATTACAAACACTGACCAAACTGCTTACATCACAACTGGTTTGTAATCACACTTTTGTGAGCATCTTTTGTTCTTCTACTATCACTTGTTATCACTGTTGACATGATGATACCAACTGGGCATTCCTGCCGAATCAAGGAAAAACCCCCAACAGTAACTTCCACAGGAAGCTTACTATTCGGACTGAGAAATTAAATGTAAAATAATTTGTCCAATACATACAATACACCCTTTCCGAATCAAAATATTCATTTTCAAAGTTTCCTACAAGTCAAGCTATTTCTGATCCAGCACCTTAGGCATGTGACGTAGAACCATTGTTCAACTAATCTCAGGATATCCTTAAATAACGTGCTACACAGTGACAGTTATGTCACATAATAATGATCAAACTTATTCTGCATTTTTAGTACCCAAATATTCGTTAACCGGTCCATTATACGGTATTTAATTGTGCGAGTCAGGTAAGCAAGACACTTGTAATAGCAACTACACGATAAAGAATGTATTGAGAAATGTGAAGCCCCGGAGCAGCAAAACATGAAAACATTACATTCTCCTGTCATCTGAAAGTGGGGGATTTGACATTCATGACTCACTCCATAGCGTCTGTGTGATGGGTTGTCGTCTGTCTGATGTTTGAGTCTTTGGGCTGGAATCAGTTTGGGCTGGTGTCTCAACCTTCACCCCTCTCGAATGATACTGAGGTGACAGAAAACACGCCTCAGTCATTCTGAACAGGGTTATCTGTACCAAGTCTTACCTGATTGTTGTGTGTGCAGGCATTTGCAGCAAAGCAAAACTGTTTCTTGAGGGAGGGGAAAATCACTTTATATCACACTATTTGGGAATCTACTGCTTCAGCTGACGTGCGCGACTATCCTGACAAGAAACTGCAAGATTGTCCAGTTTAGATAATCTGAAGAGGGACTTTATTAAGAGACTCATCCCAAACTAATGTCACCAAGAAAGCAAAAATGTCTGGCCTGCCTGATGAAAAATTTGGTCAAAGTTAAATAAGCAATTTTATTAAGAATTTAACACCCTTTTAGGGAGCAATTTCAGCTGAAGATAAATATCCTTTAAAGACAAAAATGTTAAAACTACAGGTATTTGATAAAACTTCACAAGTTCATTGTTATTTATCAAAACCATTCTCCTCAATCAGATGTTTGCACACAACTAAAACACTGCTTGATTAAAACAAAAGGTAAAAGGATCAAGTTATGAAGATACTTTCTGAAAATAAATTGCACAATTTTTATTTGTTGCAAAGATATGTTTTTGTTCATTATCTATAGAGATTTTTTTTTTTGTTAATCCCCCCAGGGCACCCTCTAGTATCCATGTGGCTTAAAGTTTACATTTTATACACATACCTAGTTGACAATTAAGTTGGAATAAATTATCTTTTGAAATGATTGTGACAATGTCATTTATTCTTGATAGAAAAGGTGTATATTTTATAAAAACTTTATTATGCAATACGATCAAAGGCGATTAATGTCTACTAAAAGAAATTAAAAGACTCATGCGTCTGACAAACAAAAAATAACTCCAACTTAATGGACAACGATGAATATAAATAGATTTTTGTGATAAGTCTATCTTTATAAAGATGTAAATCTGAAATCATATAGACATACAAAAACACTGAAAAACAGTCCACAAAAGCAGACTCGGTTGCAACAGCCAGGAAAGACAAACTTTAGAGTTGACAAAAATTGTAACATCGTCCATCTCACACAAGTCTGAAACACTGAGAACACCACTATTATTAATCATCTGTTCAATCAACAAAGTGTGCATCTCAAGGAGTGTCATGAAACTGCTGCAACTTCTATGTACTAGATATAAAATAAAATACTTCCTATTAATGTAATAAATCCAACACTGCAGTTGTTTCACCAGAGTCAAACAGTGCAAACAGGTGCAAGATAAGAGGACCTTTGTTGGAAAAGGAGTACATTATTACCTAGCATTAACATGATATATCTAGTGTAATAAAGAAAAAAGTAATTGAGACATTCTATTTGTGTAAATCCTTTTCTACAGTATTTCTTATTTCCTTTCCTAATGTTTACATTTGAAATTAGAATTAAGTTACTCAACCTTATTTATTATTCTAAAAAAAATAGTAAATGTGGTCTTGAGCATGTATCTACAGGCCTTGGTATATGTGAAGGAAAGAGTGGTATTTGATACACATGAATAGCCATTTTATGCTTTCAGAATAATGAACGTTTAATTAACTGAATGTACTTTCATTTAACAAATCAGAGCCAACTTGCAGTCCAAAGTATCCCAAGTCAGAAAAATAAATCTTGCGTCTGGAAGAAAAAAAAAGAAAAAATCTATTCCACAAAAAAAGGACAAAAAAAGACTGAGCAGCATAAGCCGGAAAAATAAGATGTCTGGTTTGTTTAAAAATTGCCAACACAATCCACTACACACAGCGCCGCCATCAGCCTTCAGTGTGAATCACAGGCCCAGTGTAAGCCCGCGGCTAACGCTAAAATAAGCCCATCACCAATTCAACAACACAAAAATGCAATTGAACCAGTCCTCCTTCGTGCAGAAAACAAGATCACTGTTTCATGGATTATCTGGAGACAACAGTATCTGTTTAGTAATGGGTCTGATGGAAGTCCAACTATAAAACCAACAACATACGCTGTTAGTGTAATTTAGCTGGTGAGCTAACTGAGAAGCCTGCCAAGTCAATCCCGAGAAAGAAGTCTTTACAATAGACGACACAAAAACAAGCTACGAAGCGTTGGAAAAATTGAGGAGAGTGTAGCTAAGACGATTCCAATGCGTCGTACCTTTAAAAACCACAAACTAATTTTGTATGAGGGTGCTCTTCTCCAAGGTAGTAAAGCTAGCTATACAGCTAGCAGCACAATACGTTCTTTCCTTTTGTAAAGTAGAAAAACATCGTTGGAAAAAAAAAATCCAAAAATAAAGGAAAAAGCAGGAAAAATGGAAAAACATGTCTGGGAACAAAATACTCACCACGACCTGTACGAGTAAAATAGCTTGCTTTCGGTAAAATCAGTGTTACTTAGGTCGTCCTTTCGGAGCACAAGTGATTCGCTCCCTTCTGCAGTATGCTAGCTTTATTTTAGCCACCGAGCTATCCTATGGAGATGGTGCAGCGCTCGACGAGGATGTTGGTTTTGTGACAGCGCGCAGCGCAGAGAAGCAGAGTCAGTGATTAGCCCGGCGTTATAGGCGCCGTCAGATGGACTGTATGTTGTCTTTGGTAAAAAAAAAAAAAAAAAAAAAATTCACCGAATTAGGTTTTACGTTCATCCTAAATTCTGTTATAACAAACACGGGATTACACTAGAATATATTCTGTGTAAGGCTACTATACCATTAATATATAATAAAAATCAATACCATGCCCAGCATTCTAATGAAAGTTATTTTTTTATAATTGGATTAAGTTGGAGAAAATGCTGCTCATATATTCTAATATAGTTAGCAATATACAAACTAAGATTAAGATTTTTTTTTTTTTGTATACTCTTATAATTCCCCTCCTGGGCTGCCACCTTATCATGGTGGAGGGGTTTGCGTGTCCCTATGATCCTAGGAGATCAGTTGTCTGGGGCTTTATGCCCCTGGTGGGGCCACCCATGGCAAACAGGTCCTAGGTGAGGGACCAGACAAAGTGCAGCCCACAATACCCCTTGTGATGAATCAAATGTTTGGTGTCAAGTCTCCCTTGCCCGGACGCAGGTCACCGGGGCCCCCTCCTGGAGCCAGGCCTGGGGGTGGGGCACGCTGGCGAGCGCCTGGTGGCTGGGCCTTTGCCCATGGGGCCCGGCCGGGCATAGCCCGAAGAGATGACGTGGGACCCCCTTCCCGTGGGCTCACCACCTGCAGGAGGGGCCAAAGGGGTCGGGTGCAGTGTGAGTTGGGTGGCAGCCGAAGGCGGGGACCTTGGCGGTCCGATCCCCGGCTGCAGAAGCTAGCTCTAGGCACGTGGAACGTCAACTCTCTGATGGGGAAGGATCCTGAGCTGGTGCGTGAGGTTGAGAAGTTCCGATTAGATATAGTCGGCCTCACCTCGACGCATAGCAAGGGCTCTGGAACCAGTCTTCTCGAGAGGGGTTGGACTCTCTTCCACTCTGGAGTTGCCGATGGGGAGAGGCGGCGGGCAGGGGTTGCGATTCTTGTCGCCCCCTGGCTTGGTGCCTGTACGTTGGAGTTTACCCCGTTGAACGAGAGGGTAGCCTCCCTCCGCCTTCGGGTGGGGGAACAGATCCTGACTGTTGTTTGTGCCTGTGGCCCCAACAGCAGTTCAGCGTATCCACCCTTCTTGGAGTCCCTAGAGGGAGTACTAGAGAGTGCTCCTTCTGGGGGTTCCCTCGTCCTCCTGGGTGACTTCAATGTTCACATCGGCAGTGACAGTGAGACCTGGAGGGGTGTGATTGAGAAGAATGGCCCCCCTGATCTGAACCCGAGTGGTGTTCTGTTGTTGGACTTCTGTGCTCGTCACAGATTGTCCATAACGAACACCATGTTCAGGCATAAGGGTGTCCATATGTGCACTTGGCACCAGGACACCTTGGGCCGCAGTTCGATGATCAACTTTGTAGTTGTGTCCTCGGATTTGCGGCCGCATGTCCTGGACACTCGGGTGAAGAGAGGGGTGGAGCTGTCAACTGATCACCACCTGGTGGTGAGTTGGCTCCGATGGTGGGGGAGGATGCCTGACAGACCCGGCAGGCCCAAACGTATTGTGAGGGTCTGCTGGAAACGCCTGGCGGAGTCACCGTTCAGAAGGAGCTTCAACTCTCACCTCCGGGAGAGCTTCAACCATGTCCCGGAGGAGGTGGGGGACATTGACTCCGAGTGGACCATGTTCCGTGCCTCCATTGTTGAGGCGGCCGACCGGTGCTGTGGCCGCAAGGTGGTCGGTGCCTGTCGTGGCGGCAACACCCGAACCCTCTGGTGGACACCGGCGGTGAGGCATGCCGTCAAGCTGAAGAAGGAGTCGTACCAGGCCTTTTTGGCCTGTGGGACTCCTGAGGCAGCAGACAGGTACCGGCGGCCCAAGCGGATGCGGCTGCAGCGGTCGCCAAGGCAAAGGTCCGGGCGTGGGAAGAGTTCGGGGAGGCCATGGAGAATGACTTCCGGACGGCTTCGAAAAGGTTCTGGACCACTATCTGGCGCTGAGGGGGAAGCGATGCATTGTCAACACTGTGTACAGTGGGGATGGTGTGCCACTGACCTCGACTCGGGACGTTGTGGATCGGTGGAAGGAATACATCGAAGACATCCTCAATCCCACCGACACGCCTTCCAGTGAGGAGAAAGGGCCTGGGGACTCGGAGCCGGGTCCTCTTATCTCCGGGGCTGAGGTAGCCGAGGTTGTTGACAAACTCCTCGGTGGCAGGGCCCCGGGAGTGGATGAGATTCGCCCGGAGTTCCTTAGGGCTCTGGATGTTGTAGGGCTGTCGTGGCTGACACGACTCTGCAACGTCGCAAGGACATCGGGGACGGTACCACTGGATTGGCAGACCGGGGTGGTGGTCCCTTTTTTTAAGAAGGGGGACTGGAGGGTGTGTTCTAACTATAGGGGGATCATACTCCTCAGCCTCCCTGGAAAGGTCTATTCGGGGGTACTGGAGAGAAGGGTCTGTCGGATAGTTGAACCTCAGATTCAGGAGGAGCAGTGTGGTTTTCATCCTGGACGTGGAACTGTGGACCAGCTCTATACCCTCAGCAGGGTCCTCGAGGGTGCGTGGGAGTTTGCCCAACCAATCCACGTGTGTTTTGTGGATCTGGAGAAGGCAATTGACCGTGTGCCTCGGGGAGTCCTGTGGGGTGTTCTCCGGGAGTATGGGGTGTCAGGCCCCCTGATACAGGCCGTCTGCTCCCTGTATGACCGGTGTCAGAGCTTGGTCCGCATCGCCGGTAGTAAGTCGAACTCGTTTCCAGTGAAGGTTGGACTCCGCCAGGGCTGCCCTTTGTCACCGATTCTGTTCATAACTTTTATGGACAGAATTTCTAGGCGCAGCTGTGGTGTCGAGGGGGTCCGGTTTGGTGGCCTCAGGATCGGGTCTCTGCTCGTTGCAGATGATGTGGTTTAGTTGGCTTCATCAGTCCGTGATCTCCAGCTCTCACTGGACCAGTTCGCAACCGAGTGTGAAGTGGCCAGGATGAGAATCAGCGCCTCCAAATCTGAGGCCATGGTTCTCAGCCGGAAAAAGGTGGAGTGCCTTCTCCACCTCCTGCCCCAAGTGGAGGAGTTCAAGTACCTCGGGGTCTTGTTCACGAGTGGGGGAAGAGTGGAGCGGCAGATCAACAGGCGATACCTCCCAGACGCCTCCCTAGTGAGGTGTTCAGGGCACATCCTTCTAGTAGGAGGCCCCTGGGAAGACCCAGGACACGCTGGAGGGAATATGTTTCTCGGCTGACCTGGGAACGCCTCGGGATCCCCCCAGAAGAGCTGGATGTGCCTGATTCCATCTGCAGGTGGATCACTGACTTCCTGACAGACCGGAGGCAGTGTGTGCGGCTGGGGAAGAATGTCTCGAGCACTCGGACTATCAGCACAGGATCTCCACAGACCTGTGTACTTTCTCCCCTGCTCTTCTCCCTCTACACCAACTGCTGCACCTTAAGCCACAACTCCGTATAACTGATTAAGTTTGCAGACGACACCACCCGCATTGGGCTCATCTCCGATGGTGATGAGTCTGCCTACAGGTGGGAGGTGGACCAGCTGGTGTCCTGGTGCAGCGGCAACAACCTGGTGCTCAACACTCAGAAGACAGTGGAGATGATTGTGGACTGCAGGAAAGACACAGCCCCCCTGCCCCCCCCTCGCCCTGACAGACACTTCTATCTCCACCGTGGACTCTGTCCGCTTTCTTGGCATCACCATCACACAGGACCTCAAGTGGGAGCCGACCATCAGCTCACTGATCAAGATGGCCCAGCAGAGGATGTACTTCCTGAGGCAGCTGAGGAACGTCAAGCTGCCAACCCAGATGATGGTGCAGTTCTACACGGCCATCACTGAGTCCATCCTCACCTCCTCCTCCGACCCCGGATAAGTGGTAGAAGATGGATGGATGGATGGATGGATGTTCATGTTATTTGTGACCAGTGGCTGCTCGTGGTTCGTGGTTTATGTAACTTAGAGGTAACAATCTGAGTACATAGTTGAGATTTACTTAGTGTCTGCATTTTTAAGAAAGCGATGAGATAATTAAAGCTGAAATGTGGAAAGGAGGGAGGTCAGGTGAAGCGTGATAACTGTAACCAATGAAAGACAGAGGGAGGTCCTGTGACCTGGAGCAGAATGTCATGTATAAAACTGGCTGCACAGAGATGCTCGAGGTCTTTTTCTGCACATCCAAGACATCGTCACTCTCCAGGCCAGAACCTGACGCAGCAAGAGGATCATGCTGGGTTGGCTGAAGTTTGTGCTTTTCAGCACCAATGTTTGGGAAGATTAACACAGCTGAAGAATTGGAACTGGAAGTGAAGATTGTAAACAGCAGTAACAGCAACTGCAACAACAATAACAATTAACGACTGAACACACAGGGGCCATCTGCCCACTGAGAAGTGGACGGGGATTTCCCCTTTTCATGCCCCAAGACTGAGGCCTCAACATCAGGAGTTGCCCAGTAGTCAGGAGAGTGACTGGCTGTGCAGAAGAGACCAGGTTGCATTGTTGGGCACCAGGCCTCAGTCTTGAAAATCCCCCAACGGAGCGTCCTCCCTTCAAAAACTTAACAGTAAAACACAGGTAATCATGAGCAGCATTGGTGATTTTATCTAGGATTTTCTATCTTACTAAGACATTCATTTTACCACTTATCTTTTAAACATATAACCATTTACCTGTAATCTGCATAATCCTTTAATAAAGCGACACAAAAGGAGAAGTCTGATTATGGTAGATATATTCATAAAACACTAGATTAGTTCATACAGATTGGAACATCTCAGAAGTAAGGTTAAAATATTGGTGTGAAGATAAACACCTGTACTATTTAATAAGTTGTTGTGGGAATAAACATCGGGGTGTCATGATAAACACCCTTTTCATTTAATGACAATAACATAACACCGGTGCTGAATGAATAACAGCCATAAACCCTCACTAAAGCATATCTTCTGACAGATAAAGGTGTGATTGAGTTCATCAGAACCAAGATCTGGGTTGATGCAGCTCTAATTGGTTACTTTAACCCCTAACTAAAATATTACTGTTATAGCTGTCTGTCTGCAGCTATTAAAACCTAATCTAGCATTTACCAAGTTCCCTGATTCATGAGAGAAGGGCCATCGCAGCGGTTGTGATTGAGACAGATATTCAGAACCTCTCTAAGCTGCACAGTTCTGAAGACTGCTCAAAGGAAGCAGGGTTAAACAACCGACGAACATGGTCAGCGGCTAGACGAGTCCTCTCGACACCAGCTTAACAAGCTGCAACATATAACTTCTCCCTGTGAGCTCAGACAGACAGAGCGGCGGAGCCTGTTATCGGAGAGCTGGATGTTTACTCCAACGCAGGAGTAAACTCGAGAATCTAACAATTATTTACATCATACAAGGGATATGGACCCTTCCGATCATTGTGTGCTTTTGGGTGTGAATGATCTTGAAACTTTCTTGGGAGGGATCCCAGGACGGCCTTGTTCAGGGTTGGGCAACCCAGTCCTAAGAGAGCCACAATCCAGCAGGGTTATCTGTCCTACTGAGCAGACAACCACCTTCACTTGGAATCAGATGCCATTTCTCTATAATGAACTCGTCCATACTTTTTCACATACTTATGAAATGTCAGTACTGTTCCAATACTAAATCTGCAAGTACTGCTATGTATGTTTCAATTGCCCAGATGTGTGGTTGAATTGAAATGTGCATGCTGTCCTATTACACCACTTGCACCTGGAGGGACACTGGTTGTTCTACACATACGACTGGGTCAAGGTAACACATTGGCTGCAGGGGGAGGTAACAGCTCTGGACTGGGAAGCGGAGGGTTCCCATTCAATCCCCGCAAACACAAACTACGGACAAAAAGATGGAGTGTGTTGGTCGCAGGGGTGGTGTCAGTACACCTTCAGAGCACTGCAGAGGTATCCTTGAGTAAGGTGCCAAATCCTCAAAATGCTCAAATTATAACGCTATTCAACACTTCCGTCTGACTGAGACTCTCAGCTCTTCATGCCGTGATATGCTCTGTCTGTTGAGTACCTTCAAGTTGTGCATTTTTTTCTATTTGCACATTTTTCATGGTGCACAATTTGCTGTGGTATTCTATTCTATTCTATAAATAGAGCCCTGCGTTGAGCTACCGACTCATCCAGGGGTGTACTGCCTTGCCCATGTGCAGCTGAGATAGGCTCCAGCAACCTCCCCATGACACCGTAAGGGACAAAATAGACAAGAAAATGTAAAAGGATATTCAAGGTGCTGGAGCCTATCCCAATCGCTTAAGGGCGAGACACAGGTCACAAGTCACTATTCACGGTCAGTTTAGAATCAGAATCAGAATCAGAAAGGGGTTTATTGCCACTGTCAGTAAACAGAATTCACAGACTAGGAACTTGCTTCGGCGTAAGGTGCAACATAAAACACAGAATCTAAAATATAGTCTCTTAAAATAAATACACAAATACACAAAATCCGAACAGTGCAACTGTAGTGCAAATGTTAAAAAAGTGACAGTGATAAGGTTGTCAAGTGTTCATAAGTCCAACGGCAGATGGAAAGAAGCTGTTCTTATGGCGTGAGGTTCTGGTCCGAATGGACCGTAACCTTCTGCCCAAGGGGAGCAGCTCAAAGAGTCCGTGACCAGGGTGAAAAGGGTCAGCTGCTCGTCCCCGAGTCTTGGAGACATACAGGTCCTGGAGAGATGGGAGGCTGCAGCCAATCACCTTCTTGGCAAAGCGCACAATGCGCTGTAGTCTCTGTCTGTCCCTGGCAGTGGCCCCAGCGTACCACACGGTGATGGAGGAGGTGAGGATGGACTCAGCTGCCATACCATATAGAACTGCACCATCATCTGGGCTGGCAGATTGGCTTTCCTCAGCTGCCGCAGGAAGTACATTCTCTGCTGGGCCTTCTTGATCAAGGAGCTGATGGTCGGCTGCCACTTGAGGCCTGTGTGATGGTGGTGCCAAGAAAGCGGACAGAGTCCACGGTGGAGATAGAAGTGTCTGTCAGGGCGAGGGGGGGGGGGGGGCAGGGGGGCTGTGTCTTTCCTGAAGTCCACAATCATCTCCACTGTCTTCTGAGTGTTGAGTACCAGGTTGTTGCCGCTGCACCAGGACACCAGCCGGTCCACCTCCCACCTGCAGGCAGACTTATCACCATTGGAGATGAGCCCAATGAGAGTGATGTCGTCCGCAAACTTAATCAGTTATACGGAGTCGTGGCTCGAGGTGCAGCAGTTGGTGTAGAGGGAGAAGAGCAGGGGAGAAAGTACACAGCCCTGTGGAGATCCTGTGCTGATAGTCTGAGTGCTCGAGACATTCTTCCCCAGCCGCACACACTGCCTCCGGTCTGTCAGGAAGTCAGTGATCCACCTGCAGATGGAGTCAGGCACGTTGAGCTGAGAGAGCTTGTCCTGGAGCAGGGCAGGGAGGATGGTGTTGAATGCAGAGCTGAAGTCCACAAACAGGATCCTTGCGTAGGTTCCTGGGGAGTCCAGGTTCTGCAGGATGAAGTGGAGGGCCAGGTTGATGGCGTCATCTGTAGACCTGTTGGCTCTGTAGGCAAACTGCAGAGGGTCCAGGAGGGGAGAGGTGATGGACTTGAGGTAGGACAGCACCAGACACTCAAGGGACTTCATGACCACAGACGTCAGCGCCACAGGCCTGAAGTCACTAAGCCCAGTGGTCTGGGGCTTCTTATGGACGGGTACAATGGTGGACAGTTTGAAGCAGGCTGGGACGTGGCATGACTCCAGAGAGGTGTTAAAAATGTCTGTGAAGACAGGAGCCAGTTCTTCTGCACAGTGTCTCAGTGTGGCAGGTGAGACACCTTCCGAGCCGGGAGCTTTCCGGGGATTTTGCCTCCTGAAAAGCTGCAGCACGTCCTTCTTCGAAACTGAGAGGGCAGTGGGGGAGGAGGGGGGTTCCAGGGTGGGTATGGCGGAGTCCACTGTGGCGGGGGTGGAGGAGGGGTGTGAGACAGTGGTGGCTGAAGTGGTGGTGGGGGTGGGGTGTGAGGCTTCAAACCTGGCATAAAAAGTGTTCAGATTTTCAGCCAGTTTGAGGTCATCAGCAGAACGGGGAGCTTTTGGTTTATAGTAGAGTAGCCAGCTCACCTATTACCCAAACTGTTTGTTGAGACAAAAAGGTGTATCCAAAGATAACCCACAAAGACTCTCTCCACACAGCAAAGCTACCCACTATACCGTCCATAAACCTATGAAGACTTAAAATCATTCTTGATTTGAGATCTGGCATTAATTGTTTAATTTTGTATTATATTGCCTGAATGGTAAAGTTTAACCTCATAGTCAATATAGTTTAATCATATAATTCAACATAGCAAATTATTCAGTGAACTATTGTTTTGTCTCCAATTACTGAGAGTGTGAAACCTTAATAGTGGAGATTGGACATAGCATACTGGTGTTAACAGGTAGGAGCAGAAGTGAGTGAAGAGATAAGAAAGATTTTCTATATGTGGGGGTCCTCCTCTCCCCATCTTGTTGTTGCAATACTGGACAAAGAACAGAGAGCACATTCCCTTATTTGGTCATTTAACTGTGATTTGGTTTTCGAATCCTATACATTGGGATGTACATTGAGATATAAGTCTTGAAGAAGAAGACATTGCCATTCTCTCTTTTTTGTTGAAATTCTTTCAGTAAGCATTTAAATTCATGAAAATATCTGCAATGTAATTAACACTGGTTAAATGGTGCTTTTACATTTAACATGGTTTTTACTTTATTCAGTTCAATTCAATTTTATTTGTATAGTGCCTTTTACAATCAGAATTGTCTTAGAGACAATTTTATTGTAAAAGGTGCTATATAAATAAAATTGAATTGAATTGAAAAGTCTCTAGGTGCTTTACAGAGGCAGACCCCCAGAGCCTGAACCCCCGGGGTAAGCATAGTGGAAAGGAAAATCTCCCTTTTAACAGGAAGAAACCTTGAGCAGGACCAGGCTTACAAGGAGGATCCATCCTGCTGAAAACTGGCCAGGTAAAGAAGGAGAAGAAGAGGCAGACAGGACAGAGAGAATGAAAGAGAGAGAGAGAGAGAGAAACAATAATGCAAACATAGTAAACAGAAACATAAAAATAGGAACAGCATAGGCAGGTGTTGGCAGTGGACATTAAATTTGTCAGAGGCCAGTATTCATGCATTCATGAAGGTCTGGAGATGAGAGACCTGCAGAAAGATAGAGAGAGAGAGAGAGAGCGAGAGAGAGAGAGAGAGAGAGAGAAGAGGGGGAGAGAGACACAAAAAAGCAAGGACACAGATTGGACACACTGATAATCCTGGTGCGAAGAAAAAGAGTAGAGGAGGTGAGGGAGTAGAGATGGTGGTTGGTGTTGAGGAGGTGGGGAACTGCTCAGTGGATCATGTTTGTGCCCCCAGCAGTGTAGGCCTATAGCAGCATAGCTATGCTAAAGATTGAAAAGTAAAGGTTTGATGACCCTATTCTACCTGTAGTTGTGAGAACTGACTGTAACTAGACCTATCAGCCTGACACACTTTGTTTGAGGCTAAAGGTACACTTTAATAAACAGAAAGGTTTAAGTTTGATCTTAGACACCACCAGTGTCTGCCTCTCGGACCCAGTTTGGTAACTGGTTCTATAGTAAAGCTGGCTGATAGCTGAAGGCTCATCCTCCCATTCTACTTTTATGAATTCTAGGAACTACAAGTAAACCTGCACTCTGTAATCTGAGTGTTCTTTTAAGAATAAAGGAGCTATGAGATCCTGGAGGTATGATGGAGATAGTCCATTGAGAGCTTTATATGTTAGCAGGAGAATCTTAAAGTTTATTCTTAATTTCACTGGAAGCCAGTGAAACAGCTAAAACCGGAGAGATACTGTATGATCCCCAAGCGCTTTGGGATTCAGGTGATTTGGATAAATACCACTTCCTCTAGGATATTTGAGTTATACCACGGTTATGCACTAGGATTTTATTAATTAACACACCTGTTTCATTATATGTTTAGTGCTCGATTCCCACTGGGAAACAATAAAATGTGACGTTATATCATATATGACCGCTAGAGGGAAATATCTAACATAAAGAAAAATAATTTAACAATTAGAAATATTCAGCAGGAATTGTGTATCTTTATGTTCCCTTTGTACCTAAAATAAAGGACTGTAACTCGATTTTTAGGGGCAGACTTAAATGAAATGTGAACTGGACCTTTGTAAAAGATGTAAAGGATATCGTGAATTGTTATCAATATAAATTTAAGATTGCTTCTTCAATAGTTCTTCTACACTCAGAGTGAAGAGTTGGTTATAACAGGATATAAATGCTGGGCCGGTATACTCTCTTAATACTGGAGTAATTAACACCTTAACACGTTTATTACGTGTATCTTTCAGTGAAAACGTTGCTGTTTGTTTCTAACAATAGTTCTGACGTGTACAATTACGATTACCTGTTTCTGAGTCTAATTCTATTCTGACAGCTTAATTTCAGTAAATTTTGTGCAAACAATAGTAAGTACAGTATTAGTGTCATAAAGTAGTGGCATAATTAGTTTCCTTACGCCACCAGGAATGGCAAAAAAGGTGGACGATTCAGCTTTGCAGCAAAACTGTGTCAAAAAACTCATACTGTCTAAAAGCTGTACCGTATTTCCACATTCCGCTGGAAGATGGGGAGGGGTTACGCTCTCCGAACCGAGGAGCAGCGCTCCGCCCAATTGATGTGACGTATGTGACGTATTGATGTGACGTATGCAGAGGCAGGTCAGAGAGAGTTGATTAGAGAAGTGTCGTATTCCCAGTCCTCGTGTGCGCCTGACAGAGAAGACTAAGTTGCAGCAGACATGTCCATCAAAAGTAAGAAAACATCTGTGTATTTCTTTCAAAGATAAAGCTTTATTATTATGTTGTTGTTTTTCTGTTTTTAGTTTTTGTGTTTAACTTATTTTTAGTCAGTTTGGTAGATGTGCTTAATAAATGATGGACACAGGCAATTTAAAAACATGAATATGCTTTTAGTTAGTTATTTTATTCATTTGTGCACACTACTTTTCAGTATTTAATATACAAATGCAATTAACTGAAAATGAAATGAGCTGTGCATATGGTCTGTGTGTTTTATTTATTCTGTAACTGGTCAATCAATACACCACGGTGTATAAGTAATACATTTTAACATGTAACACATCCCAAAAGAAAAAAAAAATCTCAAGTCAATCTGAAATCATTGAGACAAATTATTGATGGCACAATTGTTAGTGGCACACTTGCCACTTTTATTTTTCTGTTTCTATTTCTCTTTCATTTCAAGCTGTTTAAAAAAAGAATTGATTTTCATTGGAGTTGCCGCCAGAGAGGATGAAGTATGAATGGTGAGATCACCATTAAAACTTGGCTTCTCTTCACTGTGCATCCACGCACACAGAAATGAAGTGATCCAAAAGGAGCCCTCTGGCTTGGGTCTTTACTCCTCAAGCTTTGGTTCATTGGCTTATTGGGGAATATTACCGTTTCCTGGTTTTAATAATCTTTCTGACATTATTCAAGTCAAGACAGAGTAATTAATGGATAAATCTATAGAAAACTGTCAGGATTTGACTTTTAGACTCTGTTATCAGGCTGAAAGAGGAGTTTGAGTCTTTTCTCATCAAGTTATCTTAACTCATGATTGCAACAAATAGGCAACTCTAAAAAGTCCAACTTTGTTTAGAGCAAATAATTCAAATCTAAGTCAGCATCCATGCCACCACTCAGACACTCGTCTTTTGAATTTTAAAGTTTGAAGTTAAGTTTCTGTTCCTTACTTTGAGAACGAAAACTTTTTTTGCAGGGCAATGTTGCAAGTAATTGTAGACGTTAAACACATAAAGCATATTAAATACATAAAAATGAATCCATTTACGAGCATTTTGAAAAAAATACTGAGCATATTTATTATCTGTTTACCACATGTTTTCAAGTTCAGGCACCATCACCAAATTCATGAGGGTTCTTAGGAAGTGACAACAATTAGATGTAGCTTTCTGACAGCACCACTTCTCTCTCTGGATGTTGTCATGTTTCCCATCCTGATATTAAAATTGCAATAGAGGGGTCATTTCTACAAAAATAAATAGTGTCAGCAGTTTCACATTATTTTTGGACCTTATCTACCAATATTTTATGTTATTTTGTACCACACAAATATGTTTTGATGGTGTGTGCATATTTGATATTTTAGTTTTATGACTGGCAGTCTCCAGGAACTGAGACGTTGCTCTGGTGAAGTTTACCAGAGAACAAGTGGTGACTCACCGAAGTTTAGAGCTTTTGGTCGACATTTATGAAAATTAATTAAATTATAAAATATCATGAAATACCACATAATTATCAACTGCACTCACAAGTCAGCTTGTAGCATTTGTGACGTGAATGTTTTGTGCCATTCATATGAATATATACAGAACAAAGTTCGTCTTACTTCTGTTAACATTGCCAATAATGACCAGAGTGAGGGAGGTATAAGTCACCACTTGTTCTCAACTTCAACATTACTTCAACATCAACTATGTATGTGTGAGTAAGGCCCTAACTTTGTTTCTTTATGTATTTTTATGATTACTCTATATATATTTATATGTGTTATTTATTTATATACTTGACATTAATTTAATATCTTTTTAAACTATGAGAATATTCAATAAAACAAGGACAAAGAATAATAAACAAATGATCCAGGCTGAAGTCACTGATTAAGACTTCTCAAGAAGTTTTTCTGAAGGCCTAACAATAACTAGCATGCCTTAGATATTGAGTGTTAGGTCATCCTGGTAGGTCTGGACCTGTTTACATCAGATCTGATCTTATACTGCCCACTGTTACCATGGCAGCTCACTTGTGGAAGAAAACTTACCCTTGGAGTCATGTTTGCTAAAGTCTCTCATCTGCTAATTAAGAACACAGCCTGACTGAGAGGTTGTTGTAACATCTGTTTCCTCCACCACAGCCAAACACTGGACTCCTGATCTCTAGTGACTCATGTCACCATGCCAACTCCCTCAATACTCACAGCAACTAGGAGTCCTCAGAGAAGTTACCAGGTTTACAAGCACCATTTCATCTGTGTGTGGCAATAAAGTGGATCCCATCAGGAAAAAAAACGAGGAGGGTAGGGCAGCCGCACAGAGAAACTGATACTACTTGAAGATCGTCTGTCTAATATATGTTTTATTTTCCATTTTAGAGATGGTTTGCCAACGGACTGCCTTCCTGATCTTCACTTTGCTGCTTATGACAAGGCTCGTGGGTGGATGTTTGTGTCCACCAGCTACCGTTTTGTCTCATTTTCCCTCTGAGGTCCCCACTGACGTCTGTTGTTTGAACTATTCTGGTTCTGTTTTTGGTCATGTGCACTGGTCTTTGTTTACCAATGAGACAGACATTGAGATTTTAGATCTCTCCTTCTGTAATGTCACTTCTGTTGACATGACAGACAAAGAGACCTCTATACTGCAAAAAGTCTATCTAAATAATAACCGATTAATATTTTTACCAAATAATTTTATGTCTGGCCAGCCAAGACTGATAGAAGTGGACCTGAGTGAAAATGTGATTCAGGAGCTTCCTGACGGGTTTCTCCAGGACTCAGAGAACCTTCAAGAACTGTACCTGCAGGGAAATGAGCTCCATTTCCTGCCAGGCTCTGTATTGGAAAAGCCAAAACTGCAAAAGCTGGGGTTGGATGGAAACCCCTGGGAGTGCTCCTGCTTGTTACTAGAGGGACTGGAGGCAGGGAAAAAGGTTAATAAGACCACTAAACTGGAGGATTTGTTGGGAAGGTTGACTTGCGTCTCTCCTAGGCACCTTGCTGGCAGGACTGTGTTGTCAGTGAGCCTTAGTGATGTCTGCCGTCCAGCTGGACTTACAGCACTCTTCATTTTGCTTCCACTTATCACACTGTCCACCTTGGTGCTCTGTTGGTGCTGTGGGAGGAAGAAAGACCCACCTATCATCACCTCCAAAAAGAAAGTTCCCAGCTCAAGCTACAATGCCCAGAAGCATAAAACGACACAACAACCTGAAAGTATCTGTGCTAGTGATGCTAACCTGGAAAAGCAGCTACATCTGCACCCTGCATCCACCATCCTGGGCAGCACCAGGGAATTATATCAAGAGGATGAGATTAAGCTCGGCTCAGTGGAGTCTATTCCCCAAGTATCTGCACACTATTCCAGATCTACTGAAGGAAAGAGGGTTTCCCATCCTGACAGGGCCAGCAAGACAGAGCTGGATGCTGTCAGTGTGACAGAAGTGATGCAAGACTCTACTGACAGGGAGAAGGTCTACCTGGCTCAATCAACTGAATACTACAGCCTAGTGCCCGGTTTCGAACTCGATGACTCTGACCAAGGCGAGTACGAAACTGTCGGCATCTCATGACATCTCAAATAAGTAGTTCTACTAGTATAAAAAGGGCTTTCCATTTTAATTAGATTAAGATCTGCACTGCCAACAAGTTTGTGCTTAAACCCTTTTATTATTATTTTTTTTTACTGATTAGAAAGGTCACAGGGAAAGTGAAGCTGTTTGAGGCTGGGGTCAGCATGTAAAGGTAAGACAGAGGGAAACACCTGTGGCGTAGGTCAAGACCAAGAAGCTGGCATATTCCTAAAGGTCACAATCAGGCTTTTTCAATATTTTGTGACCATCAATTTGTATTAAATGTTACATATTTTATCATTGTATGTGCCCATTGAAACTAGAAGCACAAATTGAGATTAGTTCAATAAAAGATATAATAAAATAGTACAGAAATTATTATAAAGAAATATAACATACACAGCAAAAAGATATATATTTATTCTATATGACAGTAGAAGTAAACTTTTGCACACACTTCATCCTTATGTTATTATTACATACAAGTGATATTTATTTTTGCAGTTTCTGTTTAGTTTCAATCTTCTGACTGTCCTTGGGAAGAAACTATCCCTGAATTGTTGTTTGAGATACATGTAGCACCTGACAGAGGGCAGTATTGATCATCTTTGGAACGTTTCTGTCTGCTGCTGTGCATCCTGCATACCACATTGAGATGCAGTAGCCCCGGATGCTCTACACGCAGCCCTTCTTCCAGGTTAGTCTGTCTGAGTACTCTCAGGAGGAGAAGTCACTACTGGGTCTTCTTTACCAACCCCGTTTTGTAAAGCCTAGTACACACAGCACCATTTTTTCAAGTTGGCGGGGCGCCCGGGTGTTCACACCGCGCAAGTGGACAGGATCGGCGGGAGCATTGGGTGTCCACGCTACAAGACTCGTCTGAGACGGGAGTGTCCACACGGCGCAACTCTCTCTGTCAGGAGGCGTGACCGACTGCGCTGCCAGTAAGGATTGACATTGTTGTCATTTGCCCTTACGAATGAAATGACTGTTGTTGGTCCTGGATTTTGTAATAATACATTTCCCCCACAAAATGCCACTTATAGTCTAGTGCAATTTATTTTTCTTATTCATGACGCATTTTTTGACTGATTCGACTCCGGGGGGACTTCTAGTCCGAAAAACACGGACTAGCACACCTTTATTTAAACTACCAAACATCTATGTACAGCTCAAAAGTTACAATTTACCAAACAACAGATGAGACGACGACACAACTTCAAATGGTTTCAACGTCAGGGTCACAACTACGTAGTTTTTGCAGAAAACTTTTGTTGTGTTTATATTGCGGCGGTAGTGGTAGTACAGATTTGTGGTAAAAGTGGGCGTGGAGTGGGGTTGGTGCGGTAAGTGGCTGAGTCAGAGTCTCTTGTGTCCACTGACCTCGCAAAACCATTTTTCTATCTCCTGTCATTTCTTGTTGTTCTGCTCTGCTGCGGCCGCTCTACTGCTCCATTTGTTTTTGTTTTTTTTTTTTCTTATTGCGGCCACGCCCACATCTAATCCCATTGGCTGGAGCTCTTTCTACGTCACTACGAGCAGCCAGTTTTAGGTCTATGCAGAAAATTGTACCGTGTGTAATAGGCTTAAGAGGACCTGCAGGGGTTGTCTGTGGTGTGGAACCCGAAAAAATAAAACTTCCACTTGCTCCCCATTGATAAAAGGTAGAACAAGTGGAATTGCTGAAATACTGAAGTGAAATAAAGTAGTCCACGTCTCTGTTCATATTGTTTCACATCACTGCAAAAAAAAACAATGTCTTGTGAAAAACAAGAAGTTGTCTGTGTCACTGTGTTGTAGCAAACAACATTTTAAAACATCTTTGTCATTTTGAGAAATGGGTAAGTCATCCTATTATGCTTGGTGTCATGGTCAAATGTAAGGAGGCTTTGAGTTTTTTCAAATTGACTTCCTGTTCTTTTAGAGGTCAATAATTCCCTGTCTCATGTTTCTTTTTCTTTTTTTTTTTTTTTAGAATATTTGTGGACAGAAGAAACTGAAAGACAATTGAACTAGGTATGATCGAAACCTGAAAGATTTTACCATAAACTGATGCCATTTCAATCACGGTGTTAGGAGACACTTGTGTCAAAATATCTAAGCTGCAGTTTTATACAAAACTCACAAATTTGTGGTATCTGATGGTTTCATTAAGAGAACTCACTGGAAAACGTTGTTAATACAACTTGAAATGTTATAGGCTATATTACTGATTTAAGATGCTGCTCAGCTATATTCAGGTCAGTGCATTTGATTGGCAGATAATGGCAAATATATTTTTCCTCTGTTGATACAGTTATGCTGTCCTTTAAATCCAGAGAACAAGGACAAAGAGTATGTGTTCAGAATACCTGGGAATGCAGTGATATGTATGATAGGAATTATACTGCTATACCACGCAAGATGGACATGAGATTTTTTGTGGAAATTAGTTGTCACACGTGTGGCTTTTTATAATTATTGATATGACACAATGCAGTGCAAATGGGTGCAGAGTGGAATGAAAAAAAAGCATGCATAAGGCATGTCCTACATTTTATTACAATTATCTGTTAAACTATTCCAAGATTGCTTTGTCTCCTATTGCCAGTTTTTCACATGGGTGATTCCCTTCTTTGACATTTTTAAATGTGTGTAAAAAAAAAAAAAAAAAAAAAAAAAACTACTATGTGTTTAAGAACGTTATGTGTCCATAACTTTTCACCACATATAATGATATGGAATGACCAATACGTATGTTCTAGGACACACATAGAGCTGGCATCCAGCTTGTAGACCACCTCTGATAGGCCCCAACGCCTTATGATCCTGTGATGGGGTAAAGCGGTAGATGATGGACGGATGGAGATATATATAAATCTTTATTTTATGTAGATTGATGTGACAGGTTATGTATATAACCAGACATGAGACACCACTACTGACTCACAGTCATATGTACAGTATATCAGTCTTTTAAAAATGTAATTGACTCTGATGAGAGTCCTTTATGTTATGAATAATTCTGCTATCCATAAAAGTGATTCAAATACTCAACAGAAAGTGTAACAGTTTATATGAACTTGCCGAATTAAAAATGTATTTTCTGGAAGGCAGAATAAAAATGATCCTACACAACTTTGATTAAAAACATTAACTTATATGTATATGTATATGTTCAGTGGTTAAACTCAGGTAACATGTATGTGGTTGTGTAAT
This sequence comes from Pao palembangensis, assembly GCA_015343265.1. Classification (NCBI taxonomy): domain Eukaryota; kingdom Metazoa; phylum Chordata; class Actinopteri; order Tetraodontiformes; family Tetraodontidae; genus Pao; species Pao palembangensis. Next base: position 10,793,234 of record CM027093.1, read on the forward strand.
TTGGAATGGAATTGGACTTCATATGAAATTTTGAGATTTTGAATTAAATTTAACCCAAACTCTGTGCCCTGACAATGACTCAGGTTAGTTCCAGAAATCCTACATCTGTCAGCGACCGGCATTGCTGGTTCCAAGTTTGGTTTGTTGCAAGAACGTTGGTTCTCCCCTAGATGGTGTTGGCGACCGTGAAAACCCAGCCGGTAACACGCACCTGTGGCTAATGATTCATCAACTCCTTATATAAGACGCTGTCAACTGGTCACTGGCGTTGGGTCATTGAGTTCCCAGAGTGGTAGATGAGCATTCTAGATTTACCTTTGTGAATAACTCCCTTGCCAGTGACTGAGCTTTGTCTTTCTGCAGAGGTCACCACGTCCCGTGAGTTGATTCGTCCTTAGTCTTGTTGGTCAACTGTGAGAATTCTGATTCCCTGCCCAGCTGTTTCTGCGGGTCACTTTCTGTTGAAGTTGTTATCCTCCGGTGGAGCGCTTTATGTTTGAGCATTCTAAATTTTATTCAAATCAGTTTGTTTTCACTGAGAGTGTGGTCTGCTTTTGGGTCCAATCCTCTGCGTTCTAACAACTCTTTTTGACATTGTAATTTCAGTCACTGTGGGAAGTCTTAATTACCACTCTGGGTTACACAGATGATCAACAGAGAGCATTCGCTCTGTCCTGTTCTAAATTCAAACACTTAACTATACACAGTGACTGAAGTTTGCATGAATTGTATCAATGCTGGAAGTATATTTTTATATACATGGACATTAAACTCAGACTTTGTCCAAAATTAGATCTCTCTGTGTCAACTGGACTGAAAGGTTTCCTTCACAATGTTTTGCCCTCTCTACAGAGAGCTTCTTCAGTTCTAAGCTTGCTGGGGACAGAGCCTGAAAATATAGCCCTGTGGACCATTGGCATGTTAATGACCCGGATGGTCACCTGAGAGTCGTTGGCAGGGTAGATGTCTGTAGATTCTTATTCATCCAGGTCATAGTTATCCAAAGTTAGCTCTCTCTGTGTCAACTGGACTGAACGGTTTCCTTGAAAACGTTTTGCCCTCTCTCCAGAGAGCTTCTTAACCTGCCAACGACTCTCAGGTGACCATCCGGGTCATTAACATGCCAGTGGTCCACAGGGCTATATTATCAAGCTCTGCCCTCAGCATGCTTAGAACTGAAGAAGCTCTCTGGACAGAGGGCAAAACGTTTTCAAGGAAACCTTTCAGTCCAGTTGACACAGAGAGATCTAACTTTGGATAATTATGACCTGGATGAGTGAGAATCTACACAGAGAACTCAGACTTTGGATTTTTACGTAATTTACATAACAAAGTGCAATATCTAGTAATTCAATATTAAAATAATGGACCAACAAACAAAGCCATAGAGGTCTGGAGCCCGTTTTAGAAAGCGGGTTTTAGAAGGCTCAGGGTCGCCAAACCCTGAACTGTGCGACTGAGTTTCCGGTTTCAGAACGACCAAGGTACGTTTTATCAGTCCGTTTCCTGGGTAAAAAGATGAAAGACCAGGAAACGGTCCGTTATTCGTTTTTTTCGGTTTCAACATAAACAAGTAAATGGTTCGTTCTTTTTTTCCTTTTAATCAGAAAACGGAATTCCCGCTAGATATTTCTTTTCATTTGGGGCCGGAACTTCGAAGCCCGCCGGTGCAATGCCCGTCAAAATAAAGGTCCTGCCCTTCAAAATAAAGCTCCTGCTCTGGCAGGCATGGAGACAGTGGCTTTCTTTGTTGAGTTTTCCTTCGTCTATATTTGCTACAGCACGATGCGTTTGGGAAAAATACGATGGATAGAGATTTTTAGTAGGATATGGACTGTTTATTTCGGATACAGACACATTGGATTGAAAACCAGATCAAGTTGGCTGACGTCTTCTTCACTGTCTTAAATTAACTCAACACCACAGCGCCCCACAGTGACCACACATTTATACATCACCGGTTAGACAAAACATTACACAATCCTGAGAACACACGTGGATATTCATATTTAACAGTTGTATTGCCTGCGTCCACATGCAACTATTCTAAATTAAAGCGAGATGTGTACACAGTACATGGTCTACACGGACTGAAAGTATCTATTTAGAATGACCAGCAGGTGTCGCCGCCGTGCGTTAACGCCATTAACCTATCCATCCATCGTTCCCTATAAACATCCCAGTGATTTATATACATGGATCTGGATTTACACTGGCAGCATGCCGTCGAAAAGGTTTTGGTTTCGAGATGGAATAGAACAGAATGCTGTGCCGTAATGGGGAAATTGCAGTATACATACAGAAGAAATAAATAATATAAAATTCCCCTACCCAACTAGAACAACACACCATGTTTTTTCATATCCAATAAATGTGTCGCATTCATAAAATGGATGATTGTGAAATTTATTTTGTGGTAAATACTTTTGGGCTATTATTTAGGCCCATATCAGCCTGTTCAATTTGGGTTGAGATGACAAAGAAAACCCTGGAGTTTCATCATGCTCACTTAGATTTCCATCCAATGTGCGGCAGTGAGAAGTTGGTAACTGCCCAATATAACTAGAAAGTCAAATTCATTTTTATATAAATAAATACAGATATTAACTTATGCGGGCACCCTCCCTCTGAGCCCAGGCCTCGATGGGTTGATTCTGTGCAGGTTGGAGGTCACCGATCTGCAGTATAGAGAGTAGCCTCTTATAGATACGTGAGGCCTCTACAGGACAACAAACTTGTCCGGGATCAAAAACCAACTTTGTATACAAGAAGAGGCAAAGCAGACTCCACTTCCTGGGGAGACTGGCATCATTTCATCTGCACAAAGCTGCTTCAGATGTTTTTTTTCAATGACTGTTTGCCCTTCTGCTCTATGATGTGGTCTGCCCGGGGAGCAATACCAGTGACGGCAACATGAACCGGGCTGAGATCACCAAGAATACCTGCTCTGTGCTGGGGCAGAAGCCGGATATTTATTTATTGTCTGTGAGAGGCTAAGCATAAGCTAATGGTCAACTTTTACTGTAAATCATAGCTACAAGTTATGCTAGCTATGCTTTAATCATCAATTGTATTAAAGGTTGCAGATTCTGTTATTACTGAGGACAGTTGTTCCCAACTATTTTTGCCTGTGAAAAATAAAAGTAGTCGACAAGGCATCCCTCATCATTTTTCACTGCTTTCTATGTTGCTTATATCTTTATCATGGACCACTAATCTAGTCATCTGGTAGAGTATGTTTACCGTTACACCTGCAGTCTTTGAGTGAGACACAAAGCATAATTGGGACAGATGTCTAGGAGAAAAGCAACTCTTTATTCCAGCCATTAATTCTGTTCAACTTAAAGGAACATAGTAAAACTTTATTTAAACAGTAACTAACAGAAGAAAACAGTAACAGTAGAAAACTTAAATGTTGCACTCAAACCTTAACAAATATGAAAAATGCCAAGTTTTAAATCAGATTATGGTAATGATCTCAGGCAGTCAAGTGCTGCAGAGAGTCCTGCCACCTCAGTATAGCTGAGCAGCTCATCGCTGCACTTTAGGCATTGATCAGAATTCCTTTCCCACTCTTCCACACACTCCACCAGGCTCCGACAGCAGGATTAAAACATGGACCGATTTATTGTGGCTGTAAAAAGGAACATGTAAAAATAACATTGATACTGGGGTATGGATGAGAATAGCGTTCTTTCAAGCTATATATCTGCCTAAAGAGCTGACAAAGATCTGCTTAACGGATTCTTTGTCAGGTTCAATAACAACAGCACACCAAGCAACCGGACCTGCCCAACCTCGAACTCCCCCTGGCCAAACTTGCACCATCAGCAAATAGCTGGTGACTTCCAACCTGCACAAAATCAACCCGCCGAGGCCCAGGCACCAATAGGCCCTCCCTCTGAGCCTCTCTCTAAACTCTACACTGAGTAAACCTTTGGCAACAGTGTGGAGGAAAATCTTCCCTTTAACAGGCAGAAACCTCGAGCAGAACCAGACTCAGTGTAGACGGCTATCTGCTGCGACAGCCTGGGAGGGAGAGGGGGGACGAGAGACAGGGAAGATAAAGAGAACATTGAGCAGAAGCAGCAGGATCCAGGGGCATGGAGAGGTTTCTGGATCCAGCAGTAGTACCAGGCCTCAGGAGGGTGGGGGTAGGGGGTCCAGCAACATGCTCTGGAAGTGATATAAAAAGATAGAGCACTAGAGCTTCAGAGGAGAGGGTGGTTTAGTGCTGAACCAGGCATGATGAGTGAGTCCCTCCCCCCCTACTCTGAAAGCTCGGTGTCTACTCGGGGAGATCAGTCCTAGCTATAGGACTTGTCAAAAAGCAGGGTTTAAAATCTTGTTAGGGTTTGGTGTGGTGAGGACCCAAATGCAGAGTCGAGGCAGGTTTAGGAAAAGAAAGGCAGCCCTTTATTGGGTGTGCAGGGAGAGAACAAAAAACACTCCGACTGGAGTAAAAGTGCTGCTCGGACGAAGTACAACCTGGTGAAGCACAGGCGAACAGAAAACGCTCCTGACAAGAGGATGAGAGATCACTAAAACTAGTTGCGAGTTCAAAAATTCCCCACAGGTAAGCTCCTCTGTGGAGAGTCCACAATTACTGTTCCAAAGAGACGGTGCGACGATCAACTCATGCTCAGGAAACAATCCGACGCTGGGGAACAGGTGGCTGGTCCTTAAATAGTCCCGCTGATGGGTGATTCTCCTCAGGTGCGTCTTGTCACCAGCGGAGACCTGGGCCCTGCCGCCCTCTAGTGGGCAATTCGGGAACCGCCAACCCCAAACCAAGGGTGGGCACAGGTTCCTGACAAATCTACTCTTAAACATAAAGAGGGTGTCTGCCGTCCGGACTGATGCCGGTAAGTGGTGCCACAGCAGAGGAGCTTGAGAACTGAAGGCCCTGGCTCCATATCTACGTTTGGAGACTCGTGGTATAACTTGTAAACCTGAATCTAAGGAACGTAGCGTCCTAGAAGGCTGATATGGTTCAGTTAGATCTGTGATATACGATGGTGCCAGACCATGCACAGCTTCGTAGGTTAGGAGGAGAATCTTAAATTCTACTCTAAATTTTATTGGAAGCCAATGTAGGGAGGCCAACACAGGTAAAATGTGGTCACGCTTCTTAGTCTTAGTCAGAACACGAGCTGCGGAGTTCTGAGGGACTTTTTGGGGCATCCTGACAAAAGAGAGTTACAGTAATCCAGCCTGGAGGTAACAAAGGCATGGATGAGCTTCTCAGCAGCATCCAAGGAAAGGACAGGCCTGATTTTTGCAACGTTACAAAGGTGGAAGTAGGCAGTCCTCAAAATTTGTGTGCGTGTTAAAAGACAAGTCCTGATCAAAGCTAACACCCAGGTTCTTTACAATGGTGCTAGAGGCAACACATAAAAACGAATTTGACTTTCTAGTTACGTTGGGCAGGTACCAACTTCTTACTGCTGCACAGTGGAAGGAAATCTATGTGAGCATGATGAAACTCCAGGGTTTTGTCACCTCAGCCCAAATTAAACAGACTAAATTAATTGAGACTCGGTATCAATTACACTTGCCCAAACAATAGCCAAAAATAGTATTTACCACAAAATAAGGTTTCACAACCATCAGTTTCATGAATGTGACACATTTATTGGATATGAAAAAAACATGGTGATGTGTTGTTCTAGCGTGGGAATAATAAACAGCATGCTGCTTATTCGACGGCATGCTGCCAGTGTAAATGCAGATCCATGTATATAAATCACTGGGACGTTTATAGGGAACGATGGATGGATAGGTTAATGGCGTTAACGCACGGCGGCGACACCTGCTGGTAATTCTAAATACATACTTTCAGTTTGCCTCCTCACTCAATAGATCGCCTACGTCCGTGTAGACCATGTACTGTGTAAACAACTCGCTTTAATTTGGAATAGATGTATGTGGGCGCAGGCAATACAACTGTTAAATGTGAATAATCACGTGTGTTCTCGGGATTGTGTAATGTTTTGTTTAACCGGTGACGTATAAATGTGTGGTCACTGTGGGGCGCTGTGGTGTTGTGGATGTTGAGGAGTTAATTTAAGACAGAGAAGAAGACGTCAGCTAACTTCTTGATTTTCTGGAACCCCAATCTCCTTTCATACCTAACCAAGAGCGTGGTGGCTACATGTGGCTTAGCGTCCTTTCTTTTGTAAATGTAGCCATTACCTGAGGAATCAGCAGGGGAGAGGGGGATGAGAGAATGTAATACACAAAGACACGGGTGTTTGGAGGCCAATGTGTGGGGGAGGGGGTTCAGCTCTTTCGCTTTTTCCGCTGCTAACAGGCTGTCTGTCTTTTCAAGCCAGTCAGCAGCCTGTAGAGAACACAAACAATCTCCCAGTCATGGTAAATTTGCCTGTACAAAACTCGTCACAGCAAAAAGAGCTGTATTGTCTCAGGAAGTGAGCGAGAGAGTGGTTGAGAGAAGGCCATGATTTGTTTGGATTTTCACAAATTTCACAAATCACAGTTGTTCTTTTGTATATTTCTTATCTCACACACTCCTCAATAAATCTCAGCAAAAAAGGAAAAAAAAATATGTGTGTTGATCTCTTCCTAACATGGCAAAGTGAGTGGAAACACTCACTTCAAATGGGGCAGCATGACCCTCCTGTCATTTGCATGTCTCACACAAAGACGCGTTCAAACAGGGGTGGGAGTGGAGTTTTCAGGCCACTCTACTTACCAGTTGCACACAAGCAAAACCTTTTGAAAATAGCAAAAATATGAAAATAATTAAAAGGAGGAAAAGAAAAGGTACAATGAGTGAATGAGTGGTTGAGAGAAGGCTGTGATTTGTTTGCATTTTTCAACAATGTTTCAGACCATGTATGGGGAACAAAAAACAGTGGAGACAGCAGGGTCACATATTGTCACACAGATGCATACAAACGGGGACAAGACACAAGGTGGGGCACGTTGAAGGTGGGGGAAGTGGGTCCAGAGAGCTCACGGTGGAGGCGGAGGAGGGGAGAGTTGTGGTGTGGCTTCCCCACACAAAGAAAAAACAAGGGGGTGGGGGAGGGGGATCCTTTACATCTTTCCTCTTACCAGTTTACCACAAACACTTGTCAGGTTTCCCACAAATGTAACCTGACAAGTTTGGCATCAAGTTTTGGGTGGCTTGTGACTTGAAATCCAAGTACAACTGCAATGTCCTCCCATATCTTGGCAAGGACGCCAGTCGTCCCAGTAGGGAGAGACTGTCCAAGAATGTAGTGATGAGGCTGATTGAGCCATTCATGGACAAGAGCAGAAATGTTACCACGGACAATTTCTTCACATCACTGTCACTTGCACGATGACTGCTTAGCTGGAAAACCACCATACTCGGCATAGTCAACAAGATTCGCCGTGAAATTCCTCAATTAGCTAGACAGACAGACTGCAAAGAATTCACCACTCCGGTATGTTGCAGGTCTTTTATGTGGTTCTATGTTTATGTGTTTCTAATTTTTTAATCGACACCTCCAAGTGTGTCATTGTGTGTAAAGGTGCTATGAAAATAACAATCTTATTTTTTAGGTGTTTTCAAACACTGGTGCCACGGTGACGGTGTATGCACCCAAACGGAAGAAGACCGCCTACATTCTCAGCAGCATGCACAGCGTGATTCAGACTGACGATACTACCAAAAGGAAGCCAAACATCGTCACCCTTTACAACACTACAAAGTGCGTCGTGGATGTGATGGACAAGATGGGGTGGGAGTACACTGTTCGCACAGGAACACGGCGATGGCTAGTCGCCGTGTTCTACAACATGATTGACATGGCAACACTGAATGCTCATGTGCTGTATCAAATATGCACCGGGAGGCAGGAGAGTCAGGTGGACTTCCTGCTGGAGCTTGCAACAGAGCTTGCTAACTGTTATGTGGGTGCAAAGAAGGCGGAAAAGGAACAATTGCTTCGGCAACAACCTTCCACACTGGGAAAAGGGCTATGTGTCAGGTCAACCTATGTGTCGATGCAAGAACAATCACGCCACTGTACGATGTGTTGACTGCTACAGATACAAATGTGGCAAATGCAGAAGGGAGTTACCATGGCAATGCCAGATATGTTCCGACCATGATGAGTGAGTGCACAAATGTATATTACAAACAGAAGACGGGCATGCCACTATGGCGGCATGTGATTTATAGGCACATGTGATTTATAGGCAGCCACACGCTCACTCTGCCACGCACTACCACACACACACTGTATCCTATATGCATATTTTTTTATGTATTATTTGTAAATATGTGTGGATTTTGTGTTTTTATTTTGTACCATTTTGTACTTTTTTGTGCTATTTTTTCTATTTATTACAAAAGCATTGGAAACAAATCACAGTTGTTCTTTTGTATATTTCTCATGTCACACTCTCCTCCTCATTAAATGTCAGCAAGAAAGGAAAGAAAAACTCGTGTGTTGATCTACTCCTATTGAATAGATCATAAGTGATTGTGCAACACAGTGGCTCAGCTTGTCCCCTCCTGTGGAACGCCGGAAAGTGCCCCGTTTACTAAACAAAAGCGTCTGTTCACAGCTCATTTAGGATATTAGGTAAAAGCCCTCCAGCCCATCGGCTGCCCTGCGGATTCTATAGGTAAAAAAGCCAAATGGCTTCTCTGTGGATCTTTTATTAATGAACTCTGAGCCACAGTTACCCCGAGTGACGCTCATGCACAAGGATATAAAAAGCCTTATCACTAGAACGCAGAAAACGTGATTCACTATGGCAACTGGGCCCCTGCTGTTCTATTCTGTAAATAGCAACGATAACCTAAGCCTGGCCTGTTTCTGTACAATGTGCACAAGAGAGCCATCTAGCGACAGGAAAAGATTCACATTCATCAGCTAAACAAAGCCAAGCCACCCACATGCCGAGGGCGAGCCGGTCGTGCTCCGACCCCCAGATGCGGACGCAGTAGTCCCGAGCCCCAGACTCTGGTCTGGGCCAGATCCTCACAGGGGTGACCCACAAAAGATCACACACACACACACACACTAGAGTTACTATGATCCGGCTGAACAGCAGTCTTCATGAACAAACAGGAGTAGGACAAGGACAGAGTGACAACACTGAAACTGGAAAAAAAAAGCATGATGGAGGATAGGGAGGACCATAAATATTCTGTTACGGGAGAAAGACATATCACCTGCAAATAAAGGTTGATACTGCGGTCAGGTGAGGCTGTGAAAAACAAATAGACAGTGTGAGTTATTTACTTTATCTTATTGAAATTTCTATGGTAAATAACAAGTCTACCGAATCTATCTATCTATCTATCTATCTATCTATCTATCTATCTATCTATCTATCTATCTATCTATCTATCTATCTATCTATCTATCTATCTATCTTTTTAACAAACACAAAATAGCAGTGTGAGCAGTGTTGCCTCACAGCAAGGAGATTCTCTGTAGCTTTAGGTGTGTATCTTTCACAAGCTTCAGGTTCCCAGGTAATAAATTTAAGGCGTTAATTTATGACAACACACCAGAGAGTTTAAATTGAAAGCCGAAGGAAGAAGTCATCTTTCCGTGTAAGCAAAGTTCATCACAAGTGCAGGTGACTTTTAGAAATCTGATATTATTTGGGTTTCATTACATAGGAAACTTGTAAGTAAAATGAATAGAATAATCTTAAAACTTTTTTTTTTTTTTTTTAATGAAACAGGAACTTCTAATTTGACAGCGTTGTATAAACCCAGATATGACAGTTTCCTACTCTCTTGAAGTGGCCAATGCAAGCTTTGGTGGGTTCTCCAAGCTGTTGTTTAGATGGAAGGGAAGTATCTACAAGCTGCTTTATAAAGACCTCCTGGTGTTCTGTATTATTTATCTATTCTTCAGTTTGCTTTACAGGTAATGAATTTTATTCTCAGATTCTGTTATTTGCTACAGCATCATATAGTGTCAGCTAAATTTTGCATTTCATTGCAGGTTTATGCTCACGCCAAACCAGCAGGATCTGTTTGAGCAGATTGCCCTTTATTGTGATCAGTTTACTAATATCAGTTTCATCCCAGTTCCTTTTGTACTTGGTGAGTCCAATTGAACTAGTTGTGATCCAAAATGTCGCATTCATCACCAAAACTCAGTGACTTTTGTGTTTGATTGTTTCTGTGTAGGTTTCTATGTAACTGTGGCTTTTAATCGCTGGTGGGGACAGTACACCAGTTTCCCACTGCCTGATAATTTGATGATGTCTGTATCTGGAAATGTCCACGGCGTGGATGAAAGGGGTCGCCTGCTGCGAAGGACATTGATGAGATATGCCAACTTGTCCTCGGTGCTTATTCTCCGCTCCATCAGCACAAGGGTTCACAGGCGTTTCCCAACCTTGGATCACTTAGTTGAAGCCGGTAAGAAAAATTACTTTTTTTTTCACTGGGTGTGACCAAAATGATGTCAAAATCTTTCATAGTGCTGTTACCAAAGGATAATTAATACACAAAGGTATTTTATTTTTAACAAAAGCAAAGGGGTTACCAGCCGAATATCCATGATGCACAGGGAAAAAAAATATCTCAGAGCACAGACAACAAAACACATTTATGCTAATGCTAATCTTAATGCACATAATAATATGCTCCAGATCATTTGATCAAAAAGATTTTGGGCTGCTGATTTGAGGAATGTCACATAGACATTGACATCTTTGGTTTTATAAACACACACACACACACACACACACACATATATATATATACAACAGCATCCAGTGTGGGTCCTTGGGCAAGACCCTTCACGATACTGCCTACCTCATACCATGATGAGTGGCAATGAAACACATGAGATGCCGGTTCAGACGTTGCCCGGCCAAACAAGGTCCGCGTCAGGTGCTAGGGGACCAGAGCACCTTGATGAAAAATGGGCTACTGGAACAAGGAGGAGATGGGTGAGAGGCAAGAACAAGGCTCTGTTGGAAGGCTACTACTCAAGTAGCCCTAGTTAGAGGGGTTACATAAAAAGAATGTGGGCAGAATGGTTACTACAAAACCCGCAGTCACGGGTGACCGCAAAGGTGACAGTAGTGCCCGTGGTGATTGGAGCACTTGGGGCAGTGACCCCCAAACTGGAGGAGTGGCTGCAGCAGATCCCTGGAACAACCTCAGACATCTCAGTCCAGAAAAGTGCAGTACTAGGAACAGCAAAGATACTGCGCAGGACCCTCAAGCTCTCAAGCCTCTGGTAGAGGACCTGAGCTTAGAATAGAGGAGGGGGGTGAGAAGGGAATTTTTTTTTTTATATATATCTATATATATATAGATATATATATATCTAGGATGGATTTATATTTATATATATTACTGTATTCATTTTCTGCTTCCTCTTTTTTCTTCCCATAAATCTTTTAATAATGTAATGTATTTGTGTTTAGCTTTATGATTTACAATTTGTAATGATTACAAAGATTATAAAGATGTCCTACATTTTTGACAGAGTGTAAAACCAATAACACATGCAGCAATAAAACAAACCAGCTACTTGAAAAGGAGGAAGTTTCAAAAAGATTTTTTTCTTTTTAGTCTGTCAGAAACACATTAAATTGTAGTGTTTAGTATTTTATGCTCTCCAACCTTGAGGCACTATACTGTACAATTCTGTGCAGGATTTATGACAACAGATGAGCTGAATCTTTTTGAGTCACTACACTCCGATTTCAACAAATACTGGATGCCCTTGACTTGGTTCTCGAACCTAGCCGCCAGAGCGAGAGAGGAAGGTCGAGTTAGGGATGATATTGCTTTGAGATTGCTGATGGATGTAAGTGATTTTCTTTATCTAAAACCAAATAGTTCTAATATTTCAACTAACTGACAAATAACATGTGAAACTATATGATGTGTTTTAATTACAGGAGCTGAATAACTACAGAGCCAAATGCAGCCTGTTGTTCCACTATGACTGGATAAGCATTCCTCTGGTCTACACACAGGTACAGTCAGGGGCCAGAATTGATTACATAGATAATTTATGATCATAGTAATCACAATATGTTATAATTCTGCCTCAGTCACCGCCTTTATTTGCCCACGCAGGTAGTCACCATAGCGGTTTATTCTTTTTTTGCCTTTTGCTTGATCGGCCGACAATTTTTGAACCCCAAGAAGGGATACAAAGATCACAGGGTCGACATGTACATCCCTGTTTACACACTGCTACAGTTTTTCTTCTACACTGGCTGGCTCAAAGTAAGGCATATGAATCTAATTGTAACCAAGTACATGTACACTAGTGTATTCATTTTAGTTGCACTTCAAACTTTCAATTTAATTTTAAAGACAAATACACTTTTTCAGTATTAAGTTACTCATCTTAAAATGTAAATAAGGTTAATGTAAGTATAGTTGAGGTACAAAAAAATTGTTTTGCATATATCATGCCACATTATAGCCAAGGCACTGTAAAAAGTTTATTTATTTATTTTTTTTTTTCATTTAATTGGTATTCAACTAACGTAATCATTGACTTTAAAATTTGGGAAATTGTATCAAATAGCTGTCATTGTCATTTGGTAAACATAAAAAAAAGTTTTCATATAAAATACTGGTAAATCTTTCACCGAATTACATTGTACTTGAAGGATTTTTTTCCCTTTTTTGTCTAAAGCTTCTTTCTTTCACTGCACTTTATAGGTAGCGGAGCTAATCATCAATCCATTTGGTGAGGATGATGATGACTTTGAGACAAACCAGCTAATTGACAGAAACATTCAGGTTGTTCTCTTAAGTTTTCCTCATGCCTCAAATAAATGGTGGAGTGATGTAATTTTGATTCATTTTATATTTTCTGAAGGTGTCCATGCTGGCTGTGGATGATATGTACCAGAACCTGGCACCAATGGTGAGGGACAAACACTGGGCAAAGAGACATTTTTCTATTCCTTACACTCTGTCAACAGCACCAGAGGCCCTCAAACCAACCTACAAAGGATCTGCTTTTGACATTAGGTAAAACTTTCATGTATAATGTTGCACATTGTCATAAGTCACAATGATTGTCTTTCCAACTACAGTTATCTGTACAAATATCTACCATTTAGGATGAGTGCAGAAGATCTTGAGATTCAGCCTCCAAGAAAAAAATATAATTTACGACTGAATGGCTCATTGGGAAATGGCGTGGACCTTATTCTACAGCAAGAAAATGGTGTGCTGCAAGGAAGGAGCCTCCCTACATTGTTGGATGTGCCGTTACATCTAGACGTTGATGCTGTTTGTGTTCCTGAGAGTGACACTCATGCCACCAACTGCAAAGATGAACAAAAAAACATTGGTTAAAGTTGAGATGGAATGAAAATAGTGATGAATGTGATTCAACTGGGACACCTACATTAGTAATTTAGAGGATCTGGTCTTGTTATTTTGTTGGAAATTTGTAATTGTTTATTAATAGCATTAAAGCATATAAACTTTTAATTATTTCTTTCCATTTTAAAAGGTTGATGTATTAAAAGTAATTGTGGGCTAATTGTGAAAGACAAATGTATTTTATTTAAATTATTTACTTATATCTATTTATCTACAATTACATTTTTAAATCACAAACTGCGTATAGTAAAAAAAAAATCCTATCTCTATTAACTTTAGTTGTAAAATGTTTTACTTGTGTTGTAAATACAGAATTTTTCTGTGGAGTGTAGACAATAATGACAAACAGACTTCTTAATATTTAGTCTGCAGACTAACAATGCAGACTGTACAGATATACATGCGTTAACTTAAAAACACGTGATCTGTTTGGCCAACAAAATAAAATGATTGCGTCTTATTTTCTGAATTAAAGCTATCGTTAGAGTTTGCATTGTTTATGATTTATCATAAAAAAAAATGTCTCATAGATACAAAATATTAACAACGACATTTTAATTTTAAATTAGAAATGACGGAAGTTAGAGGGTCAAACGTCACTATCAGCGCTTCCGCGTTGTTAGTTATTTTCGGAAGCCCTTACCGGTAGACGAATTTGCTGTTTTAAAAACTCGTGACGGGTATGTCGACCAACCTATATTTTGCTATGCATAGATATTTAAGTAATAATCCATGGATAAAATAAATAGTGCTTTATTTTTGACGCCGACTATTTACCTAGCTAGCTAATGTTAGCTTACGCATTTTGAGCTACAGCAGAGTCAATAAGTACATTGCCAGTGAACTTTGGTTGTTGCGGAGGGAGTTCCGCCCTTTTGAATTTAATGATAAGAATAATAAAAATATAAATAATACGTTCATATTATCATAAATAATATTTATATAATGCAAGTTGCCTTGCAGAATTGGTTTGCTCGCTGTTTAATGAACGTCATATCTCACTGAATATTCGGTTTTCCTTGGTATGACAGCGTCACAGCGGAAACAGAAAGACAAAGTCCAGGATTGTGGTGCGATGTCAGATGACAACAACAACAACAACAACCTGTTTCTGAACTATTGACTGCCAACTCACATCCTTCTCCTCCTCATCTTTGTCATCATCATGTATAACAACCCCCATCTACTACTCGGCAGGATCCGTTTATTGAACAGGTGTATAGAGTGTTTGAAAAGGAGCGAGTCGATGCCGGAGTCCCTGTGTTATGTCCCCAAAGAGGTCTGCTACAAAGTCTGCAAAGATTCATCGCTCAACTCTTCTGCCTCTTCCGGAGTACCTGCGGGAGGCTCCAAAACACTGATCCCTGTCTTTGAAAATCCTCTCCAAACTCCCCACATTAAGAAATTATGCAAGTACAACATTGAACTAAAGAAAGGGACATGCATTCGGACAACTGGAGAAGAATATCGCAATAGCCAGGGTCTTTGGGTCAAAATCACCAAGGTAAATTTTATGCACGCTCTCTGGATATTTTACCAGATCATACCATTTACACATTTACATTGAATGCCTTTGTCTCATATAAAATTGTTCCTAATGTAACTAGAATTGTTGTATATGTTACCAAACGATTATAATAAATATTATAATAGCATTACAACACATTTTACTGTGTGTCAGTTATGACCGAGAGCAATTTATTAGAATAAAGGCATTTTAGAACACACCCTCCTCCAGTTATCATGAACATCGATAATTTTTCCATAATTTTTAAATACATTTAATAGGGGATGCTACGTCAACATTAAGTGATCATTGTAGTCACAAAAGTTGGAACCCTTCTAATTTTTAAAAAAATGGTTTTTTTTTATTATCTTCCCCTTTTTATACATATTTCTGGCCCTTGTTGCACAAGAGCTATGATCCTGAAATCATCTCTGTAGCCATGATTACTATAGCGTAGTTGTAATCCCTAGTCATTGGTATTTAATCATTTTGAATATGTTTAGAAATGAAATCATTTTTCATAATTTTATCTATATTTAGGAGCAGATGGAAGAGCATCGTCCAGGTATAGAGCTGGAGGAAGGCTGGATCCTGGTGTGTAAAAATACTGAAGGAGGTGACAAGTTGGTACCTGTGGAGTCCCCAGAAACCATCACGAGACAACAACAACTGTTTGGCTATGACCACAAGCCTTGCAATGTATGGGAGGAGGTGGTTAATGTGGAAAATGCACTTTACATGGGCTCCAAGCCCAAAATTGCTGAGAGTGATGATGCTGCCATCCAGAAGTTGAGGTGAGACTATTTGCTGTTAAAGAAGACATGTCATGGCTTGAGTTACTGAATTTGAAGCAATAAGGGTTCACTTAACTTTACTGCTGCCAGTTTTATGTTTTTAATTGTTAATGGCTTTTTACTTAGATTATACGCTAATGCTTTTTAGGTTGTATTTAGGTTGTATAAGCTGTTCCCACTTATCACAAAGGTATATCCCTCCAACCTGGACATATGAATGTGATGAGGACCTGGTGCACTACTTCTATGATCACATAGGAAAAGAGGATGAGAATCTGGGGAGTGTGAAGCAGTGTGTGACCAGTATTGATGTCTCTTCATCTTCCGTAAGGGACACTCTGATATTAAATTTGATTTATGGCTTCATGGCTTGTGCACATTTTAATGAATTTTCCAAAGATTGCAAAATTAAGATATATATGTATATAAAAACCTTATATATTTGTTAAATACATTTCCTTAATTATTTTTATGGAATAATCTGTCACTATTAAAAAAGTAAACATATAATTAAAAATGTCTACATGTCGCATATAGGATGATCCCAGTGGAGGAGTGAGCTGTCTGACTGATGGAGACACTGAAACTTACTGGGAGAGTGATGGGATGCAAGGACAACACTGGATCCGCCTGCACATGAAGAGAGGCACCATAGTCAAGTAATAGTCACCTAAAAAGAAGAAACTAATATCAGATTTTTGAATGTTATCTTTAATATATTGTATTATTTAGTTTTAGTGTTTCCATTACAGTGTAATGTCTAAACTGAAGCAAATAATACAAATAATTTTTCACGTGATCAATAGCAGCTGCATCTCAGGTGTTGGAAGGTTGATAATCTCTGATCCAAACACATTCAAAACACTGTGAGCATCTCAATTGCCTTCCAGTAAGCTGATGTTGACGGTGGACTCGACAGATGACAACTACATGCCCAAGCGAGTCACAGTTTTTGGAGGAGAGGGAGACAGCTTGAAGAAGCTGAGTGATGTCACCATAGATGAGTGAGATATGGTCTAGTCTCTACTATCTGGTATGAAAGCAGGAAACAGTGTAATAGATGCTGAGTAACCCACAAATGATTGTTGACTACTTTTACCTATTATTCTCATATTAGTTAGTGATTAATTGCATTTAGATTGATACAGAACTCACCTGTCATTGCAGTTAACTTGATGACGAGTCGAATTTCATAATCAAATTTATCAGGAAAAAGTCATTTCTGTCTTATTAAATACTAAATACAAAGATGCTCATATGAAGCTTGTGACTTCTGACTGTAGCACTGAACAACTGTGTGAAATTGACAGGTAACATTAACTTATATATTTCCATTATTTATTTCCTCCAGCAACCTGATTGGAGAGATATGTGTTCTGGAGGATATGACCTCTCACCTACCTATTATTGAGATTCGGATTGAAGAGTGTAGAGGTAGGCTGCATTAATATAACAACATATTTTGAGTTTAAGATTAAAATTTTCAGAGTGTTTTCATTGGTTTCATTGGACAAGGCTTATATAGTAATGTCATCTCAAACGTTTCCTCACTCTTTTGGCTGAACAGATGAAGGGATAGATGTCCGGATCCGAGGCTTGAAGATCAAATCATCATGTGAAAGAGACCTTGGTTTGAATGCAGATGTTTTCCAGTCGTCCAATCTGGTTCGTTACCCCCGTCTACAGGGAAACTCACCTGACATGCTGTACCGCCGGACGCTGGTCATTCAGAGGTTTCTCGCCTTGTTACTTCACAGAAATGTACTGTTGTGAGATATGTAGATTTAAAACTTCCAGCAAAGGTGTAGTTGACTTTACATATCAAATCCAGTGAAATAACATTATGACACTTAAATGTCAATGCTTTTATTGTTACATAATTATTTATAGGATGAATTGTGACTCTATTTGCCAGTTTCCTTGGGGGTTATTTTCCCCACTTTCACACTGTTCAGGTTCATCACTCTCCTGGACAGCGTTCTTCCACATTTGGTGCCAGCATGGGACTACAGTTTGGATACCTTCAACCAGATTCAAGTAAGACCAAAAGTTTTAAAACACATGCTGTGATTTATTCAATTTTAATTGTTTTTGAAATCATACATTGCCTTTTTGTTATTTGGTCTACCATAAACAAGCTGTTTAAATACACACACATACACTCACAAGTTCACACAATCTAATTCTGTAAGTAATTTATTTTAAGATGTATTCAGCATGGTGGCGCAGTGGTCAGCACTCTTGCCTTCCAACCACAAGGTTTTGGGTTCAGTCACCTGGGTGTAGAGGCTTTCCTGCCTGAAGTTTGCATGTTCTCTTTGGATACTATGGCTTCCTCCCACTGATGTTATTTTAAAATAAAAACCCTACTTTAAAGATTATTTGTTGTATGTAATTACCACTGGTTTGGTCCAGTTTAATGTTACACTTAAAATAAATATTTTTGGAAAGGCAATTGAATTATGAAATAATTATGAAATAATTTCTAATTCTGTTTAATTTCAAAGATATTAATGAAGTCACAAGGCTAGATGTAAATTTAAAACAACATTAATCATTTCAAGTGTAACTGTAATTGATTGTGTTGGGTATCTAAAGATACCACATATCTCATACATAATCTGTGTGCCCTTCAGAACATCAAGCAGTTCCTACTGTTGTCCAAACGGCGCTCAGCCCTCATCACACAGTGTTTGAAAGACTCTGAGACCAGTAAACCAAATTTCATGCCCCGGCTCTACATCAACCGACGGCTGGCCATGGAACACAGGGACAACCCTTCTTTAGATCCCAGCTGCAAGAACGCTGTGTTCAGCCAGGTATAATGTACTTTCTGAATGATGAGCACACTGATAAACTATTGATATTTGAAGTAAACTCTTTTGCAGTTTTGGTTTGATCTTTTTTTCTCAATTTGTTGGAGTCTGCAGCAATTACATGCCATTATTTCTCACAGGTTTTTGAAGGTCTCAAACCATCAGACAAATTTGAGAAGATTTTGGATTACAGGTGCATACATTTGATAGTTTTTATTTTTATCTATTTGTTTTTTATGTGGCTTACATCTCAGACAGTAGTCTCCAGTACTAATCATGGTAACAACTTAAGGAAAACACCTTCTAAATTGACCATTCTTCCTTTTGCAGGTGGCCTGCACGCTATGACCAATGGTGGGAATGTAAGTTTATTGCAGAGGGAATCATTGACCAGGGAGGAGGTTTTCGGGATAGCCTGGCCGATATGTCTGAGGAGCTTTGTCCAAGCTCAGCTGAGTGTGCTATGCCTCTACCATTTTTCTGCCGCACATCCAACCAGGTTATTGGTCACTATTAATTTCCTCTGTCCAGTTGTTGTGTTTGTTTCACTTTACTGACATTGTGGTATCTGTCAGGGTGCCTTAGAGGCCAGAGATTACTATGTCCCTAACCCATCCTGTAAGGAATTCCACAAATTTGAGTGGATTGGTCAGCTAATGGGAGCTGCTCTCAGAGGAAAAGATTTTTTGGTGAGTAATGCTGACATTCTACTCTTCCAGATTTATGTTTAAGCCACTATAAAGTAAATAATTAGAGTACAGAGAGATGACTTTTCTGACTTTCTTTTTGTTATATTTTGCAGGTACTGGCGCTGCCTGGGTTGGTATGGAAGCAGTTGACTGGGGAAGCTGTTCGCTGGAATAAAGACTTCCCTGCTGTAGATTCTGTGCTGGTGAGGCTATTCAGTATAGTACATTTAGCATTTTCATACAGTAAATTGCATGAAAATATTTGAATGGACACACAATAGTTTATTTTTTTCTCCTTCAATGTGATGAGGTGAATTTCCTGGAAGCCATGGAGAACATGGACAAGGAGACATTTGACTTTAGGTTTGGTGAGGACTTGGTGTACACAACCCTGCTAAGTGATGGACAGATGGTGGAACTTATTCCCGGCGGAAGTAACATTTCCGTTTGTTATGAAGACCGAAGCAAGTTCATTCAGCTGGTGCAGAAGGCTCGATTGGAGGAGAGCAGGCAGCAGGTAGGATTTCAGTCTTGTTGATAAATGTTTTTGCCTCCTGTGTGGTTATATATTTGTCTTGTTTTTATTTATTTATTTATTTTATGCTTTTTATTTACTATGGTACTTAAAGTAGACTAAAGATAAGCAGAGGAGCTTGATTGTCTGTATGTATTTTACAGATTACTGCCATGCAAGCTGGGCTGCTCAAGGTAGTTCCCCAGGCAGTACTGGACCTGCTTACTTGGCAGGAAGTTGAAAAGAAAGTGTGTGGAGACCCTGAGATCTCTGTTGATGCCCTAAAACGTCTCAGTGAGTGTCCAGTCATAATTCAGTTTGGGTCTATTTAGTCAGTACTACAAGTATGTTGAGATGGCAAGGTTAATCCACCACACTAAATGTAAAACATAAAATGTATAACTGTGCTGACCAGCTTCTTCATAGTGGATTTGATGCTTTTATTGTTTTACATCTTACTAGCGCATTATGAAGACCTGGAGCCAAGTAATATTAGAGTGCAATACTTATGGGAAGCCTTAACAAACTTCACCAATGGTGAGTTTGCTCTTTGTTGTGGTAAGAAATGCTGGACTGTCTAAATTGTTGGCCTTATTTATTTCAATATAAGGACCATTAATTGACAATAATATTTATTCCTTTTGTTTTTTAAGAGGATCGCAGTCGGTTTCTGAGGTTTATAACTGGTAGAAGTCGACTTCCAGCACCTATTTACATCTTTCCTGACAAACAAGGGTTAGTGCAAGTATATCTTTGAATGATGGCATATTACTTTTACATAAATTAATCTCTATTCTGAAATGTTTGTTTTCTTCCAATTTAGCTCTGAAACTACTGATGCCCTTCCTCAGTCATCTACATGTTCCAGCACTCTTTATCTGCCCAACTACCCAAGGTATAACAATTTTCTGTGTCTGTAGTGAACTCTCTAGTGTAGTGTCACCTTATATTGACAATCATGTCATACCTTTACAAAGCTAGAACAGAACACTTCAGGCTAGAACAAAACACTTTTACATACCAGTTAATTTACAATATTTTTTTTGCCTCGTGAACTTCTGCAAACCTTACTGCTCACATAATTTATTGTACGGTTGCTTGGCACTTTTATAAACCTTTATAGCTTTATGTCCCATTGTTCTTCTTTCTCCTGTTTGGCAGTGCAAAAGTTTGCGAGGAAAAGCTGCGCTATGCTGCATACAATTGTGTTGCCATTGACACGGACATGAGCCCATGGGAAGAGTGATCTTGGTTATGTAATGAACAAAAGTCAAAGATTACAAATCTCATTCAAATGGAGAAATTTAAAAAAATGTGTTAGCCCAATATTTCACAATCATTAATTAATCCTAGCTGTACTTAATAAAGAATAATGTGCAAGAAAGTGTCTGGTGTTTTTATTATGTTCTTTTTTTATGGTCATGCTTATCAAACCATGATTGATATGATTGCAAACTGGACACCATGGAAGCTGTGGTGGACCCGGACCACCCTCTCCACCCACTCCTGGACAGGCAGCGGAGCTCCTTCTCAAACAGACTGATTCAGCTCTGCTGCCACAAAGACAGATACAGGAAATCTTTCCTGTCCAGTGCAATAACCCTATTCAACAAGTCCGTCTGACTGAGACTCACAGCCCTTTGTGCTGTGATGGGCTCCATTAGTACTTTCATGTGGCACATTGTCATAATTACTTATTGCATATTCATATCACTCATATTGCACATTATTGTATTGTAAATATGTTGTAAATATGTTAATGCTGACGATGCTGCTGGGACAAGTCAATTTCCCATGTCTGGGATAAATAAAGTACTTCTGTTGATGTTCATCTATTAGTTTAGTTAAATAGCTGCTGCACAATATTAATTGTTCTACTCCTACAAGATGCAAAGGAATATTTGTGGGCAATGTTATGTTAAAGTAAGATAGTTTTAGAGAATTATCAAAATCTGTTTGAGAATGAATAATGGTACCGTGATATTGCGTGCACGTATCCTCTCCCAAAAATAAAGTTTCAGGGGGTATATTTTTGCCTTAAGGATTATCAGAAGCTGCCACCGCATTTGAAGGTAAGATAAGGTAATTTAATATACGAATACTTGTTCGTGTGTGCTACATTTACTGAAGGAGGAGCATATTTTTTCATTGACAATAATGTGAATTAAATTATAAAATGTCAACCGTACAACTATAATTTCCCTTCAAACCGTAGTATCCGTATTTAAATTTTACATTATGCTCCACGATTAAAATATTTGGATCTCGCCGCTTTTACTCATTCTCGCGAGAACACGTGGATTCAAACCTCCCCATGAATCCTTGCGTTTCCTCTTTCTAGCCGTCGCCTGAGAATGGGTATGTTTTTCATGCTAGGGTCTGAGGAAGAATCCTTGTCCATCTGATGTTGTATTGAAGAAATATTCCATTAGCGGTCAGCCACCTTAAAGCAAAGTATCACTGAGATAGATGTACCTCTAAATGTAAATTGTTTTTTTTTTAATTTATTGTGTTTTAGCCAAATAACAAGGATGCCTGAATCTCCCAAGATGGCTGCTCATTTTGGCTATGTAGTTAGCTGGTAATGCAGTGAATTACGTTTTAAAGCTATTTTGAAGGATGTTAGAATTTATAGTTAACGTATCATACGATCCATGTATTTCCTCCCAGAGCTTGAATGTTTTCTACGGTTCTATTAATCATGTTTGGTATTGGCTATTAAGGTTACACTTGATCATGTCATGCTGCTTCAGTGAAACGATTGGAGATTCGATAAGCAAGTTTTTGGCGTTAACTTTTCAGGGCTTCAGGATATAATTTGTTTTTTTTTTTTTTTTTTTAATAAAAAGCTAGGAAAAATCCAATTCAAATTTGCCATTAAGAAATTGCTTGAGTAACATGATGACACTTTTAGGATTCCAAACTAATATGCGGACAACTTAAACCTTGGAGAACTGATTGCTCAAGCAGAAAAGTAGTTGTGTTGGCTTCTTCTGATATATCCAACCTAATGTCTTGGTCTCACTGTTGTTTAAGGTATCTCCAGGGACAACTGGCACAAACGCCGTAAGACCGGTGGTAAACGTAAACCCTATCACAAGAAGAGGAAGTATGAGCTTGGGCGCCCACCTGCAAATACGAAGGTTGGTGAGATATTTTGTAATAAATGTGTATGCTAAATTGGCGTGGGTGATGAATGCTTGACCTTAGGTACGTCTTTTTTTGGACCGTTTTGGTTCAAATCTTGGACCTTACCAATGAGAGGACTTGTCATAGTTACACTGACACGCTTTGCAAATTGTTTTACAGATTTTTACAGAGTTGCATTTAAATTTGTCAAGTGCCTAAAATGTTAAACAATGCAACTTTTTTGGTAGCTTGGACCCCGTCGTATCCACACAGTGAGGGTACGTGGTGGAAACAAGAAGTACCGTGCTCTGAGGCTGGATGTTGGAAACTTCTCATGGGGATCTGAATGTGAGTTTATCCAATGCACTGTAGTTTATTGGAACCTTAAATGCATTTGGGTTTTACATCTTTCTGTGATGATAACTTTGTCCAGTTCTGCTACTGAATGAAAGTGGTGATAGCAAAGACTCTGAGAAAGATCTTGTGTGTAGTCTATTGCATTTCATAAGACTTAAATGAACTGGTTTGAGTTTGGCTTTGCTAATGTTTGGTGTACCCAGGCTGCACAAGGAAGACCAGGATTATTGATGTGGTCTACAATGCCTCCAACAATGAGCTGGTCAGAACCAAGACTTTGGTCAAGAACTGTATCATCCTTGTTGACAGCCTGCCTTTCAGACAGTGGTATGAGGCCCATTATGCTACTCCTCTTGGACGCAAGAAGGGCGCAAAGCTGGTATGTGCAGGACGACGCTTCTTGATTTGTCATGAATGTGATTTTCACCAAATGTGCCTAAGAATACAATCTTTGAAGGCTGTATTGTAACTGACAGTGATACACGAAGGCTCAGTTTGAGAGGTTGATGCTTACATCTTTACCAAGTTTTTGTTATAAATATATTTAAGTCTTGTCATTCTAAGAATACAGTCCAGTTCTGCTATTGAAAGTGGTAATAACAATGACTTAACAGAAAGTCTTGAACTTAAGACTTGTTACTCTTATAGTCTACCTAATTAGCTGTGTTATACTGTAGACTCCTGAGGAAGAAGAGGTTCTCAACAAGAAGAGATCCAAGAAAACCCAGAAGAAGTATGATGAGCGTAAAAAGACAGCCAAAATCAGCACTCTTTTGGAGGAGCAATTTCAGCAGGGAAAACTGCTTGGTGAGTTTTTTTAATTAATTTATTTATTTATTTCTTGAAACTACGCAAGTCAGACCAGGTCAAAATGTGTTGCTATTAGAGCTGCGATTGTTCTGTCGACTGGTTAAAAAGAGACTAAATCTCATTTAAAACCAATCAACTTGGCTTAGTTAAAGGTTTCTCTGTGAATGGCATGAAGCAGAAGCAATCTGAGCATTGAACTCAGTTTCTTGATTTGTACAAAATGTATTCACACTTTTTCTACCATGAGTGAAATTCTAACTTGACCGAGTTTTCTTACCCTACTGCAGCTTGCATTGCCTCCAGACCTGGTCAGTGCGGCAGGGCAGATGGCTACATCCTTGAGGGCAAGGAGCTCGAGTTTTACCTGAGGAAGATTAAGGCCAAAAAAGGCAAATAAATGTACAGCTGTTTGATGCATCAATAAATTCAAAATGCTCCCCTTTGTCGTTGTGTTTTTATTTATAGATGCATACAGATACAGAAGCCTACATTTAAGTTATTTGATCATATACAAATACCCTTGAATAACATTGAAGATTGAAGCATTTTGAGTATTGATGGAGAAAAGTCAACCCCATCAGAATAAATTTTTGGGCTTTTTTTTTTTTTGTCAGTGATTAAATTCCTCAGCTGAGACTATTATATCTTAATTCTATGCAGGTTTTTGTCTTTAAATGCTTTGTGACAGTTTTAGTGCACTGTACATGTCCCCAAACCAATCATATGACATATATAGTCCAAACAAGGTATGATTTAATAACAAGCTGTTGTGGTGTTTAGCCTGTCATTTAAAAGCATTCAGTCACTTCATTTAACCTGTAATAACCATATTTATTTGGAGAAATCCCCTAAAAAGAAAAAATCCAAATCTTTAGCCATCCTATAAGTGTCAGCACTTAATACTGTCTATATGAAAGCCACACCTAAATGCCTGTTATACATGAATATCTCCAAACTTGTGTTTTATGGATGTTTTTTTTTTTTGTTGTTTTTTATTTCGTTCTCTTTAAATGGCTGCTAT
The DNA here is from genome assembly GCA_015343265.1 of Pao palembangensis. Lineage (NCBI taxonomy): Eukaryota > Metazoa > Chordata > Actinopteri > Tetraodontiformes > Tetraodontidae > Pao > Pao palembangensis. Next base: position 10,818,210 of record CM027093.1, read on the forward strand.
TGCTTTCAGATATAAATCCATTTTGCTTGAATTGATACCTTCAATTGTTCAAAACACTTCAATGAGATATCAGGGTGTCTGTGACTTAGGAACACTAATCTTGAGTGCAAGGGTAACATTTATGACAGCCTGACGGGGAGGGAGAAAAGAAGCACAATACAAAAAAATTTCTCTGACCTTTTCTGCTATATGAGCAATGTGAAGGCTGAGAATGCTGTTCAAATAAATTAATAAGGGTGTAATGAATGAATGATTAAACAATTGGGGCTGGATAATCTTCTCCCGACAGTCCGTAGGCTTTAAGAGCAGGTTAGTTTCATGGAGTATGTTACCTGAGTAACTGACTTAAGAGTTACGCTGAACTGGCTTTGTTAAACCTAAAACCCCAAGTTTTCAATAACTCAGGGTTATTATTGCTTTCTGAAATGGGCCCCTGTCTTTCCTTGTGGGGTTTATTGTATATTTGCATATTGTTAGAGGGGCAGTTGGAGTGGTGGTTTCTAAAGTGATTTAGTGTACAGAGAGAAAGGAGGAAAGGAAAAGGGCTCAGACAGGCAAGAGAAAATAAATGGCTTTAAAGTTAGAAGATATGTTTTTTCCCCAAGGTTTAGGGACATTTTATTTATTTTTTTTTTTCCACTTGTCCATCCATAGTCGTTTCTCCACATCAAAACATGACAGCAGCATTCTTCTATAGCAGTGTTTCTCAAACCTTTTCATACAAAGGACTACTGAACCCTTAAATAAGCACTCACAGACCACCTGACTCTAAATAGCCCCTCAAAACAATATGCTAGTATTGTTATTAGTAACGCTCTGCGACCCAAAGTATGGATAAAAGCAGATACAGAAAATGGATGGATGGATGGATGTTATAAGTAACAATTAGGTGCTGGTCTGACAAATACTCAGATATACTCAAATAATAATCAGGAAATATACAATAAAGTGAACTATTTAAATCATGGGAGTTCAAGAAACACTGATTTTTACACTGAATTTTAAGTATTGAAATTTTAAATTTTAAAATGTGATTTGTTACGTGTCACCTCTCGGACCACTAGGGGATCGCCCGCAGGCCACTGTTCTATAAGTATACAATAAGTATTGGGAGGGTAGGACGTTAGGGGGCATCATTCTCAAAATGATTACACTCAAATAGAAAATAAAAATAATAAAGTACATTTCTGATATTCACAGTGTAATGTATTTGTAATGTCAAATTTAGTCTATATTTCCGTACATTATTGCCAAACCTGACAGTCTTTAGTGCGATATACATGTTCCCAAACCAAGCAAATGCTGTGGCATTAGTATCTAGTTGGGTCCGTTTCAGAAAGCAGGTTTAACAACCTGAGCTCAGGGTTGCCCAATCATGAAAATGTTAACACGCGTTAAGTTTGTTTAATCAACTCTTATTCAATCAACTAGGTATACAATAAGTATAAACTCTTATATAACCCTTTTCTTTACTTTTTTTTTTGTTAACTGGGACAAAGGTCGTAGACATGCGCGGTCTCTTAACGCGTGATCATTTTCTTTGCTCTGATTGGTTATAAATGCGGATATTATTACCGTCGAGGGCACAATAACTGGTGGGACATAAGAGAATAGTGGCAAGACATTTACGTTATATTTTTGCTCAATCCACCGTTTAGATAACAATGTTGTTTACCAAGGTAGGTCCCCGTGTTCTTTATGTTTTCATATTTGGTTATCCATTTGTTACGTTACTTACTAAGCTGTTGGTCATCTATAAATACGTGACACAAACCAGTATCTATTCACTTAAGAGATCCTAGTGCCAATTGTTGCTGTTCAATTTTTACATTTCGTAGCCATTGATTATAATGTATATATCGCAAAAGTTACAATACATGCACTAAATGTGAATTGCAGAGGGTTTTTTTTTTTTTTTTTTTTTTTTTTTTTTTTAATTTTAGGATTATTACCTTTTTCGTTTTCTCTACTTTCAGGTGCTAAAAGCTAGTGTGCAGTCTGTGGTCCGACTGCAGAGCACCGGTGCCGCTACCAATCTTGCAGGTTCTCACAGTGGCTCAGCATCCATTGGTTACTCTTTTGGTAAATAGGATATAGAGCTACATCTGTCTTTTCCCTTGAACATGGCGAGATAATTGGATTTTATATAATCTCAGCCACAAAATGCTACAGGAAACACACAAACAGGATTTATTAATTTGAATTAAAGATCAGATTGTTTGACAAAACTGCAATACAACCTTTTACAGATTGAAAAACCCAAATTACATGTCTTCTTACTACTATGACCAACAGCTTTGACAGAGCAGCAAAAGGAGTTTCAACAGCTGGCAAGGAAGTTTGCACGTGAGGAAATTATGCCTGCTGCACCTGCTTATGACAGGAGTGGTGAGGTGAGTAGAGCATTTACCAACAGCAATTATTTAAATTGACTCTGATATTGAGCTAAAGTGTTGCTCTCAACTGAAAATAATTCTTTTTAACGTGTTTTCCACGGAAGAGGATTAGGGCCACCCATAAGAGGAGGTAGGGTTTTTTTTTTCATCATGCACTTTGAGAAAACAATCGAAATGTCGAGAAAAAAGTCAAAATACAATGTCGAGAAAAAAAGTCGAAATATAATGTCGTAATAAAGTGGAAATATAATGTCGAGTCGGCCTTTTGAGACTATATCAACCACAGCATGTGACTGCTTCTACAAAATGCCGTGCTTTAGTTTTGTGTTTGTGAGCTAAAAGAGAAAGTATTAGTCTCAAAAAGTTGATTTTTTTCTTGACATTGTATTTCGACTTTTTTCTCGACATTTTGACTTTTTTCTCGAAGTGCACAATAGAAAAAAAAACTACCTTCTCATTTTTTTTTCTCATGGGTGGCCCTAATATTCTTTCGTAGTGTTCAGACATAAGATGATGTATTATTTTCATATTTGATCAATCACTGGGTTATGTATTGTTCAGTGCATTTCTCATCCAGATGTTGCCTTTGAATTTTTTTTTTCAATAAGCCCATAATTTATATTGAAGAAAAACTTGAATTTGCAGTATCCTATCCCCATCATCAAGAAAGCCTGGGAACTTGGTTTGATGAATGGACATATCCCACAGGAATATGGTATGAGGTTTTCTGGCTTACTGTCAGACTGTGTTATCACAAGTTTAAAACAGTATTTTTTTTAAAATGCTGTCCTCTTTCTAAAAATGGAAACTCATATGTTTGTATCTGTCAGGTGGAATGGGTTTGACAATCTTTGACAACTGCCTTATCACGGAAGAGTTGGCTTATGGTTGCACAGGAGTGCAAACTGCTATTGAAGCAAACTCTTTGGGGGTAAGTATTTGGATGACATTGTAGTATTTCATAATGTGATCCAAAACTCTTGGATTTCATTAATTTACCTTTTTCTTCCTCTGCAGCAAATGCCTGTAATTTTAGCAGGCAATGATGCACAGAAGAGAAAATACTTGGGAAGATTGGTTGAGGAGCCTCTCATGTGTGTAAGTCAAATATATTTTAATACATTTTTATTACAGTTTGAGCAGCAAAGTGCACTTATGGATCATTTGATGGACAGTGGAAACATGACCATTGTCATTAGCATATTAAATGTTTAATTGACAGGATGATGCATAACAATGACAGAATAGAAGTTTTAAAATAACACATAATTTTTTTATGTCCTTTTCTTTTATTAGAGCATACAGACAGAAAACTTTTGTTTTCTTTTTCCTCTGGTGGAAATGAAGATTATCCATTTCTATCAGATTAATGTGAACTACTGTGTGTTTGGCAGGCATACTGTGTCACAGAACCTGGGGCTGGTTCAGATGTGGCTGGCATCAAAACCCGAGCTGTGAAGATGGGAGATGAGTACATTGTTAATGGGCAGAAGATGTGGATCACCAATGGTGGAAAGGCTAACTGGTGTGTATTCACTACTAATACTTTGATAAAATGCCAACACATTTCCTTCGCAGCCTATGTTGACTCAACTTTTAGTATGAGCAGCACCTGTGACCTATTGACTATGCTAATCTTTACAAATACAAATGTCATCATTTTTTCTAATACTTTCTTCTTGTCCTCTTACAAAGTTCATTCTTTTCTACAATTAGGCTTTTGAGTCTAGCTTCACATTTTTAATGTTGCACATTTGCTTTTGTACTTCAAGTTGCAAATTTTTCACGTTGCTTACTTAGTCTTGCACATTTGGTTAGACTTGCTGTAAATATTCTTGTCTTGCTGTAAATATTACAACAAACCCCTATGATGAATGAAATAGTTGGTCTTGGGTTTCCCTTGCCTGGACGCGGGTCACCGGGGCCCCCTCCTAGAGCCAGGCCTGGTGGTGGGGCACGCTGGCGAGCGCCTGGTGGCCGGGCCTTTGCCTATGGGGCCCGGCCGGGAGCAGCCTGAAGAGATACAGTGGGACACCCTTCCTGTGGGCTCACCACCTGCAGGAGGGGCCAGAGGGGTCAGTGGTGCAGTGTGATTTGGGTGGCGGCCGAAGGCGGGGACCTTGGCGGTCCGATCCCCGGCTGCAGAAGCTAGCTCTAGGGACGTGGAACGTCACCTCTCTGATGGGGAAGGAGCCTGAGCTGGTGCAAGAGGTTAAGAAGTTCCAATTAGATATAGTCGGCCTCACCTCGATGCATGGCAAGGGCTCTGGAACCAGCCTTCTCGAGAGGGGTTGGACTCTCTTCTGGAGTTGCCGATGTGGAGAGGCGGCGGGCAGGGGTGGCAATTCTTGTCGCCCCCCCGGCTCGGTGCCTGTACGTTGGAGTTTACCCCAGTGAGCGAGAGGGTGGAGCTTCAACCATGTCCCACAGGAGGTGGTGGACACTGAGCCCGAGTGGACCATGTTCCGCGCCTCCATTGTTGAGGCGGCCGACCGGTGCTGTGGCTTCGAAAAGGTTCTGGACCACCATCCAGCGCCTGAGGAGGGGGAAGCAGTGCACTGTCAACACTGTGTACAGTGGAGATGGTGTGCTGCTGACCTCGACTCGGGATGTGGATCGGTGGAGGGAATATTTCGAAGACCTCCTCAATCCCACCGACATGCCTTCTGGTGAGGAAGCAGGGCCTGGGGACTCGGGGCGGGTTCTCTTATCTCCAGGGCTGAGGTAGCCGAGGTTGTTAAGAAACTCTTCAGTGGCAGGGCCCCGGGGGTGGATGAGATCTGCCCGGAGTTCCTAGGATGTTGTAGGGCTGTCGTGGTTGACACGACTCTACAACGTCACGTGGACATTGGGGGCGGTACCACTGGATTGGCAGATCGGGGTGGTGGTCCCTCTTTTTAAGAAGGGGGACCAGAGGGTGTGTTCCAACTACAGGGGGATCACGCTCCTCAGCCTCCCCGGCAAGGTCTATTCGGGGGTACTGGAGAGGAGGGTCCGCCGGATAGTTGAACCTCGGATCCAGGAGGAGCAGTGCGGTTTTCGTCCTGGACGTGGAACTGTGGACCAGCTGTATACCCTCAGCAGGGTCCTTGAGGGTGCTTTGCTTTGGAAGTTTGCCCAACCAGTCCACATGTGTTTTGTGGATTTGGAGAAGGCCGTGTCCCTCGGGGAGTCCTGTGGGGGGTTCTCCGGGAGTATGGGGTGTCAGACCCCCTGATACTGGCCGTCCGCTCCCTGTGTGACCGGTGTCAAAGCTTGGTCTGCATTGCCGGTAGTAAGTCGAACTCGTTTCCAGTGAGGGTTGGACTCCGTCAGGGCTGCCATTTGTCACCGATTCTGTTCATAACCTTTATGGACAGAATTTCTAGTCGCAGCCGTGGTGTTGAGGGAGTCCAATTTGATGGCCTCAGGATTGGGTCTCTGCTCTTTGCAGAAGATGTGGTCCTGTTGGTTTCATCAGTCCGTGACCTCCACCTCTTGTTGGATCGGTTCGCAGCCGAGTGTGAAGTGGCCAGGATAAGAATCAGCACTTCCAAATCTGAGGCCATGGTTCTCAGCCGGAAAAAGGTGGAGTGCCTTCTCTGGGTCGGGGAGGAGATCCTGCCCCAAGTGGAGGAGTTCAAGTACCTCGGGGTCTTGTTCACGAGTGGGGGAAGAATGGAGCAGGAGATCGACAGGCGGATCAGTGCGGCATCTGCAGTAATGCGGACTCTGCACCGTCCCGTTGTGGTGAAGAGAGAGCTGAGCCGAAAGGCGAAGCTCTCGATTTACCAGTCAATCTTTGTTCCTACCCTCACATGGTCATGAGCTTTGGGTAGTGACCGAAAGAACAAGATCGCGGGTACAAGTGCCCGAAATGAGTTTCTTCTGTAGGGTGGATGCCTCTCCCTTAATATAGGGTGAGAAGCTCTGCCATCTGGGAAGAGCTCGGAGTAGAGCCGCTGCTCCTCCGCATTGAGAAGAGCCAGATGAAGTGACTCGGGCACCTAGTCAGGATGTCTCCCAGACGCCTCCCTGGTGAGGTGTTCAGGGCACGTCCCTCCGGTAGGAGGCCCCTGGGAAGACCCAGGACACGCTGGAGAGACTATGTCTCTTGGCTGGCCTGGGAACGCCTCGGGATCCCCCCAGAAGAGCTGGACGAAATGGCTGAGGAGAGGGAAGTCTGGGCTTCCCTGCTTAGGCTGCTGCCCCTGTGAACCGACCCCGGATAAGCGGCAGAAGATGGATGGATGGATGGATGGATGGATGGATGGATGGATGGATGGATGCTGTAAATATTACAGTATATTGCCGCAAATATTGTGATTATGTTGACGATTGCTGCTGTAGCTAGTGAATTTCCCAAGCCTGGGATAAATAAAAGTACTTCTATTCTATTCTATTCTATTCTATTCTATTCTATTCTATTCTATTGTGTAGGTACTTCCTCCTGGCTCGGACTAACCCTGATCCTAAATGTCCAGCCAGCAAAGCATTTACTGGCTTCATTGTGGATGCCGATACTCCTGGAATTCAAGCTGGCAGAAAGGTACCATGATGCTTGTTTTTAATAGTCTGCTTCAGCTTGGATTTAGACCTCTTTCACTGGCATTGCAGAAATGACACATGCATGAGTGCATGAATGTCGATGCATTCGTCTTTCAAAGCTATAAAATATATATCAAATATGAATAAAGTACAATATAAAATAAATTATAAACATATAATATATAAAGTGAAACACTGAACAGAAAGCAGTTTAATATGTAGTGACACATTTAGTAATCTCCTTATATATTGCGCATAGCATTTAAGAAAAATACAAACCCCCCCCCCATTTTTTTTGTCTTCATATCCTTTACATTGTCTGTGTAGATTCTCACTCATCCAGGTCATAGTTATCCAAAATAGATCTCTCTGTGTCAACTGGACTGAAAGGTTTCTTTGAAAACATTTCGCCCTCTCTCCAGAGAGCTTCTTCAGTTCTAAGTTTGCTGGGGCAGAGCTTGAAAATATAGCCCTGTGGACCATTGGTATGTTAATGGCCCGGGTGGTCACCTGAGAGTCGTTGGCAGGGTGGTTGGCAGTGTCGTTCACCTAGTTTTGGTTGGGGTGCTTCCCCTTTGTCTGTTGGGTCACATGTTAATGAGTCACCAGGTCTGGTCAAACGGCGTGAATGTTTGGAATGCTGACGAAAAGAGTGGAGAACTGCATTGTACGTGGGTGACAGAAAGTGCCTTAGTCCACCACCTCTGTTTAAAGATGGTTTTTCCAACTTGACGTGGATGGCTTTCTTGACACCCCTCTCCTGGCACTGTACTCCAGACAGGTAGGGGATAGAAATGCTGTGACGTTTATTTCTTTCCTCTTCTTTGCTGGGGTCTCGTTTTTTGGAGGTCTTGGTGAAGGCCCAGTCAGGGTAACCACATGTTTTGAGTGCTGTTTTTAGATGTTCCTGTTCTTTCTTCTTCCCTTGGGTTGTGGTGGGTACTTGTTTGGCCCTATGTTGTAGGGTTTTGATAACACAAGTTTATGTTCCAGTGGGTGGTGTGAGTCAAAAAGAAGACACAAACAAAGCAATGTTGTCTATGCTGTACAGTGCCAGGAGGAATGCAAGGAACTGTACATTGGAGAAACCAAACAGCCCCTGCATAAACGAATGGCCCAACACAGACGTGCCACTTCTTCAGGACAGGACTCAGCAGTACACCTAAAAGAAAGCGGACACTCCTTTGAGGACAGTCAAGTACGTGTACTGGCCAGAGAAGATCGCTGGTTTGAGAGGGGTGTCAAGGAAGCCATCCACGTTTTCTCAGGTGACCACCCGGGCCATTAACATGCCAATGGTCCACAGGGCTATATTTTCAAGCTCTGCCCCAGCAAACTTAGAACTGAAGAAGCTCTCTGGAGAGAGGGCGAAACGTTTTCAAAGAAACCTTTCAGTCCAGTTGACACAGAGAGATCTATTTTGGATCCTTTACATTGTAGTCGATTTAATTTTACTTGCAGGAGCTGAACATGGGTCAGAGATGTTCTGATACCAGAGGCATTACCTTCGAGGATGTGAGAATTCCAATAGAGAATGTCCTGATTGCAGAAGGAGCTGGCTTCAAAATTGCAATGGGTGCCTTTGACAATACACGACCACCTGTAAGGCGCCCCCCCACCTGTGTGTGTCTGTCTGTGTGTGTATATATATATATATATATATATATATATATATATATATATATATATATGTGTATATGTATGTGTATGTGTGTATATGTATGTGTATGTCTGTATATATATATGTATGTGTGTATATATATATGTTTGTCAGTCAAAATGTTACATCTACTCTAACCATTACAGGTAGCTGCAGGGGCAACAGGCTTGGCACAGAGGGCACTTGATGAAGCTACAAAGTATGCCCTTGAGCGCAAGACCTTTGGCAAATTTATTGCTGAGGTTTGTTTAATTAATATTATTTAATTTCGAAAAACATGCGTTTTGAATTCGGTAAATTTATGGGTATGAACGTTAATATCTGTATTCGCAGCACCAAGCGGTCTCTTTCATGCTGGCTGATATGGCAATGAAGGTAGAGCTGGCTAGGATGGCATACCAGAGGGCTGCCTGGGAAGTGGACCAGGGCCGCAGGAACACCTACTATGCATCCATTGCGAAGGCGTTTGCTGGCGACATCGCCAATCAGGTGGCTGCCGATGCCGTTCAAGTTTTTGGAGGCAATGGCTTCAACTCTGATTACCCTGTTGAGAAGCTGATGAGGGATGCAAAGATCTACCAGGTATATATTGTTTATATGCATGTAATTGCTGCAATTCAAACTGTTTTTTTCCAAAACCAAAGTTTCTGTAAATGTCTCATTTTAGATTTATGAGGGAACAGCTCAAATCCAAAGGCTCATTATTTCCCGAGAACTCCTAGGCAAATTCCAAAAATGAACATTCTTCACGCCAGCCTCGCACTCATATGGATATGATTAACGTCTCAGTGAAGATATATTTCTGGATTCACTTGTGGCCTAATTTTGTGTTTTTTATTTCCCCAATAAGGTCACATTCAGTTTTGTCTGTGGCCAGCCTCTGACAGTTTTGTACAAATTCAATTAATTTTGAATTGATTAGTTCAGAATTCCTTATAATCTATGATGCTATTGTGTTCAAATGACAGAGCAACTGAATAATGTGTTTGTCTTCCACTCTTTCAAATTGCTGCTAAAATTGACATGCGCTGACACTGTAAACATTGGTCAGTCTTATATTACAATAAGTTAATAAAAACCTGTCTTCATGTGCTTGTAATAATTATTTTAGCATGGTTTTGTGTTCATAGAAAATATCTTTTTTGTCATGACAGAATGAATGAATAAAAGCCATGTGGGTCTATATATGTACTACCTATGACACATGGTACATACTTATTAGATAACAAATGAACATCTTGCCTTCAAGGTGATTTTTTTATAAGCAAAAAACATTGTCCAGCATAGGGAGTGAAGGAAGTTTGACATGAGTGAAATTGTGATGATGAAACAGCTGGGTCAGAGCATGTATAAAGATGTAGCTCTTATATAGGGTTCTTATGGGGTGTTCAGGTCTCTAGTGTTTATTATCTATCAAAAGTGATTCAGGGAACTAGAGACAGGTTCAAAGGCAGCCAATGGGGGCACCCATTCTGGCCTCTGTCCACCAAAATTGCCAACAGTGGGTATGTGAGCATCAGAACAGTATGACAAACTAATGCAAGAAGGTGGTCTGGTCTGATGTATCATGTTTTTTCTGTATTTGTGTGAATAATTGTGATCTAGATATGTCAAAGAAGTTTTCAAATTTAAATCTTTAATACAAAATAAAATACTTGGACTACCATCTTCCATCAGTTATTGTAGTTATTTTTAATACTAATTTCAATTGCTTCTGTTTTTAATATTTTACTGCACAACATTTCTGAATCTGTTGCTCAATAATAACTAGAAAAGCACTCGGTGAATGCAGATCTCTGCCAAGCAGGCACTTGGAGAGAAAGAGCTGAATTGAGGTTGTTCATCTTAAAAATAACTGTACTGGTTAACCAGTACCAGTAGTATAATATATGTAGTAATACAAGGTTTGCTATAATGGATGCTCAAAGTTCAAAATCCCTCAGGTATCAGAAACATTATCAAAATGTAATCATCTATTCCTTTGCCCATTATCAATATTTCCTGAAAAATTTCATTCAAATCTGTTAATAACTTTTAGAGTTATTTTGCTAAAAATCAGACAGCCAAACAAACAAGCCGGCTGTTCTTGGCGGAGCTAATGAAAAAAATTCGCAATACGCTCTCCGGGGCAGACGATGGCGGTAAAGCGCTTATGTAAAAAACAAAACTTGAATTAACGCCTGAAGAAGAAGGTACCGACGAAAGTCATTTTAGAATGGTAACGTTATGTTATCACGATTAAATTCCGTAAATGTATCTTAACATAAAATGATTATTAAATGTTATGGACAAAAATGTCCAGATAACATTTTACATTGTGTCTTTACATTGACGCGTAATTTGTAAAAGTAACAAAATTACTACAATTAGACTAGCATTAATGCGCATAGCATGACCTCCCAGAAGCTCGTTCAATTATCACGCTATTTCATAAGTAATACCGTTGTCATTTTTGAGAACACCAGCAGATTTGATGGTTATATTTTAACCAAGTCGTTTAATTGTTTTAAATATTTTGGTTTTACATCAGGGTACCCAAGTGAAAGATGTCATCATTAAGCCTGATGGTCCCAACACACTGCTGCTGGATAAACACGCAGACTACATCGCTGCATATGGCTCCAAAAACGACGATTATGTACAATCTTGAATTTTATTATACGCATGTTATTTCACACATTTTGCACGTTTTTACTGTATATCTTCTTTCCTAGGCATATGCTTGCTCTGTTTACAATTATCTTAAAACGGTTCAATTGTTATATCGTAACAACTAATCCGGGCACTTCTGTCTTGCTCATTCATGTTTTTGTGTTTATGAAGGAGTACACATTATCAGAGTATCTGAGGATGAGTGGTATCTACTGGGGGCTGACAGTGATGGACCTGATGGGGCAGCTTCCTAGGATGAATCGGCAGGAGATCATTGACTTTATCACAGCTTGTCAACATGAATGTGGAGGCATCAGTGCCAGCATTGGACATGACCCTCATCTGCTGTACACACTCAGTGCCATTCAGGTGACTACTGTGGTCTTATTCATTTTTGCCCCCAATATATTGTAAGAGATGATCACTACTATACTCTTGAATGATCACTGTGATTCCAGAAATATTTATAGATAAATAGAGATTAGATTAGATATACACATTGTTGTCTGGGAAATATGGCTTAGACTCCATCTACCCATTCATCCATTCATCTATTCATCCATTCATCCATCCATCTTCTTCCGCTTATCCGGGGTCGGGTCGCGGGGACAGCTGCATAAACAGGGAAGCCCAGACTTCCCTCTCCCCAGCTACTTCGTCCAGCTCTTCCAGGGGGATCCCAAGGCATTCCCAGGCCAGCCGAGAGACATAGTCTCTCCAGCGTGTCCTGGGTCTTCCCGGGGACCTCTTGCCGGAGCGACATCCCCTGAACGCCTCAGCGGCTCTACTCCGAGCTTCTCCCGGATGGCAGAGCTTCTCACCCTATCTCTAAGGGAGCACAGCCACCCTATGGAGGAAACTCATTTCGGCCGCTTGTACCCCCGTTGTTGTTCTTTCGGTCACTACCCAAAGCTTATGACCATAGGTGAGGGTAGGAGCAAAGATCGACCAGTAAATCGAGAGCTTCGCCTTTCGGCTCAGCTCTCTCTTCACCACAACGGATCAGTGCAGAGTCCACATTACTGCAGATGCCGCACTGATCCGCCTGTCGATCTCCCGCTCCATTCTTCCCTCACTCGTGAACAAGGCCCCGAGGTACTTGAACTCCTCCACAAGGCACTCCACTTTTTTCCGGCTGAGAACCATGGCCTCAGATTTGGAGGTGCTGATTCTCATCCCGGCCGCTTCACACTTGGTTGCGAACCGATCTAGCGAGAGTTGGAGGTCACGGACCGATGAAGCCAACAGGACCACATCATCTCCAAACAGCAGAGACCCGATCCTGAGGTCACCACCCACAACACAATGGCTGCACCTAGAAATTCTGTCCATGAAAGCTTAGACTCAGCCGGCTAAACTCATTAGTTACACACAGCACACGCTCTGTTACTGTCCATCAGCGGATCCAAGTTTACAAATTACAACATTTTAAATTTACCTTCAGATGAAAAAATAAGCTATTTCTCAACCTGAAGACAGAACACAAAGGATGCAGGAATTATAGATGGCATTGTTATGTGATCTATATTATGCAGTATTCTTAAAAAGGCTAATGTCTTTAATGTTTTATTGTCAAGGTCTAACAAAGTAAAAGAATATTTGCTTGCTAAAATTGTGTGATTGCTTGTGTGATTGAATGTCAAATCTTTAACAGGTTTTTGTAGATTGTTTGTAAATGATCTTTAAAACTCTTGCAGATCCTGTGCTTATATGACAGTACTGATGCAATTGATGTGGACAAGGTGGTGGAATACATTAAATGTTTGCAGCAGGAAGATGGCTCATTTGCAGGTGACAAATGGGGTAAGTACAGTAGGACTGTTCCTCTAAGACCCCTGTCTCTAACTTTTCTACAAATTGTTGACTTAAAACATTTTCATCTTTGACAACAGTAATTATTCAAATTATTGTGTAATGTAAATGTCCTGTCCATAATTCCATTTTGTCATTATTACAGGAGAAATAGACACTCGATTTTCCTTCTGTGCAGCGGCAGCACTCTCATTATTGGTATGTTTTTGTTTTCATTCAACATTAAATTATTAGAAATTAGGATAGTAAGATGATTCTTGGCTTTTCCTCTCCTTTGAAGGGCAGGATGGATGCAATAAATGTTGACAAAGCTGTGGAATTTGTCTTGTCCTGTATGAACTTTGATGGAGGTTTTGGCTGCAGACCTGGTTCAGAGTCTCACGCTGGCCAGGTGAGATCACTAAAAAATTTATGATGTGTCTGGAAATTGCGATGCCATTGTTTTAAAAATGGTAAAATATCAAAATTTCAACTGTGATGCAGGTCTGGCTCATTACTGAGAGGTAGTAACAGCCTTGAAATAGGTTCATATTGTAAAGTACATATATCTTGTCTTTTCAGATTTACTGCTGCACTGGCTTCCTCTCTCTTACTGGTCAGATGCACCAAGTGAATGCTGACCTTCTCGGCTGGTGGCTCTGCGAGAGGCAACTCCAGTCTGGAGGGCTCAATGGTCGTCCAGAGAAGGTTTGCATGCAAACTAAAGTAGGAAAACACAGTGACCCTCATTTATCAAACGAGCGTACAGCAGAAAACTGCGCGCATGATGGTTTCCAAGGATTGGCATTTATTAATCTGGATGAGTCTGAAAAGAATTTTTAAATAAACCTCAAACCTGTCTTTAATAACAAGCAGCCAAATATTCAGTACAGATTAAAAAGTAAACTAATGCCATTAAACAAAATAAATTATTGAATTTTCTGGTAATTCATTTTTGGTTTGTATTTCGATGTAATTCTGTTTTTCTGACTTTTCAATAATTTTCTTTTTGTTTGTTTTTTCAAATTATTTTGTCCTTTTTATGGGACTAAATTTTTTCTGTTTTTCATGTTAATTGAGAGAAGATCGTGCCTCGGGGAGTCCTGTGGGGGGTTCTCCGGGAGTATGGGGTGTCGGGCCCCCTGATACGGGCCGTCCGCTCCCTGTATGACCGGTGTCAGAGTTTGGTCCGCATCGAACTCGTTTCCGGTGAGGGTTGGACTCCGCCAGGGCTGCCCTTTGTCACCGATTCTGTTCATAACTTTTATGGACAGAATTTCTAGGCACAGCCGTGGTGTTGAGGGGGTCCGGTTTGGTGGCCTCAGGATCGGGTCTCTGCTTTTTGCAGATGATGTGGTCCTGTTGGCTTCATCAGTCCGTGACCTCCAGCTCTCACTGGACCGGTTCGCAACCGAGTGTGAAGTGGCCAGGATGAGAATCAGCACCTCCAAATCTGAGGCCATGGTTCTCAGCCGGAAAAAGTTGGAGTGCCTTCTCCCGGTCGGGGAGGAGATCCTGCCCCAAGTGGAGGAGTTCAAGTACCTCGGGGTCTTGTTCACGAGTGGGGGAAGAATGGAGCAGGAGATCGACAGGCGGATCAGTGCGGCATCTGCAGTAATATGGACTCTGCACTGGTCCGTTGTGGTGAAGAGAGAGCTGAGCCGAAAGGCGAAGCTCTCGATTTACCGGTCGGTCTTCGTTCCTACCCTCACCTATGGTCATGAGCTTTGGGTAATGACCGCAAGAACGAGATCGCGGGTACAAGCAGCCGAAATGCGTTTCCCTTGTAGGGGGGCTGGGCTCTCCCTTAGAGATAGGGTGAGAAGCTCTGCCATCCGGGAAGAGCTTGGAGTAGAGCCGCTGCTTCTCCGCATTGAGAAGAGCCAGATGAGGTGGCTCGGGCACCTAGTAAGGATGCCTCCCGGACGCCTCCCTGGTGAGGTGTTCAGGGCATGTCCCTCCGGTAGGAGGCCCCCAGGAAGACCCAGGACATGCTGGAGAGACTATGTCTCTCGGCTGGCCTGGGAATGCCTCGGGATCCCCCCGGAAGATCTGGACGAAGTAGCTGGGGAGAGGGAAGTCTGGGCTTCCCTGCTTAGGCTGCTGCCCCTGCGACCCGACCCCGGATAAGCGGAAGAAGATGGATGGATGGATGGATGGATGAGAGAAGATCTCATAACCCCGCTGGCAAACCCTGCCACAGAGCAGAGCACTGTTTTAACCGTACGCACGCAGGCGTTACTGTGGAGCCCTGCCTTAGGGCAGCAACATGCCTTTTGGGTGCCAGCTTGAGATCTGACCAATGTCCAGAAAGCGCGTTAATAATATGTGAGAAGTCCTTTTGGACCTTCAGTGTCGCTCTACATTAAAAAAGGAGAAATATTTTAAAATGAAACACTTTCAATAATAGGAGCAACGTATGCCATGAAAACAAATATAAAAATATTATGGTATGGATGCATGAAATATTCATTTATAATCATCATTAGACTACTTATTGACTCATGATTTATTCAACTCTCAGCCGTCATCCGCTCGTCCACAGCAATACTGATTACTGCCACTATAATCTTTCTCCACACAGCTTTTTTTCTGGGTTCCTTTAATGCCAGTTTTCATGCTTCAAAAGAGCACATGCATGTTAATCTCCATCTCAGACATGAGGGTATCAGTTTCCAGCTCGAAAACGTTTTGACTCCTGCGTACAAGATCTGCGCTTGTTTCTACGCAAGGTTGATAAATGAGGGCCAATGAGTATATAGTTGGAAGGGTAGGTGACACAGGAGCAAGAGTCACAAAGTGTCATCTTTATTTTATGAATAAAAAATTATTTGGTTTTTCTTCTCTACCATCACCATTTACAGTAAGAAAAAATATATTTGTTGTGGCCACAGTTAAAGAACTTACTATTACTGGTCTTACCTCAGCAGGCCAATTGATTATTTTACCAAGTTTCTGCAAAATGGATTTAAACCTTTCTAATTACCAACCTGTGGTTTTCAGCTTCCAGACGTATGTTACTCATGGTGGGTTTTGGCATCACTGAAAATCATTGGTAAGATCCATTGGATCGATAAGGCCAAGCTGAGAACATTTATCCTCGCCTGTCAAGATGAAGAGACTGGAGGTTTTGCTGATAGACCAGGAGACATGGTGAGCTTCAACTAACTCATCAAAAAAAAAAAAAAAACTGTTCAAATTGTGACTAGTTCGTTGTTGAGACTCGCAAATTTTGTCCAGATAATTGTGAGTCTTACTATACTTATAACTGATGTGATGGACCCTATTGTCTAATGCTAATAAATTAATGTGATCTGCTGGGATATTTCTCTTTATCTTTTTAATCCTCCTGCTCCCTTTTTCCCTGCAGGTGGACCCTTTTCACACTCTCTTTGGAGTAGCAGGCCTCTCCCTGCTTGGAGATGAACAGATCAAGCCTGTGAATCCAGTCCTGTGTATGCCAGAGGACATCATGCAGAGGCTCAACCTGAAGCCAGAATTGCTTAGCTAGGACTCAGACACACATCATCTCTACAGACACACTGAGAGCTGCCCACCATGGATTGGTGTTAGGAGCAAAAAGAGGACCACCGCACTTATTGTATATAAGCACCGAGCTTGTTGAATATTTATCTGGTCAGACTCATGGCAAGACAAAATTTTAGAAAAGTGGTGTATTGAAGACTGTTAAAAAAGGCACCTTATGTTTTGGAAAAGTCTCATGTCTTCACTCCTTGGTTGTCACCTTTCACGTCACTGGGCAACACTCACTTACTCCCCTCTGCAGACCCACCAGACATATAAGCACAGACCGCAAAATCAAAATCTGGAACCTAATCATAAAAAAAAAAAAACCTAATATTGGGACATTCTAATGTGTCTAGTTTCTCACCTTTTACAGTTCCCGACCTACAGATCAATAGCTTTCCGGGAGCCACTTTTAGACACAAACTCATGGTGTTAATTCCAACCCCGAAGTACAAACGGTCTTTATGTCGCTTGGTATTAATAACAGGAAACAAAAACTACAGACAGCCATAAAAGAGATCCAGAAACTGTACAGAAAGACCCAGAATAAATTTTTGAATGCAGAAATCCTGTTTCCTTTGATTAATTTCGCTAAAAGCCTTCCCTTCAGGTGACAGGGGTTTTTATATGGTCTCAATAGGGGCCTGAAACTCAAATATTCATGTATAACTTCCCAGAGCAGAATTTACCACCGACCGAGATGCAATTCATTGGACACATGACATGTCTAAACGTCTCCTTCAGAAAGGAAACTAATATCCCCCGTGAACCTGCAAACACAGGAGGGGGATAAAAATGTTTTCAGTCTGAGTAAAAGATTTATTCTCACACCAGGATTAAAGATCCTTTTTTGATCTTTAATCAAAAAAGGACTCACCTTCATCCCCACTTGGGGCAGCAATAAAATAAGGGAGAGCATCAGATTTGATCTTCAAACCTATCATAGAAAATTAAAAATAGCCACATTTTTTTGGTCATAAACAAGATACAGAACCCATGCCATTCACTCCCAGATCGGGCTGGACCCCGCTGCGGGCCAAATTCCTTTGGAGCACAAGAGCTTTGGCGGAGAGGGTGGGTTAGTGCTGAACCAGGCATGATGAGTGAGTCCACCCCCCCACTCTGAAAGCTCGGTGTCTAAAGGTCTCCCCCAGCAGAGCCCGAACAGTCCTAGCTATAGGCTTTGGCAAAAAGCAGGGTTTTAAGTCTATTCTTAAACGTAGAGAGCTACGTAGCGTGCTGCCCGGACTGATGCTGGTAAGTGGTTCCACAGCAGAGGACCGTGCTTGATAACTGAAGGCCTTGGCTCCATATCTACATTTGGAGATTCGTGGTATTACTAGTAAACCTGAATCTAAGGAATCCTAGAGGAGCATCCTAGAGGGCTGATATGGTTCAATTAGATCAGTTATGGCCAGATGTACTGTATCTCCCTTGGTCTTTACCATGGCGATGGAGGTCATCATCCGAGCCTCAAAGTGGGTCGTGGGTGGACAAAAACTCGGCTCTTGCCGGCGCCTCCCTCCCCTTAGAGCCTACATGGACGACATCACCACCCTGACTACAACAGTCCCATGCACCAGGAGGCTGCTCAGAAAACTCGAAGAGAACATCAGTTGGGCCCAGATGAGGATCAAACCATCCAAGTCACGCAGCATCTCAGTGGTGAAGGGAGTGCTTGCTGACTTGCAGTTCTTCATCGGAGACGATCCAATCCCCAGGGTACCTGAGCAGCCAGTCAAGAGCCTTGGAAGGTGCTACGACGCGAGCCTGAAAGATAAGGACCAGGTGAAACAGCTGTGCGAAGACATCAATGCAGGCCTTCTGGCGATTGATAGTACCCAACTACCCAGGAAGCTAAAGTCCTGGTGCTTTCAGTTTGGTCTACTGCCTCGGGTGATGTGGCCCCTGGCAGTCTATGAGGTGCCCATATCAACAGTACAGAAGCTGGAGAGGCGAGTTTCAGTCTACATCAAGAAGTGGCTCGGACTTCCACGCTGCCTCACCACCATAGGTCTCTACGGGGACAGTGTCCTCAAGCTGCCCTTTACCTCCCTTACGGAAGAGTTCAAGTGTGCCAAAACACGACTGCAGATGACCTTGAACGACTCCAAAGATCTGGTGGTAAGGGAAAATGCACCGACCTTGGCTACTGGGCGCAAGTGGACTCCAGCAGGAGCGGTGGAAGAGGCAACAGCAGCCCTCAGACATGCTGACATTGTGGGGAATGTTCAGCAAGGAAGAGGAGGCCTTGGACTAACGGCTAGCCGTCCAGCTTGGAGTTTTCAATATACTTTAGAAGTGTTAATGTTATGAAGACCTCGAGTCTCATTGTGAATAATGTGTTGCATGGGGATCTAGATTGCACAACATTATTACTGAGCTATAACTGTGTATATTGTTATGTAATTGTGTTAAGTTCCAAACTGTTACATGGAGTTCTTCAATAAAGTTTGTTAAGACTTTAATACTGGAAGCAGAAGTCCACACAAAAAGTCCTGTGTTGGACTCAAACCCAAACCATCTTGCTAACCTGTATTTTACACTTAGCGTGCAGCATTATTATTATTATTATTATTATTATTATTATTATTATTATTATTATTATTATTATTATTATTATTATTACAACAAAACACATTGTATATTATTACTAGAAATAAATAAAGAAAACAGGTACAACACTTCAGAAGACGGACGTGAAAGGCCATATGAGTTTAGCTGGAGGCATAGAATTATGTCTAGGAGTTAAAAATCATGTCAGAAACAAGAAGTTTATATTTTATTATAAGATAATTATTTGTTAAATAAATTGTATATACTGTACATTGCCAATTTTTAGAAAAATTATAATGATAAAAATTAAGGTAATAATTACAATCTTGGAAACTGCAGTACCACAGCAACAAGAGGCTCCATATACGTTCAAACATGTACTGTTCGGCCTTAAGTATGCAAGTAATCCTTTCCAGCAAAAGACTTGATAACTTGGTTTATGAGTCCTTCTCATAATAGCGCAATGAGTTTTTGGCATTAAGCAAGCCATGGTCCATAAATGCTTGTTCATATGTTTTGTAATGGTGTTTATCTGGATAGAAACCCAGCAGTAAAACGCTCAAGTTCCAATAAAATTGATTTTGAAATAACCTTTTCTGTTATGACTCACTTCTGTTATGAATATATTCATTATTCTACACTGCCAAATACAAATAAATATTGTTCCACTATCTTCTGTACATTTTGTGCATATGTCAGGTATATTTTGGTCATATCAAATTATCAATTCATTTCTACCAGCGACACATATGTGCGCATTAACCATTTACACTGTATTATTTCAAGGCGCACATTCATGGATGCAGAATCGTTTCCCTCTCTTTGATGGAAATACATATTTGTATGTGGTCTTAAGCATATAGACTGAGTTTTCAGGTGAAGATGATACCAGCAAAGTATAAAACTCTGATTTTATCTCTTTTCCCAGACTGTCCTTTATTTTTCCAGAGGTCAAAGCGTATTGTTTTGACTTTAATCATTTCTAAGATGAAGGTAAAGAAATGTTTTCTATTAAGCCCAAGTTAATCAAAGGACATCATATTATCTGTTTGACACGTATGTCTTGAATCATTTTAAGTCCCTCTTATCCATAATTTAAATGTTACGTTCGCTTTTCCTGTTACGAAAAAAAATGATCGCCCCCAAATCGACATCGTCAATTTTATTCTGTTTGATAAAATGAGCTTTGGTGCCGTGTACGTGCCTCTCTGTGCTCCAGTAAAGCGAATCAGAGTCAGCTGGCTGATAGTATTTTATGTTTATCTGCTATAAAACAGATTGAATGTTGTGGAATTAGTTGTGGTCACGTGACAGGACGGGGGCGGGTCTTTTTGCTACGTCAACCAACGTTCAGGTCGCAGCGGCTGCTCAATGGGAAGAACCGGAGAGGAGACAGATAACGTTTCGCCTCAGTGTTTATCGAGCAGACCTGTGAACATAATGTTACATCCATGTCTCTCCTTATTGCACATTCATGGTAGAAGTCTACTCAGACGTTGGCGGTGAAGGACACTGTGTCGCTGATGAAAAGAAGCGGTCCACCATTGTCGCAGATACAAGAATGGCCTGGATGTGGAAGGTTGGTGACGTTTTTGTTTCCAATAAGATTAAAGTTAAAAAAAAAAAAAACAGTAAAGAAGAAAAACATCAAAACAGCTCGTTACCGTGGTTTTCTTCGGACTTGTCTACATTTTAGGGGTGTGAAATAACAACAATGGCTGTGATGCTTCGTGGCAGTAACAGTGATTTCAGCCTGTTAGCATGTTTGCTGTTGGCTTTAAATGTGTGATTTGTAGTTGCTGTAAATGAAGGAATCGCACCATTCCACCATCAGGGTGATGTTGTTTGTAGGATAGAGACGCACACCGTCAATCCATCTTTTTTCTCCACACCCACCATTCCACGTTTAGATTGCAAAAAGTTTTTCTGTTGCCCTCAGTCTCTCCATATTATTTAAGTGGCCGGAATTTGCAAAATTATACTAAATAAATAAATAAATAAATAAAACAAATACAATTGATATCATGTTAAGTAATCTGAACAAATTGCACGTTGCACATAATCTTGCAAAGGATCGTGTCCATTTTGATTCTTTAGTTACCTTAAAATTCGATTATCAAATTGAATTTTATTTTATAGCAATTAACGCATTTTGTTATGAAGTTGTCTCACTCCTTCCAATTTTAGTGGCAAGTGGCAAATTTAACATTTTCTTTATGGCCATTCTTGGTCATGGAGCTATTGTTATGTTGCCAGAGTGTTCCAAAGTTAGAAACATTTATGCACATTAATGCCCTAAACAGTAATACAATTGTTTGGCTTTATCTGTATTTTAAATTGTAGTATTTCCAAAATTCTTCTGCTTAAAGCATTTTTCTCTGTAGGGCTGAAACTCACAACATGTTTGCTTTAACTAATATCTAAAACTTAAATAAATTTGTATCAAGTTGTTTCATATAAGCATTTAGCTGTTAGTATTGGTTCAAGTGTTGATTACATGAATTCACAGTTAAAAAAAAAATAAAATAAAGAGCCAGCATGCCGTAAATGTGTCACCACTAATACTGCTCTTATGAATAATGCGAAGTATTATCATATCATGGAGGATTAAAAGTATTTAAAATAATCTTACTGAAGAGAAACAATTACTGATATTGCTTTGGCGACCCCTGAAGGGAAAAGCCGAAAGGAAAAGAAGAAGCTTTTTGGGAAGAACTACTGTAGCAGCGTTGTGTTGTGTGTCAGTTTATCCTCAAAATAGACAGACTCTAAAAAAAAAAAAAAAAAACTGGTCCAATAAATCTTAAAATATATTTGTTTATGATGGTTAAACTGCTGAAATAATATGAAACGCAAGTATGTCATTGTCATCCTGGTTACAAGCACACTTCTTTTCCCTCCATAGAGGAAGTTGTTGATTGGCACCAGTCTGATTGTGGCGGTGTCGCTCTTTGTGGTCGTGGCAAACTACTCGGAAAAGCCCTATTTCCGCCTTCAGCCGATGTTCAGTCAGGGATTCAGCAGCCACTGGATGTTCTCCAAACAGTCGTACAAGGACTTCAAGCCTCACCTAGGCTATGTAAGCATCCCCAAACAGGAGGTGAGGTCCTCATTTTAACATTTGCAGACAAAAGCAATAAGTGAAAGGTTTTTTTTTTTTTTTTTTTGGCTGTTTCATTTGACTGTATATAATTTAGCACTCTTTTCTATCTACTGTAGCTGTCTAGGTGGCTAGAAAAAAAAAGTAAATTTGATTTTGCTGTATTTCTGCTGACTGGGCCAAAATAAATAGAACCTAATATGTCAGAAATATGCGTTACAGTTAGTTTGTGAAGCAAATAATATTTGAAAATACACTGTTGATGCTCAATGAAGATAGGTCCTCACCCTTCATGCTCTGAACTACGTAAATCTATAAGGATGGGGGGATGTCATCAATAAGAAGAAGCTCTTGTAAGTTGCCCAGAGATTGGAAATAATGATTGGAAATGTTTTTATACTCACACTGTTTAGCACACACAACTTATCATGCACGAATATACAAAGAACACATGCGCACGCACTTGTTGAGGGAGAGATGTCAGAGTCCAGCTGCACTGGATAGGTTTTGGTACCTAGCGGCATCTAGCAGCAATGCAGCAAAGGGCGCATTGGCCCTTCATGAGTTGTGAACCTCATGTATTCCATATTCTGATATTAGGGAAATTAAAGTTGACCATTACTTTTAGGTACCAGAGAGTTTATTCCACACAACATGGCCCAGAGGCAGTCATGTTTTACACCAATCCAGCAGTTGCAAATTTTTCTGCTGTCGGACAGATCTACTTAAATCACTGCTCTCTTCTCATGGAGATTTATACAGATCAACACAAAGTGTGATAGCTTCTAGAAATAAGCCTCATTTTGACTTCAATTTCCCTAACTGTTGGCTGTCACAGTAAATCAGAAATGGCTATGATTATTCTGAATATGAACGTGGAACAAAACAAAACACTAACTTTATCAATGTTGCTCTGTTTCAATATAAGAGTCCAGTCTGCAACAGTAACCAGTGAAAAATGTGACTGGTTGGTTAGCTTGAAACATAGCTCAGAAAGTTGTATTTTTTTCCTTGGTGATTTATAGTTTAAATGTTGTTTTAATGGGTTTTTTTTTAAGTTAGAGCTAGGAAATGAGTGAAAGTTGATGTAAAACTTAACCAAAGTAACACACATACATGTTTGTGTTGTGTACATTCATTGATGCCTCATTAGAGTACATGTATTCACTATTAAACTGCATCCTTCACTGCTGTCATTAATAGCACAAGTGACATGGTTGTTTGCTTGTTTTTTGTTTTGCCATTTGTGTTTTGGCATTTTGTATTATGTGTGAACACTATTTGGATAATCCCGATTGTGTCCGATTATGTTAGTCGTACTTTACCCTCAACCCTATTAAAGGATACAGTGGTAGAAGATGCATAGGTGGATGAATGATGGATGGATGTTTACTGTAACATTTACTGATACTGGTTCAAAAAAAAAACAGTTAAATATATTATAACTCCCTCTTGTCCAAAGTGCTGACTCAGCTGAGTGATACATGGCAAAGACATTTCCTGTGCCGTCACACCACTAGCATTACAAACATCTTCGAATGTAGACAGTCCATTACGGCACATCAAATTCAACAACATCTTCTTACCACTTTTCCCTTATGGGGTAGATGTACTTATAATGTAAACCAAATTATTATGTTATCACGATTAGAACTAGAAGTAGAATTAGAAGTGGCAAAGGCCCAAAAGGCAAATACACTATATATATATATATAGATATATATCTATATATATATATAGATATATATTTTATTCAAGGCTATAACTTCTCCAGACCTAAGAGTTAAGTGCTGGGCATCCTAGATGAACCAGGTATATGGGCATCTGCTTTAAGTTTGAAAACTAAGGAAATTATTTTGATTTTAGGAAGTCCAATGTAGCCACTACTCCCTGTTGACCAACCTGTAGAGAGAGTCCAAACACCTTGGTAAAGTGATTGGCAGTCCTTTGATCAGCTCGATGCCGTGTGCAAATGGTACTTTTTTTTCATCAGCTCAGGAACTTGAATATTGACAGGTTCATGAGTGTTTTATTCCTGTTTTATAGAATCTGTTCTTACATTTGCTCTTATCTGCTGGTTCAACTTGGAAAAAAAAAGCAACAGGCTTTGGGGCATTGTCACTGTGTAGTGAAATCACTGGTACTTCACTAACATACATCTCCCTTTTGCACAAAACTAGGTCCCTAAGGAAAGTAAATCAACTCTTGTCTGACCCCAATCATGCTCTGGCATCAGAATGCTCCATTCCGGACGCAGATTTCACATGCCCCTGTGAAGGATATTATTATTATTATTCTTTCAGCTGATTCCAGGGTTACAGTGAGCACTCCTATGATAGTACTCTGGTTTCATTCCTG
The DNA here is from genome assembly GCA_015343265.1 of Pao palembangensis. NCBI lineage: Eukaryota > Metazoa > Chordata > Actinopteri > Tetraodontiformes > Tetraodontidae > Pao > Pao palembangensis. The sequence continues at coordinate 10,842,778 of CM027093.1, forward strand.
TGATCAACTCACTTTGGGTTTCAGTAACTCACAGTCTGACCCTGGAAGATAGTTTATTTGGCCTATGAATGGGCACATAATGTAATAATCTTAAGAGAGTTTTATTAGGGCATTAAACATTTGAGCTTTGACTTTAATTTTTTTTTTTTAAACGACAAAGTAATTTACACATGTACTTCCTCAACTCCAACAACTGAGAGATCAGGAAATTAAATTGATTATTGTCTCACTTCCTCTCATCTAGCCTCTGAAGCTGCACTGTGAGCTTTGCAGCATTGTGTCAAGCTCTGGTCAGATGCTGGGACAAGCCACCGGAGTACAGATTGATCGCTCTCCCTGCATCTGGCGGATGAATAACGCACCGACACGTGGCTTTGAGCATGACGTGGGACACCGAACCACCCTGAGAGTCGTCTCGCACACCAGCGTCCCCCTGCTGCTGCAGAAACCTCAGTACTTCTTTGGTCAAGGCAACAACACAGTTTATGTTGTATGGGGGCCCCTGCGAAACATGAGAAAAGATGGAAAGGGCATTGTTTACAACATGTTGCGACAGGCAGCAGTGAACTATCCTCATGCACGCATCTATGTCACCACAGAGGACAGAATGAACTACTGTGACATGATCTTCAAGAAGGAAACTGGAAAAGACAGGTGAGTCACAACACAGTTTCCTTAAATTATTAGCAACTGCACTTCTACATCTTCCAACAGAACTTAAATAACTCTCTAATAAATCTAATATCAACCTAACTGATGCTGATGGTACACTCTGTGCCCTGTACCTTCCTTGTTTTAAATCTTCTTTTCCATGTGTCATTATCAAAGCGAATTTCTTCACTTTGCTTTGTAGAAGCTGAAGTGGCAGCATGAAGTACCTGGAGTATAGACAACGTCTAAATGATGTTTCCGGGAGAATCTAGTTCTATCCTGCTGGCTGTCAGTAAAATAGCCAAGTTCCAAATAGATTCCTCTCTGATGGCATCTTGGCATATTTAAAAATGACCCAAAACTGTGAATTTATTTAACCTATATATTAGTTATCTGGAGAAACTTGGCAACACATCTGTTCACAATGCATCATTTAATAACAATAAGTCATTTCTCAATTCTCTAAAGGAGAATTGTGGGTTAATGACTATAAAATTCGGGCTTTGCAGTGGCTATTATGGCGGATTAACCTAATTTCTCAGACTCGCTTTTGCGTATTTCCACGGAGCTGTACATATTCCTGTCCCTACTGAATGGCATCAAGACCTCTCTTAACATAAGAGGATTAACATGTTCTGTAATAGGTATTGCATCCATTTCTTTTCCAACTTTGTTGTCTCATACAGGGTGGCAGGGTAATAATGAGTTCTATGTAGAATGTTCATGTTCAGCCTGGCTCAGTTGTTTTGCAGGCCCACAAAACACTGATAGAAACACTGAATTAGGGAGGTATGGTTTGATAGAATGTCTGGGTGTAGGGTTGTGGATGCCGTTTTGGCAACACACGGTGTAAGCACTCAGCTGCTGCTTATTGCTTGAGGCGGTACAGAAGGGTACCCCTGGATTTGCAACTTAACTACTAATTCAAAACCATATTTAAAATGACTGCACAGAAGCTCAGTCATTTCTGAGTATAATGTGAGGGATCAATGTCAAGATGTTGGTGAAGAAGAAACATAACTTTATTCATTAATTTAATTATTGTTTTTACACACGTTACATGCAGTAGTAGCACAGGAAAGAGATTATCGCTATCACCAAACCTTGTTGATGCAGTATGCCGCTCAGTGTGACAGAGGGCCTCAATGTGAAATGGCTCCACCGGTGCACAAGTGGCATGATAACTTTTGTCTATGTTTATTTTTAGTAGGGTCTTTTTCTGCTTGCACTTGCATCTTGCCTTGTCCCCACGTCCCTTTTCGTGTATTTAAACCTGCTTCTCCTTCCCTCCTCTGCCAAACTATTTTCTTGGTATGCTAAATTTGGATTTGTTGGACTGTTGACCGCCTGCTGGGATGTATTTCTTAAATAAGACCTTCCCCTGCCTTTCCCACCTAACTTGTTCTGACACAGCAGCTGTGTGACTGTAACTATGATTGTTTTTTGTCTTGGAAGTGAAGAGATGAGTCAGTTCTGCTTTCAGCTCATGTTGGTTGAATGCCATGCTTAGATGATCACTATGGCTATTTCATAGTCCACATGGCAAACTTTTCCACAGTATGAATACCTGATTGTTCCAGTTTTAAGAATTTGACAACAATTTGCCACTGTGTAAGCATGTAATGACATGATATGCCTGTGTTAAAAGGTTGTCATTACTGTAAAAGTAACTTAATAAATGAAGCCATTGGAAATTCCAGCATTCCAGTTGTACCAGAATTCTAGGTTATTGTTTATCAAAGCATGAGGGGAAAAAAACGGAGGCTTTCAGACAGAAAAAGGGAGTCCTTTTCTTATGAGTGTGACAGAATTGAGTCAGAAGACATACTCAGAGAATCAAATGGTCCGCCAGAGGCAAAGTCCATTTTGCATTTATATCTTAATAAGTTAATGAGACTTAATGATATTTTAATAAAACCATTAGTGTTAAACACATGTCCAGTTTGTATTTTGATATATAAAAACCGATATTGTCCATTTATGCAATGTAGCTATGAAGTCGGTTGACAGTACTCTGGCACACACTGCTGGCCATTTCTAAATGTATACCGGTACTTCTTAGATCTGATTGTGTACAATGTTACAACAGCCGGCTCCACACAAGCAGCAGCAGGCTCACATACAGTCACACATTAGGATTGTATTAACTACAGTGATATGATCTCAAGTAAGATATGATGTGAGTCATGTGTTTTCTGGTGCAACAGTTTTAAAGCTGCAATGGCTAGCATGATGTGTTTTCTTTGTACACTTATTGGAAACATTTTTTATTTTACAGTTAACCATATATTTTCACTGTGTTGGCTCTCTAGAATATCTGATTCTTTATAGTACTTTAGCAACAGAGGTGAAAAATGGCCACTAGGTTGGTTTCCACCTAATCTCAAACAAACCAATGACCCTGTTATCAAGTTTTAAATAATAAGAGACAGCTTGGATATTAAACACAATACCTGGATTTAAAGTTATTATTAAATGAATTTTTTGAGATTGAAAACCTGAAATTAGCCCCATGCACACCATATAACAAGAGATAGAGGAGGTAGAATTCACTTTCTGAACATCTTCCCCCTGCAGATGCCTCTTTGTTGTTGTTTTTATATATATATATATATATATATATCCTTGTTCTCGCATCTCACCCATCTTCACAAGCGAACGGATAGACTCCCTGATCCACACTACCAGGATCTACAGCAACGACATTGGGATGTCATTCGAGATGGAGAAATGTAGTAGGATGGTGACAAAGAGAGGCAAGGTAGTCCACACTGAAGGGGTCTCGCTCCCAGAAGGAACAATAGCAGACACTGAGGACAGTTACAAGTACCTTGGAATACCACAGGCAAATGGCAACCTTGAACAGGCAACAAGGAAAGGGGCAACAGCCAAATACCTCCAGCGAGTAAGAGAAGTCCTAAGAAGCCAGCTCAATGGCAAGAACAAGTCCTGGGCAATAAACAGTTACGCCCTGCCAGTAGGAAGGAAGAGATACAGACCACAGGTGTTAAGACACGAAAGCTCCTCACCATACATGGTGGGTTCCATTCCATTCCATTTCATTCCATTCCATTCCATTCCATTCCAAAACCTCGGACATCTCAGTCCAGAAAAGTGCAGTGCTAGGAACAGCAAAGATACTGCGCAGGACCCTCAAGCTCCCAGGCCTCTGGTAGAGGACCCGAGCTTAGAATAGAGGAAGAACCACCCGTGGGGGGGGTGAGAAGGGAATTTTTATATATATATATATATACATAAAAAAAGAAAATTCCCTTCTCACCCCCCATGGGGTACATATATATATAAAAATCCCCTTCTCACCCCCCAGCAGGTGGTTCCTCCTCCATTCTCCTCCATTCTACTCTACAAGAGGCCTGGGAGCTTGAAGGTCCTGCGCAGTATCTTTGCTGTTCCTAGCACTGCACTTTTCTGGACTGAGATGTCTGAGGTTTTGGAATGGAATGGAACCCACCATGTATGGTGAGGAGCTTTCGTGTCTTAACATCTGTGGTCTGTATCTCTTCCTTTGGCCACCTTATTATTCCTGCAGGGTATCTGATCACTGGCAGGGCGTAGCTGTTTATTGCCCGGGACTTGTTCTTGCCATTGAGCTGGCTTCTTAGGACTTCTCTTACTCGCTGGAGGTATTTGGCTGTTGCCCCTTTCCTTGTTGCCTGTTCAAGGTTGCCATTTGCCTGTGGTATTCCAAGGTACTTGTAACTGTCCTCAGTGTTTGCTATTGTTCCTTCTGGGAGCGAGACCCCTTCAGTGTGGACTACCTTGCCTCTCTTTGTCACCATCCTACTACATTTCTCCATCCCGAATGACATCCCAATGTCATTGCTGTAGATCCTGGTAGTGTGGATCAGGGAGTCTATGTCCAGTTCACTCTTAGCGTACAGCTTGATGTCATCCATTTAGAGGAGGTGACTGATCGTGGCCCCATTCCTGAGGCGGTATCTATAGCCAGTCTTGTTGATTATCTGGCTTAGGGGGTTCAGACCTATGCAGAACAGCAGTGGGGACAGAGCATCTCCTTGGTATATGCCACCTTTGATGGACACCTGTGCAAGTGGCTTGCCATTGGCCTCAAGGGTGGTTTTCCACAACCTTATCGAGTTCGCAACGAACGCTTTTAGAGTCCTGTTGATGTTGTACAGCTTCAGGCATTCAGTGATCCATGTGTGTGGCATTGAGTCATAGGCTTTCTTGTAATCAATCCAGGCAGTGCACAGGTTGGTATTTCGGGACTTGTAGTCTTGGTCAACTGTTCTATCAACCAGGAGCTGGTGTTTGGCTCTTCTGGTATCTCTACCAATGCCTTTCTGTGCTTTGCTCATGTACTGATCCATGTGCCTGCTTATCTTAACCGCAATGATGCCTGACATGAGCTTCCATGTTGTGGAGAGACAGGTTATTGGCCGGTAGTTGGATGGGACTGCACCCTTTGCAGGATCCTTCTGGATCAGGATCGTTCGCCCCTCGGTTAGCCATTCTGGGTGAGTCCAGTATCTTAGCAGCTGGTTCATTTGTGCTGCCAGGCGCTGATGGAGTGAGGTGAGTTTCTTTAGCCAGTAGGCATGGATCATGTCAGGGCCCGGTGCTGCCCAGTTTTTCATACCTGAGACTCTTTCCTGGATGTCTGCCACTGTGATGGTAACTGGTTGTTTCTGTTCAGGGAGGTTGCTGTGCTCCTCTCTGAGACACCAGCCATTGAGCACTGCTGTTATGTGCTGCCTCCTTCTCCCATATACTCTTCCAGTACTGTTCAGTTTCCAGCCTTGGTGGGTCTACTCTACTGTTATTTTCATTGCACCTCTGTGGGCTTCTGTCAATATATATATATATATATATATATGTATATATATATATATATGTATATACATATATACATATACATATGTGTATATGTATATATATATATGTATATATATATTACACCCTGCCAGTGATCAGATACCCTGCAGGAATAATAAGGTGGCCAAAGGAAGAGATACAGACCACAGATGTTAAGACACGAAAGCTCCTCACCATGCATGGTGGGTTCCATCCCAAATCCAGCACCCAGAGACTGTACAAAAGCCGTAAGGAAGGAGGCCGAGGACTAGTGAGCGTGAGAGCCACTATCCAGGACGAAACAACCAAGCTCCATGAGTACATCAAGGACAAGGCTCCAACGGATGACATGCTCAGTGAATGTCTCAGACAATGGCAAGGTCAGGAGGTGCTGGAGGAGGGACCATCATGGGTTAGGGTTAGCCCCTACATGGGATGTACCACCGGAACATAGCTGAAGTGGCTGATCTCAAGAAGTCCTACCAATGGCTAGAGAGGGCTGGCCTACAGGACAGCACAGAGGCACTCATCCTGGCTGCGCAGGAGCAGGCCCTGAGCACCAGAGCGATAGAGGCCCAGATATACAACACCAGACAAGACCCAAGGTGTAGGCTGTGCAAAGAGGCACCTGAAACAATCCAACACATAACTGCAGGGTGTAAGATGCTGGCAGGGAAAGCATACATGGAACGCCATAACCAAGTGGCTGGCATAGTTTACAGAAACATCTGTGCAGAGTATGGGCTGGAAACCCCAAGGTCAAAATGGGAAACACCTCCAAAGGTGGTGGAGAATGACCAAGCAAAGATCCCAGACAGACAGGATGGTGATGGTGAACCAGCCAGATATCGTGGTGGTGGATAAAGGGCGGAGGAGAGCCGTTGTGGTGGATGTGGCAATACCATGTGACAGCAACATCAGGCGGAAGGAACACGAGAAACTTGAGAAATACCAAGGGCTCAGAGAGGAGCTGGAGAAGGCTTGGAAGGTGAAGGTGACAGTAGTGCCCGTGGTGATTGGAGCACTGGGGGCAGTGACCCCCAAACTGGAGGAGTGGCTACAGCAGATCCCTGGAACAACCTCAGACATCTCAGTCCAGAAAAGTGCAGTGCTAGGAACAGCAAAGACTGCGCAGGACCCTCAAGCTCCCAGGCCTCTGGTAGAGGACCCGAGCTTAGAATGGAGGAGGAACCACCCATGGGGGGTGAGAAGGGAATTTTTTATTTATTTATTTATTTATTTTATTTATTTATTTATTTATTTTTTCACTGAGCAGAGAAAAGCTCAAAGCAATAACAGTGATTAATTATGAGGAGTACGTATGTTTATAGCCATTTATCACAGATCAAAATAGTTGTGTGAAACAAGTATTTTAAATTTGATTAGATCCATACAGATCAAACTCTACTTAAAAAAAAAAAAAATTAAAAGTCACGCAAAGAGGAAGTTGCACAACACTGAAAGAAATTTCATCCACTTGTCAGCTACAATTAATTTGACTGTCTGATAAAACTTCAGAGCAAATTATTTATCTAAAACAAATGGGCAGAAGATTTTTTTTTTCTCATTTCATAGATAAAATAAAAACAAACTCCGAGCTTGGTGACTGATCATCTTGGACTAACACAAATTTAACTTTCCCATCTGTCTGCCTTGTGTAGCTTGTTGAAGTGCAGGTTGTGTAAGCGCTGTCCCAGGTGCTGATGGGCAAACAGCAACGTGGGAATAGATCCTGTGTGTCCTATAACAACTGTGTGTGTTTTGGAAATCAAAATAATAATTTTGATCAAAATAAAACAGACTAAGGAAGCAACTAAGAGAGCAATGTCTTGCTTTGTATTTTATAAGTATCACAACATGGCCTGATAACTTAAGTTATGTGCACACCGGTGTACGACAGTCACATCTTGCAGGAGTAGAACTGATGGATATGATATCGCATGGGCAATTCAGGTAACTGCATACTTAGAAGAATATATGGATTTTATTATTTGTTTGTTTTGAGTTTTACTTATTTCACATTAAAATTTCCCTCTGAAGTGGAAAATTCTATAAATAAATATATTTGTTGTGTTTAGTGCCAATGAATATATTTGTTAAAAGACTTGTTTTTGTCTTTACAGGATCCAGTCTGGTTCCTACCTCAGCACTGGCTGGTTCACGCTCATCCTTGCTATGGACATGTGCAAAGAGATCCATATCTACGGCATGATAAATGACACCTACTGCAAGTACGACATCACTCATTTATCTTCACTATGGAAACTTGCATACATTATAATACACCCACATACAAACACACATACATACAGACATGGGAAGATGACAAATGAGATACTGTTGCCCTAGCATGGTTACTCAGTCTTTTAGTCAACTTCAACTTCTCTCTCATGGCTAAACCTACAGTAGTGCTCAAAATAATAGCAGTCCAATGTGACTAACCAGATTAATCACTGTTATTAGTATATTTTTTATTGCTACATGGCAAACAAGTTACCAGTAGGTGCAGTAGATTCTAGGAAAACAAAGACCCAGCAGTCATGATATGCACGCTCTTAAGGCTGTGCAATTGGGCAATTAGTTGAAAGGGGTGTGTTCAAAATATAGCAGTGTGGCATTCAATCAGTGAGGTAATTAATTTTGTGAAAAAACAAGTGTGAATCAGGTGGCCCTTATTTAAGGATGAAGCCAGCACTTGTTGAACATGCATTTCTCTTTGAAAGCCTGAGCAAAATGGGTCATTCAAGACATTGTTCAGAAGAACAGCGTACTTTGATTAAAAAGTTGATTGGAGAGGGGAAAACTTAAAGAGGTGCAAAAAAATTATAGGCTGTTCAGCTAAAATGATCTCCAATGCCTTAAAATGGAGAGCAAAACCAGAGACATGTGGCAGAAAACGGAAGACAACCATCAAAATGGATCGAAGAATAACCAGAATGGCAAAGGCTCAGCCAATGATCAGCTCCAGGATGATCAAAGACAGTCTCCTGTAAGTGCTGTGACAGTTAGAAGACGTCTATGTGAAGCTAATCTAGCTAACAAGAATCCCCCGCAAAGTCCCTCTGTTAAAAAAAGGCATGTGCAGAAGAGGTTACATGGCAAAGAACACATAAATTGGCCTAAAGAGAAATGGAGGAACATTTTGTGGACTGATGAGAGTAAAATTGTTCTTTTTGGGTCCAAGGACCGCAGAGAGTTTGTGAAACGACCTCCAAATTCTGAATTCAAGCCACAGTACACAGTGAAGACAGTGAAGGATGGTGGTGGCCCATCATGATATGGGCCTATTTCTCCTACTATGGTGTTGGTCCTATTTATCGCATTCCAGGGAACATGGATCAGTTTGCATATGTCAGAATACTTGAAGAGGTCATGTTGCCTTATGCTGAAGAGGACATGCCCTTAAAATAGGTGTTTCAACAAGACAATGGCCCCAAACACACTAGTAAATGAGCAAAATCTTGGTTCCAAACCAACAAAATTAATGTTATGGAGTGGCCAGCCCAACCCTCAGACCTTAATCCAATCGAGAACTTGTGGGGGTGACATCAAAAATGCTCTTTCTGAAGCAAAACCAAGAAATGTAAATGAATTGCGGAATGTTGTTAAAGAATCTTGGGGTGGAATAACAGCTGAAAGGTGCCATAAGTTGGTTGACTCCATGCCACACAGATGTGAAGCAGTTATAAAAAACTGTGGTCATATAACTAAATATTAGTTTAGTGATTCACAGGATTGCTAAATCCTAGAAACAAAAAACTGTACAAAATAGTTTTGAGTTTGTAAAGTCAGTGGCAGACACTGCTATTTTTTTGAACACTACTGTAAATCAAACACTTTTAGCTAATGCTTGGTGAAAATCCGGCCTTTTATCCTCTCTGTGTTTCCTCTGTACAGCAGGAGCTGGAGAAACAACTACCAAAGCGATTATTATTCAACTAGCACAGAGGAGTTTAAAATTGCGGCAGTTCAAGCTGCTGTTTTCTGCTTTACTGGATTTCTATTGACAATTTGGAGACATTCTGGCAGTCAAATACTGTAATGTCAAAAGCCTTAGTCAGAATTGACCTCAGCATGAGTAATGGCGCTTTACGAAGGGATGCAGAGACGTTGAAATTGAATTTGTGTGCTGGTGCACTCTCCTGTGTTACTGTGGGGGAAGACAGGCGGTGTTTGGGTGCTGTGTTATTGCAAGATGGCACACAGCCACAATGACTGTTCTTACTTCAGGCTTGTTGTCAAATAGTTGTTGTCTTTGTTGCCTTTGGTTATTCTTTATCATTTGTTATTAGCTGTTTGAAAAAGGGACTTATATTACTGCTTCTTTTGTCGAACTGTCTTTTTCTTTGGTTAGATAATATACAGTACTACTCGGGAAATTTGAATATCCTGAAAAAGTGAATACATTTCTGTAACTTTAAAGAAGAAATGTATATATTATATAGACAAATAGTAAATGAATCAATATATTTCAAGCTTTTATCTGTTTTGATTTTGCTGATTCAGGAAAACCTCAAATTCAAAAACTCAGAAAATTAGAATATTGCTTGAAATAAATAAAAAAAAAATTTAAATACAAAAATGTCAGACCTCTTAAAGTAAAATCTCCATCTGTAATGAGTCTATAAAATGTATTGGTTTCACCTTTTATGTTGGATTGCCTGAATAAAACAACTTTTACACGATATTCTAATTTTCCGAGTATTACTGTACATCATAAACAGTGACTCATTATATAATCCAGGTCAAAATGGCTCATGAACGTTAAACAAATTAGGGGGGGCAACAGTATCAAGTGTGATTTGCAGTGAGGCTGCTGCACCTTCTAGACGAGAGTCAACCTCAGCGGGGTTGAGATTATAACGACTGCTCTCTGTACAAACACATGGTGGTCCCGGTGTTAACACCGGGATCACTTCTTAAACTTAGCTACAGCATTATCTGACCGATATCTGCTATAATCAGACTGTGTTCTGTACAAGGAAGAATTCTTAATCATAAATTTGAAGAGAATGATCTGAAGAAGCAGCTTCTGAGGAAACACTGAAACATGTTCTACCTCAACACTAAATTTGAGTTGCTCGGTTTATCTGTTGGAAAACAACTGACTCAATTAATGTAATGATGCCATTCCTAAAACTCTAATTTTCAATATCTATCTGGCTATTAAAGTTACCTACAATAATGATTTTATCTGTTCTGAGCACCAAGTCAGACACGAAGTTGGAGAGCTCAGACAGAAACTCTGAATGTGGACTAGCAGAGGGCCAGTACACAACTACAAATAGAACTGGCTTTGCTGTCTTCCAGTTCAGAAGAGTGATGGCAAGAGTCAGGCTTTCAAATAAACTGTGGCCACCATAAACCACTTTAGAAACCAACTATATTACATTTACAGAAGTAAATCAAAGATTTGTAAGCATGAATTTATATGTTCTCACAGTATCATGCTGTAAATGCAACCCCACCACTGACACTGCAAAGTAACACATATCAATATTAGCTTTTGACTTATCTTTAACGAAGAAAACAGTGGTTGAACGTTCATTTCTTTTTTCTTATCTTCTCCTTAAAGGACCGAGGGCATAAGGAAGGTCCCCTACCACTACTATGAGCCAGGTAGTAGGGATGAATGTTCGGAGTATCTGCTCCACGAGAGTGCTCCATACGGAGGGCACCGCTTCATCACAGAGAAAGCTGTGTTTGCCAAGTGGGCCAAAACTCACGAAATCAAATTTTTCAACCCATCATGGCAGCTGTTCTGACCTTGGCTGCTCTGCCATGGAGTTGAAACACCATTTTACAGAGAGATCTATAAATAGAGGGAGTGATAAGTACATAGATGGACTCATACAGCAACATATCACCCGATTGTTGAAGATGAGATCTGTCATTTCTGAATTGGAGATTGTATAGTATGTTTGTTTTTTTTGTTTTTGTTTTTTTTTAATTCATTAGTCTGCTGTAAGTTAAGCAAGAAATGATGGAAGATTGAATCAGATCAGAACTTGCACTGACCTCAGTCACTCCGGAATCTGCTGTTGCAGTGGACATGGTAAGAGCTTACCTACGTATCGTTTCTTTTGTCGATTTTTCACTGCTCCTGATGCGAGAAAGAATTGTTTTTTTTTTTTATTTGTGACTTTTGCAAAGATATGATTTATTTATTTCTTTTCTTTTGTTGCCACTCCATTTAACAGCTCACTTGTTCATTTGCTAATACTGAAATTTACATTTGGGGGACTCACTTCTGTATGCATTTGTTCCTAATTTTTCACGCAGAGATAAGGTCTCAGACAGTGTGCTATTGACAACGTGAGCATGACTGCACATCGAACAATGTGCAATCAGAAACTTGGGACCGTTGATGATATATTTGTGACCTCAAAGAGGGAGAGATTTATGAGTTATTTGATATTCATTTTGTGCCTGCAATATGGGTTTTTTTGTATTATTGTATAGAGACAGAGGGAAGATGCTCTCTATTCTGCTCTCACTTCAGTTCTCATCCAGTTTTGTGCCTCTTTGTGTACAATATGACTATCAGAAAACAGCTTTCCATTTGTTTATGAAAACAGTATTCATGTATTTTTGGTTTGGGCCAAAAAAAAAAAAACTTCTAATTTGGCCGTGATGGTGCTGAAGAGTGTTATGCGCTGCAGCTGAAAGGCCTCGGTGTCATTCCACCTGCAGACCAGGGCTTATTTAGTACTCAGTTTTGACACACTGCTTTAGGCTGTTTCTCAGGTATTCGTTTAAGGATTTACAGGTGTGGCATTTGGCTCTTATCACTGTAATAATTTGTTGACTGAAATGATAAATAATCTCAAATAACAATAACAGGCAGACTGTATTAATAAACAACAACATAAAGATATTAAATGCAAATATCTGAAAATTAAATCCACATCGTGATATACATAGACATATAAATTATTCACTAATATTTTGAGATTTTTTCCAATGTCTTACTCTTGATGTTAAAAAGGGCATAACTACATTTTTAAGTGCATTAACTACATTTTTAAGTGCATTCATTGACATACAGTATATAAATCTCCCTTATGCTTCTTTAGAGACCATTTTCCTACAAATGTAATGAGAAAAAAAAAAAAAAAACTAAGATCATAAGGGCTGTGATGCCTGCAGCATCGTCCATGGTAATCAGAATCAGAAAGAGGTTTATTGCCATTGTCAGTGAACAGAATTCACAGACTAGGAACTTGCTTCGGCGTAAGGTGCAACATAAAACACAGAATCCAAAATATAAAAATAGAATAAAAATAGAAATAAAAATACAAATAAACAATAAAGTAAAAGATAATCTTAGCAGCACTGACTGAGTTCGGTAGGACTAAAAAACTTCATTTAAAAGATGAGTCTTTAAGAGTTTTTTAAAAGCATCTAAGGAGCAGAGTGAGAAGGATTCCAGGACAGCTTTAAAAGACCTATCTCCTCGAGTTTTAAAACAAGTACAAGGGACCATCAGCAGGTTTTGCCCTGAGGACCTTAGGCTCCGGGATGCCCTGTATGGCTTAAGCAGCTCAGATAGGTCAGGTCAAGACCAAAATTTTAAAGTGGACACGATACAGAATGGAGCCAGTGCAGACTTTTCAAAGTAGGAGTAATGTGAGTCCTACTGTTAGTACGATTCAGAAGTCTTGCAGCTGAATTCTGCACCTACTGCTCTTTCTTATTTAGGGCAGTAAAAAGGCTGTTGCAATAGTCTAACCGCGAGGAGACAAACGCGTGGATGATCATCTCTAGTTCCTTTGTGGATATGATGGATCGGAGTTTAGAGATATTACACAGGTGAAAGAAGCAGTTTTTAAGGAGCTGCTTGGTGTGGTTTTTAAGCGACATTGATTCATCAAGAAACACGCCGAGATTTGTAATTCTGGATTTTACTGAGGATCTCAGATTGCCCAGGTGTTTGATGCCATTCATAGCACTCTCTGGGGCAACAATGAGTGTCAGTTTTCTCTGAGTTTAGCTGAAGGCTATTATCACTTAGCCACTGCTTAACATTAGACAAACAGTTAAGCAAGGAGCTCAATTTATGAGTCTCCGATGCCTTAAATGAACAGTATAACTCTAGATCATCAGCAAAAAGATGATAGGAGACGTCCTTAAACTGTTGGATAATCTCACCAAGGGGAAGAACATACAAAAGGAAGAGGAGTGGGCCAAGAACAGAACCCTGAGGCACACCATAGACTAGATCAGCAGGCTTCGACCCTTGATGGTTGACTGCCACAGTGAAGCTTCTGCCGACGAGATAGGAAGAAAACCAACTCAGGACTGGGCCAGACATTCCGACCAGGTCCTGCAGCCTGTTTATCAGAATTCCATGGTCAGCCGTGTCAAAGGCCGAGGAGAGATCCAACAGGACAAAGACAGTGCATCTGCAGACGTCATAATATCACTAAACACTTTCAAAAGGCCCTCCCGTGGGCTCACCACCTGCAGGAGTTGCCAAAGGCGTTGGGTGCAGTGTGTGTTTGGCGGCAGCTGGTCTGATCCCTGGTTGCCGAAGCTAGCTCTAGGGGCGTGGAATGTCACCTCTCTGACGGGGAAGGAGCCTGAGCTGGTGCGCGAGGTTGCGAAGTTCCGATTAGATATAGTCGGCCTCACCTTGACGCATAGCAAGGACTCCAGAACCAGCCTTCTCGAGAAGGGTTGGACTCCGGAGTTGCCAATAGTGAGAGGTGGAGGGCAATTCTAGGCAATTCCTAGGCAATTCTTGTTGCACCCCGGCTCAGTGCTTGTACATTGGAGTTTACCTTGGTGAATGAGACGGTAGCCTCCCTCCGCCTTTGGGTGGGGGGACGGATCCTGACTGTTGTTTGTGCCTATTGCCCAAACAGCAGTTCAGTGTATCCTTTTTGAAGTCCTTTGAGGGAGTACTAGAAAGTGCTCCTTCTGGGGGTTCTCTCATCCTCCTGGGTGACTTCAATGCTCACGTTGAAACCTCAGCGACAGTGATCGGGAAGAATGGCCACCCTGATCTGAACCCGAGCGGTGTTCTGTCATTGGACTTAAGTGCTCGTCACAGATTACCCATAACGAACACCATGTTCAGGCATAATGGTGTCCATATGTGCACTTAGCACCAGGACACCTTAGGCCACAGTTTGATGATTGACTTTGTGGTCGTGTCATCAGGTTTGCGGCCGAATGTCCTGGACACCCAGGTGAAGAGAGGGGCGGAGCTGTCAATCGATCACCGCCTGGTGGTGAGTTGGCTCCGATGATGGAGGAGGATGCTGTTCAGACCTGGCAGACCCAAATATATTGTGAGGGTCTGCTGGAAACGCCTGGCAGAGTTTCCTGTCAGAAGGAGCTTCAATTCCCACCTCCGGGGAGAGCTTTGACCATGTCCCGGGGGAGGTGGGGGACATTGAGTTCGAGTGGACCATGTTCCGTCCCTCCATTGTTGAGGCGGCCGACCGGTACTGTGGCCACAAGATGGTCGGTGCCTGTCGTGGCAGCAATACCTGAACCCGCTGGTGGACACCGGCGGTGAGGGATGCCGTCAAGCTGAAGAAGGAGTCGGAGGTAGCAGACGGGTATCGGCAGGCCAAGTGGAGTGCAGCTACAGCGGTTGCCGACGCAAAGACCCGGGCATGGGAAGAGTTCAGTTAGGCCATGGAGAGCAATGGGGGTATTGGGCCCCCTGAAACGGGACGTTCGATCCCTGTATGACCGGTGTCAGAGCTTGGTTTGCATTGCTGGTAGTAAGTCGAACTTGTTTCCAGTGAGGGTTGGACTCCACCAGGGCTGCCCTTTGTCAGAGATTCCATTCTTTTATGGACAGAATTTCTAGGCGCAGTCATGGTGTTAAGGGGGTCCTGTTTGGTGACTTCAGAATCGGGTCTCTGCTCTTTGCAAATGATGTGGTCCTGTTGGCTTCATCAGTCCGTGGCCTCCAACTCTTGCTGGATCGGTTTGAAGCTGAGTGTGAAGCGGCCGGGATGAGAATCAGCACCTCCAAATCTGAGGCCATGGTTCTCAGCTGCAAAAACGTGGAGTATCTTCTCCAGGTCGGGGAGGAGATCCTGCCCCAAGTGGAGGAGTTCAAGTACCTTGGGGTCTTGTTCGCGAGTGAGGGAAGAATGGAGCGGGAGGTCTACAGGTGGATCAGTGTGTCGTCTGCAGTAATGTGGACTCTGCACCAATCCATTGTAGTGAAGAGAGAGCTTCGCCTTTCGGCTCAGCTCTCGATTTACTGGTCGATCTTTGCTCCTACCCTCACCTATGGTCATGAGCTTTGGTTATTGACCGAAAGAAGAAGATCACGAGTACAAGCGGCTGAAATGCGTTTCCTCCGTAGGGTGGCTGGGCTCTCCCTTAGAGATAGGGTGAGAAGCTCAGTCATCCGGGAGGAGCTCGGAGTAGAGCCCCTGCTCCTCCGCAGTGAGAAGAGCAAGATGAGGTGGCTTGGGCATGTAATTAGGATGCCTCACGGACGCCTCCCTGGTGAGGTGTTCAGGGCATGTCCCTCCGGTAGGAGGCCCCCGGGATGACCCAGGACACCCTGGAGAGACTATGTTTCTCGGCTGGCCTGGGGACGCCTCGGGATCCCCCCTGGAAGAGCTGGATGAAGTAGCTGGGGACCTGACCCCGGATAAGCAGTGGAAGATGAATGGATGGACAAAAGGGCAGTTTAGGTACAGTCATGAGCACGAAAATCTGACTGAAAAGCGTCGTATATTTTATGTGTCTCTAGAAAAGACGTAAGGTGCTTAGACAACCTTTTCTAGGACTTTAGAAAGAAATGGGAGTTTGGATATAGGCTCTTAAAATCACATTGGTCTAAGCGTGTTTTTTTAAGTACGGCCTCCACAACAGCATGTTTAAAAGAGGTCGGAAACACAACAGCAGAAAATGACTAATAATGTCAAACACATTCAAGAATAGTCTTGAAGGAAGAACATCCAGAGGACTAGAAGACAGTTTCATTTTAGCTAGAAGTATCAAGATGTCCTCCGGTGTTACTGGTTTAAAGGAAGACCACTTATATGGCTCGGAGGACTAATGGAGGCTGAGCTGCATTTCAAAGACTGTGGTAGATTACTTTTTATGTCCCTTATTTATAAAGAAAAGTAAAAAAAAAAAGTGTTGCTATGGGCTAGACTGAGCATAGCAGCAGGGGGAGCAGGAGTGGACAGAATTGAATTTATGGTGTCAAAAAGCACTCTGGAGTTTTTCTTGTTAGATGCGATGATTTGGGCAAAATAGAGTGATCTTGCCTCGCCTAGCATTTTATTTAAGGAGGTGATAAGGTCCTTAAGATATCGTCTGTTGACCTCCGTGTTTTTCCAGAGGCGTTCAGTTCTATGGAAAAGTCTTCTTAAGTTCATCACATCTTCAGTAATCCAGGGACAAGGCTGCTTGTGAGATGGGTTTCTAAGCTTGAAAGGAGCCACCTCATCAAGGTTTGAGCCACAGAGCATGTCAAAGCGGGACAATAGGCTGTCCACATCTACACAGTTAGATAATGAGGACCAAACAAAGCATGAAAATTGTCAGTTGCAGACTCGGTAATAACTCTCCTCAGTGTCTAGAGACTGACTCCAGAGGGGTATTCAAGTCAAAGAACACACAACTGTGGTCACTCAAATGGGCAACCTCAACAATGCATTCCTACACTTGTTATTCTTTTATGATGTATGCCCGCCCCGCGACTTCTCTAATTTTACTGCTGTTGTACTCTTCATTTATTAATTGTTGTGCTGTGAAACATGAAGTTGGTGCAGGTCTGTTCCATTTGTTTGCTCACAGATAGAAGTGGAGAACTTTGTCATCCTTTTCCTCTGCTTTTTTCTGTTTTTAGGTTTTTTTCTGTTTGTTTGATAGTTTTTTCTGCTCGCTGAAACCTGTTAGCTCTTTGTACTCAGCTATCCTAGTCTCCTGGATTCTTCTTTATTATATAAATCTAAAAACGGATCATTTTGGGAAAATTGCTTCATTTGCATAATTAATTTCTTGTCAAACAGAAAGCCAAAAAGTCAGCACTTACTCTCATTTTAAGCTCATCCCAGCTCATGTCTTAGCAGCTGCAAAATATAGATGCGGATTTTTTTAATTATTTCCTTTATAGTGTAAAGTTTAGAATGTTTATTTGTTTTCTATTTACTGAAAGTTCTGTCTTTCACTGGTGGTTGTCGCCATTTTCCTGTCGTTTTTTACCGTGAAAGAGTAATTGTATTTGCTTTACATTAATCATATGTACATCTTATTGTTGATTTTGTTCATGAAGCACTTTCCATTTTCATTTTCAGGTCAAGTGTCCTTGTGAAGTGTGTGTTGAGTCCCATAGCATGTAATACAACACTGGACTTGTTACTGTGAAAGTGATTTTCCTTTGAATCATAGTGACCTAGTGTGCTTTCTACATTATGTATGAAACAACTAAAATGTCTTCAATGCCTTTATTTTTTACTAATGTGGTCTAGTTCCTGTGTCTGTTTACCTGTTTTAAGTAGGACAAAACTGCTAGTCATGTGGTTATATTCAGTTTAAACTAAAATGGATAAAGGAGCATCATATTGTAAGTAACATGTTCATGTAATGTCCAATGTGATGTTTGGCACACGGTGCATGAGCCAACCATCCTCTTCATTAATAAACACTAGTTTTAAATAATATACCTTATATTTATGTTCTTTTGTGCCAGTAATTTAAGTATTAACGTAGAAAATTCCCAGAAGTTTAAATGTACTTTCATAAGTTTGAAACAAGAGAATAGTCACATAACAGTGAAACAGTCACACCACTGAAGCAGTAATGTGAAGATTTACATCCAATCTGTCCATCTATCCATCCATCCATCTTCTTCCGCTTATCCGGGTGTCGGGTCGTGGAGGCAGCAGCCTAAGCAGGGAAGCCCAGACCTCCCTCTCCCCAGCTACTTCGTCCAACTCCTCCAGGGTGATCCCAAGGCGTTCCCAGGCCAGCCAAGAGACATAGTCTCTTCAGCGTGTCCTGGGTCTTCCCGGGGGCCTCCTACCTACAAAGTCTACAAGGAAAAGAGAATGTGTTGTCTGTGAAGATGAAAGGCACCCTGAGAAGATCTTTTGTTCAAAGAACTCAAGCCTGATGAGAAGTCAAATGCTTTTAAAAAGCTGAGCACATGCAGAAGATGTGTCATATGTGATGTATAGGATGGTGAATGTACAGATTCAGGAGCAGAGACTGCATGAGAGGAGGCTCCTATTTTTTCTTTGCCTGAAAGGAGGTTTCAAAGGGTTGGAATCGGAGAAAGTGGGAAAACACAGCACTGGAAGGCAAACGTTCACAGAGGAGCAAGAGAAATTAATATCTGAGCTTACCTCAGACTTGGCAGGAAAATTCAGGGAAGCTTTTACCAACTTGGCTGCAAAATCGCACTGCACTGGAAAGAACCTACCTGGAGTGATGGACTCAAGTACATGTGAGTTACAAGTCATTATGCTACTGGCAGTAAGAACCAATGCAGGTCAGGAAGTTGGAACTCTTATTGACTTCTTATTGGCATCAGATACCAACTATATCACTCACAGAGCTGCCAGAAGACTAAAGCTACAAAGTGAAAAGATCACGCTTGTCCGTGGAATTGGCGGCACGGCCATGAAGGTAAAGACCAAAAGATACGGAGTCAAGACACCTAGAGTAACCGAGAGAGCTCATGAGCTTGTCTACTATGGCCCGGATGAAATAGCGAAAGTGATTCTGCCATGTTTTTACAATTCTGTTATGTTTTTGAGAATCTTTCAACTGTCAACAATAGTGACCAGAACAGAGGTTTGCGAACTATGACAGTTTTTTTCCTTGCTACAACTTAAGGGGCAGCTAAATAAGGAAGCTGGTTAATATTTTATCTTAGAGAATCACATCTTTTTTCCATCAGGTCTTTGCTAAACAATTAGCCAGCTGGATGGCAAGAGCATTACTCTAGTATACTCATAAAAACTAGTATAGGAGTAACATACTTTTGGTTAGAGAAACAATTTGGTTCATTCTTAAAAAGAAACAAATTCACAGCAACATGGAAAATTCTGGAATAGCATCTTTTAGTACTGTAAATTACAGATTAATAATTTCAGTAGTTTGGGGAAATGTTACACAACATCTACAAAAATATATTTTCAAAATATAGTTTATATTCAATTAATTATGTACCTTTTTGATATAAAACAGTTAATACATTTTTTGTTTGTTTTATGGTTTTCTGGTTTAAATGTGTGCATTTTAAAGGCTGGGGAATAATTTCTATAAGTGTGAATTTGTCATAGATCTACTTAGAGCTACTGAACTGTAAATGTTATTTGTTATGTCTGTGTAGATTCTCATTCATCCAGGTCATAGTTATCCAAAGTTAGATCTCTGTGTGCAACTGGACTGTAAGGTTTCCTTGAAGATGTTCTGCCTTCTCTCCAGAAGGCTTCTTCAGTTCTAAACTTGCTGGGGGCAGAGCTTGAAAATATAGTCCTTGTGGACCATTGGCATGCTAATGATCCGGGTGGTCACCTGAGAGTTGTTGGCCGGGTCGTTGACCTAGTTTCAGTTTGGGTGCTTCCCCTTTGTCTGTTGGGTCACATGGTAATGAGTCACCAGGTCTCGTCAAACGGTGTGAACGTTTGTTGATGAAAAGAGTGGAGAACCGCATTGTACGTGGGTCATAGAACATGTATTAGTCCCCCACCTGTTTAAAGATGGTTTTTCCAACTTGACGTGGATGGCTTCCTTGACACCCCTCTCAAACCAGCAATCTTCTCTTGCCAGTACACGTACTTGACTGTCCTCAAAGGAGTGTCCGCTTTCTTTTAGGTGTAGGTGTACTGCTGAGTCCTGTCCTGAAGAGGTGGCACGTCTGTGTTGGGCCATTCGTTTGTGGAGAGGCTGTTTTTTTTCCCCAATATACAGTTCTTTGCATTCCTCCTGGCACTGTACAGCATAGACAACATGGCTTTGTTTGTGTCTTGGTGTCTTTTCCTTTCGGTGGACCAGTTTCTGTCTGAATGTGTTGGAGGGTTTGAACTGTACTGGAATGTCATGTTTTTGGAGGATTCTCATGATTTTTTCTGAAACTCCAGACAGGTAGGGGATAGAAATGCTGTGATGTGTATTTCTCTCCTCTTCTTTTCTTCTTGACTCTTCTTCTTCTTGACTCACCCACGGTCTCCTGGGTTACTGACTACCTGACAGACAGGCCACAGTTTGTCCGTCTTGGCGCTGCTCTGTCTGATGTGGTGGTGAGTGACGTGGGAGCACCGCAGGGGACTGTGCTGTCTCCATTCCTGTTCACCCTGTACACCTCAGACTTTCAGTACAACTCTGAGTCGGCCCACCTGCAGAAGTTCTCTGATGACTCTGCAGTGGTCGGGTGTATCAGTGGTGGACGGGAGGAGGAGTACAGAACATTGGTGAGTAACTTTGTGGAGTGGTCTGGGAGGAACCACCTGCTGCTGAACGTGGTCAAGACCAGGGGGATGGTGATCGACTTCAGGAAGAAGAGGACGGCCACACAGCCCCTGAGCATCCTGGGAGAGGACATCGAGGTGGTGGAGGACTACAAGTACCTGGGCGTGCACATAGACAGCAATCTGAACTGGAAGACCAACACCGAGGCTGTGTACAAGAAGGGGATGAGCAGACTCTACTTCCTGAGGAAGCTGAGATCCTTCGGCGTGTGCAGCAAGATGTTGGACATCTTCTACCAGTCTGTTGTTACCAGTGCACTGTTCTTCGCTGTGGTCTGCTGGGGAGGCAGCATCGGAGCCAGCAACACCAACAGACTGAACAAACTGATCAGAAAGGCTGGCTCCATGATTGGCTGCAAACTGGACACCATGGAAGCTGTGGTGGAGAGGAGGATGCTGAACAAACTGTTAGCTATTCTGGATAATCCGGACCACCCTCTCCACCCACTCCTGGACAGGCAGCGGAGCTCCTTCTCAAACAGACTGATTCAGCTCCGCTGCCACAAAGACAGATAGAGGAAATCTTTCCTGCCCAGTGCAATAACCCTGTTCAATAAGTCCGTCTGACTGAGACTCACAGCCCTTGTGCTGTGATGGGCTCCATCAGTAATTTCTTGTGGCACATTGTCATAATTATTTATTGAATATTGCACAGTCATATCCTCATTGCACTGATATTGCACACTATTACACTGTAAATATGTTGTAAATATGGTAATACTGACGATGCTGCTGGGACAAGTCAATTTCCCATGTCTGGGATCAATTCAATTTCAATTCAATTCAATTTTATTTATATAGCACCTTTTACAATAAAATTGTCTCTAAGTGCTTTACAGAGGTAGAAACCCAGAGCCTGA